>CM028377.1:15306728-15333679 GCA_013146195.2 Codonopsis lanceolata
GAAGGAGTGCCCGAAAGCCGGGGCAACTCAACCGAAACGTGGGCTCGCCGGGAGCGCAGGAGCGTACGGAAACCCAAGGTTGCGTCGTGTTTCGCGCTTGATCGCCATGCTGAGGTTCGTGTCTACTACGTGATAGAGGTACTCTTTCTATATTCGATCATAAGGCTCGAGTTCTCATAGATCCGTGGTCTTCGCATTCTTATGTTGCTTCTCGCACTTTATTGAGAATCTATGCGTATTGCCTCAACCTCGCCATATTTGCTTGAAGTGTCTACCCGGGGAATATATGCTCGCATTCAAGTGTTTAAATCTTGTGATGTTTCGTGGGTGACCACACTTTGCATGCGGACTTGGTAGTTCTACCTATACGTGATTTTGATGTGATTCTTGGCATGGACTGTTATGTGCTTATCATGCTATATAGTTGACCGCCATGTAAAGCGGGTTACTTTTTATATGCCTGGGGTGTGCTCGAAGCTTACTTTTGTGGGTGATCATGCATCGAGTAGTTTGCATTTTATTTCCGCCTCCTAGGGCTAGAAAATTACCGTCTCAAGGGTGTACGTTATCTTGCATGCGTAGTTGATAAGAAGAAGTCTTCGCCAATTTAGAAGAGGTTCCTAGAGTATGTGAGTTTCCCAATGTGTTTTCTACCCACCATGCTATGCCACCCGATAGAGAACTAGAATTTTGTATCACAGCTTATTCCTCGGACTTCACCGATTTCTAAGGCAATCAGATAGATGGCGCCATGAGCTTAGGGAGTTGAAAACTCGCCTGCAAGAACTCCTAGAGATTGGCTTTATTAAACCGAAGTGTGTCGCCTGCCAGGCGCGCCGGTCTTATTTGTGAGGAAGAAAGATGGGAGTTTGCGGTTACGCATAGATTATCGTGAATTGAACAAGGTGACCATTAAGAATAAATACCCACTACCCCACATTGATGATCTTTTTGACCAATGCAAGGGTCTATCGCCTACTCTAAGCTTGATTTGAGACGGGTTACTACCAATTGAAGGTTAGAGAGAAGACATTCAAGACGGCCGACTAGATACGGGCATTTTGAATTTGTAGTGATGCCGCTTTGTCGACAAATGCACCAAATGGTGTTTATGGACTTGATGAACCGTGTCTTTCACAGCTATCTTGATTGTTTTGTTGTAGTCTTTATTGATGACATCTTAGTGTATTCGAAATCTCTGAGGAGCATGAGAAACACTTCGAGGATTGTCTTATCCATTCTTCGAGAAACAAATTTTACGCAAAGTTTAGCAAATGTGCCTTTGGCTCGAGGAAGTATCTTTTTTGGGGCATATAGTTTCTAGCCCTGGATAGCCGCTGATCCTTCTAAGATTGAAGCGGTGATGAATTGGAAGAGGCCTAGTTCGCCATCGAGGTTCGAGTTTCTTGGGTTTAAGGTTACCGAGATTTATTGAGGGTTTTTTCTGATTGTGACTCCTATGACGAGATTGACACAAAAGAATGTGCCATTTGTTTGGAGGAGCGAAATGTGAAGCTAGTTTTCAAGAGCTTAAGAAGCGGTTGACATCGGCACCTATTTTGGCTTTGCCTAGTGGAGGAGATAATTTGTGATCTATAGCGATGCTTCTAAGGAAGGTTTGGGTTGTGTTTTGATGCAAAATGGAAGAGTGATCGCCTATGCATCGAGGAAGTTGTCTATTCATGAACGTAATTACCCGACACACGATTTGGAGTTGTGCGATTATTTTCGTTGCATAAATGGAAACATTACTTGTATGGGGCTAAGTTTGAGATTTTCACCGACCATAAAAGTTTGAAATACTTGTTTTCTCAAAAGGAATTGAACATGAGGCAAAGAAGATGGATGGAGAAATTAAAAGACCACGATTGCACTATTTTGTATCATCCGGGGAAGGCAAATGTAGTAGCGGATGCCTTGAGTAGGAAGGTTCACATGTCGTGTATGATGGTTAGAGAATGGAAGATGTCGAGGATTTGGAGATCGGGGTCCTAGTGTTTTGATGAGGAGTGATTTTCGCAAATGTTCTGCAAGCTACGCTTTTATTTGGGAAAATTAGAGAAGCGCAAGGAATGATCCTGAGTTGAAGAAAATTATGGATGGGTTGGTTGAGAATGTATCGCCTCGATTTGTGATTAATGGTGAGGGTACTTTGACATTTCGAGGTAGAATTTGTGTTCCTTCTAATACCGAATCAAGAGGTTGGTTCTTGATGAGGCTCATAAAACGAAGTATACCATTCATCCCGGGAGCACGAAGATGTACTTAGACTTGAAAAGACAATTTTGGTGGAAAGGCATGAAGAGGGAAATTGCATGAGTATGTGTCAAAGTGTTTGACTTGTCGTTAAGGCCGAGTTAAGGCCGAGCATCGAGGCCTCATGGGATTTCTACAACCACTGAGATTCCCGAATGGAAATGGGAGTTCATTACTATGGATTTTGTGACAGGTTACCGCGACGCGAGAGAGGATTTAATGCGCTTGGGTTATAGTTGACATGATTGACTAAGTCTCCGCACACTTTATTCGATAGCTATCACTTATTCATCGACTCGCTTGGCCTTTGTATATTCAGAGATCGTGAGACTTCATGCACTGCGAGTATTGTGTCCGATAGAGATCCGAGGTTCACATCTAGATTTTGGAAGTCGCCTGCAGAAGCTGGGGACCAGATTGATTCTCAAGATTTTTTTCATCCACAAACGGATGGCCACCCGAGCGATTAATTCAGATTTTGGAGGATATGCCGCGAGCTTGTGCCGTGATTTCAAGGGAAGCCGATTCTCACTTACCTTTAGCCGAAGTTTGCGTATAATAACAATACCCGAGTATCAAGATGGCGCCGTATGAAGCTTTGTAATGGGCGTAGTGTAGATCACCAATTTGTTGGGACGAAGTTGAGAGGCGAAACTTTGGGGTTCCGAATTAGGCTGAGAGCGTGAAGTTGATTAGAGATCGATCACGCACCGCTCAAAGTCGACAAAAGAGTTACGCGGACAATCGAAGACGAGATCTTGAGTTCCAAGTGGGAGACTACGTGTTCTTGAAGGTAACACCGAGGAGAGGTACAAAGAGATTCGGCAAGAAAGGGAAGCTTACACCGAGATACATTGGCCCATTCGAGGTTCTTGAGAGAGTCGGGTCCTCGGGGCGTATCGTATTGCATTGCCACCTTCACTTTCTGAGACTCATAATGTATTCCATGTTTCCATGTTGCGAAAGTATTTGAAAGATGAGTCCCATGTACTGAGTATGAGGAGATAACGCTGAGCCGGATATGTCTTACGTTGAAAAGCCCGTGAAGATTTTGGATACCAAAGAGCAAGTGCTACGAACCAAGAGAATCCCCTTAGTCAAAGTTCTTTGGAGAAACCACAACATTGAAGAAGCGACTTGGGAAACGGAAGCGGAGATGCGCGAGAAGCATCCACATTTGTTTGATGAACTTGGTAAGAATTTAGGGACTAAATTCCTAAAGGAGGGGAGAGTGTAACACCCCGTATTCTTGCATGTGCATTATATGCTTGCCTTCATGTTTTCTTGTTGATTGTGAGCATGTTACTTAGTCTATAAATGTTTTAGAAACATTCATAAGTCATTCATGAAGCCCTTAACATGTTTAGAATCATGTTTACATGCTTGTTTAATCGCCGGTTGAATTGCTTGTTTGGTTCTTCTTCTTTCCATCCTTCGTTTGGATTGTTCGGGTGTCGTTTGAGGGTGTTTGTGATGAGTTTTAAACTCATTTTTGTTGGGGTTTGAAACCCCCTTGATTTGGCTAAGTGTTTGGGGGTCTTTTAGGTTGAATTTTGAGCCATTTTGTTCGCCAAAGCTTAAGGTCGCAGGTAGAATGACCTGCCCCCCGCAAGGTAACCTAAACTTGAGGTTGAGCATCCTGAGAGGATGCGGTCGCAAGGGTGAGGGGACCATGCGACCGCAAGGTCCCCCGAGACTGGTCTGTCCTGTTTCGATGTTTCTTGAATTCTACCCTTAAACCCCTATCCAAAACCCTTTTTAAACCCCACCTAAACCTCCCTAACCCTTATTACTTGTGTCCTAACATTAGTAACATGTTTTATGGATGGATTAAGAGAGCATTAGTGATCATTAAACCCACAAAAATCAGATTTTAAGAGACCACATTGTCATGACACTTGTCCCACTCAGTTTTTGAACCAATATACACCACACTTGCAGATTTTGACTCTCATTTCTCTCCCTCACTCTCCAAAAACGGGATTTCTCTACTCCAAGACTCTCCCATGGCTTCTTGAAGCTCTCATCTCCATCTTCCTTGATCCTTCACTCATTTGCCCAAGCTACCTTCATCAAAAGTGTAGAGCTCGAAGAGAAGATCGTTTCCAACCGATTGGTTTCTTTCTTTGTTTTCTTTGGTGTAGATCTTGTAAGTTACTCTTCTTCTTCTTCTTCTTCTTTTAGTTCTCATTGACCCTAAGGAAACAAAGCCTATGGTGATTGAGGTCAATGAGGACACATATATGCTACCTATGCCTTCTACTTGTATTTTGAAAATATGAATTTGCTAGGAGCATGTATAGGTTGATTTCTTGCCTATGAAAGTTTATAAAACTCTTGCATCTTGTTTATTTATGGTTTTGAACATGTTAGAAACATGCATTGTATTTGTTGATGGAATTGTTGTTATGTGAGAATGGCCTAAATTGAGCCTACATTATATGTTGTTATGTTATATGTGTTCTATCCTCAATATTGGACTCTATGATGAACATGAATCTCATTATAATGCCTTTGTGAATTTATAACCTAGATAAGCTTAGAAATGACCTAGGTTGAGTTATGAAGCACATAGCTTCAATTACCCGGAAATTGGGAATTTAGAGAAAAGACTCAACGGAGTCGACTCTAGGGAAGAATTGAACATGTTAAACCCTAATTTCAATCCCTACGAAGTTTGGACACCGTTTGGTCAAGTTTACTCAATTTAAATTTGGGTTTAATTATGTGCATTTGAACCCGTTGTGATTATTTGGTTATGAGCAATTAATTGCCTTGACTTGATTTATTGTAGAAATTTATACCCTACTTGGTCGGTCGAGTTCGCTCTTGTCGAATTCGATCATTATTTGGTCTTTACGAGTAAACATCTACTTGTGCATTGCATTAAGTCCAGCTGGCACTATTTGGTTTGATTTTTATGTCAGGGTAGGACGATGTATAGCCTTCACGAATTGAGAGATTCGTGCTCGCTATGGATCGCCGCACAGGACCTCACACACCCCTCCATTGTAGGCCGCAATGATGGGAAGTAGCCCTTGCCGTAACAATACGTGCGTGCGCTATTAGCCGGCGGAGTTCGTATATCGATGCGAAGTCACGAGCATCGTAGTCACGATATTGGGTTAACGAACTATTTTGCGGAGAGCTACGGCCGCGTGCCTATATCATATCCTACTTGTATGATTTATTTCCTTGCACTTACGTGAATAATGTGCTAAGTGCTATATGATGAACGTGAACTATAATTGTGATAAATGCCATGTTATAACATGATCATGCATTATAGTAACTTACTAAGTCTTTCGACTTACCCTATTTGTTTGTTTTGTTTCCTTAGATCCGAGCCGAGGAGACGGTCCACGTTAGACTCGCTTTATCCCGTTTGGTTGATTGTATTCTCAAGGTTGCTCTTTTGGACTTTTGTGATTAGCCTTTTATTTTGGAAAGGACGTTGGGAAGCAAGTCATGTAGACTTGGCTTGGGATTTTGTTGTTGTAGTTAACTTGTGGTTTAACACTTGTAATCTTTTGTATGCCGACTTATATGTCGAGCCTGTTTATATGTTTATGGTTCACTACAGTTTCTTCCGCTAAAGCTCATTTATTTATTATTGTTGTTGTTGTCTCCGGCATGTTGTGGCCGTTGAGGTTTTATAAGCATGAGTTAATATTGTAGGAGTAGTTGTTGTTCACGTAACGCCGATGACTTGTTTATATTAAGTTGTTTTTCCGGCCAAGTGTAGCCGAGTTGTTATTCGTATGCGATGTTGCGCCACATGAATTTTGTTATCCTACTTGTGCATGCTTGTGTTATTGATTATTTGGACGGCGCGACTCGGGATCTCGCATTGGGGTCCGGGTCGGGTCGTCACATCACTAGTGGTTCTCTTTTCCAAGTGGCTGAGGCTGAGGCATTCAGCCTGAACTGTTGAACAACTGCTTGCTTTTCATATTCCAAGTTCTCTCGATTCTTTTTAATATCATAATGTGTTGTCTAAAAATGTCTTTCTGGAGTGAAAAAAGAAAAAAAAAAAAAAGGAAAACGAGTAGAACAATTAGTAGAATCACAAAGAGGAGCTATCGATAAATTTGTTATTAAAAAAAGTAGGATCTTCTATTGACGGATGAGATTTGGATGATGATAATGTTGAACCATCTATTGAGAATTTAATGCATTAAGAAGTTTATTTGGAAATTGAAAGTTTCATTAGTTATTGGTGTTCACAACTACACAATTGTGTATTATCGATTCGTTGGGGTCCTTATTCGTTATTTTGCCCCAGACCTTTGAAATGTCAGGAACGGCCTTGCCGAAAGGTAAACAATTTTTTTGATTTATGAAATACGAAACTATAATAGATCTGTGCTGGGTTGAGATTTTTCAGTAGAAACGAAGACGGAAGACGAGGAAGAAGAAGGCTTACGAGGGAGGAGATAGAAGAAGAAGGTGGAGGACGTGGTCTGGTTCTTTATGATTTAATATCGTGGTGAAAAAATATCGAATTAATGTATTGGGGTTCAGAAATTTTTTTGAATCGTGGTGCATAAAGCTTTGAATCGCGGTTCAAAAAAATTTTGAATCGTGGTGCGCACATTCTGTAATCGGAGTTCATAATTTTTTTGAATCGCAGTGCTTTTTTGTAGAGCACCCCAGGCTCATTAAGGGTATCATAGTCATTTCACCCTCAAAAATGTCCTTTTTCGGTTGAAAAAAAAACACGGAACCGAAGCGAATTAATACTTTGAAAAGTGAGCCAACCCGCAATTTTTCCATTAATTTAAGGGTGATAACCGGGCCGGTACAATGTCATGAAATTATAACCGGAAAAGTCCCTTATATTTATTTTAAACCGCTAAAGTATACTTTTAGGGGAAAAATGGCATCGACAAAGCAAAATTTAGGCATCGATAATTTGGGCAAAGCAACTGAATTTGGGCATCGCAATTAAAAATTTAGGCATCGATAATTAAAAATTTGGGCATCGATTATTAATTTTAGGTCTCGAAATTAAAAATTTAGGCATCGATAATTAAAATTTTGGGCATCGATTATTAATTTTGAGATACTAATTCTCAAGCCAAAAGCATTCCTCCAAAGTCCACTTCTCTTTTTTTTCCCCACCCCTTCTTCTTTTTTCATTTCCCTCCATTCATTTCTCTCTATATATATATATATATATATATATATATATATATATATATATATTTCTTTTTTTTTCTTCTTTCTTCTCCACTTCTTCACAATTAAGTTGAACATGTTAGCAAAGGAACTGAAGGTTTGCAATTAGTATCTTCCATATTCTCTTGCAAATGAAGAAGTTGCTCTTGCTCATAATGTTACACGGCAAGCAGCTCAGTCGGAAGCATGAAAGCTGCCTACAAACAAACATTCTAATTGAATCACTAACACATTTTGCAGCCCGGTTCCTTCTATATCGTGGTTCCAGTATTTTCCTTTAAGAACCTCCAAAAGTTATATTTTTGGTGTGTAGGGCAGATCGCGCAAGTACAAAATTTAGGCGTCGACAAGGTTTTCACTTCTTTATGCGATGCCCAATTTAGGAGTCGTAAGTTTCGACGCCCTGTAATTTAGGCGTCGTAAGTTCCGACGCACCGCAATTTAGGTGCCGTAAGTTCTGACGTCCCACAATTTAGGCATCATTTTCTCGGATGTGGGCATCGTTGCCATGGCCAACTTCATCTTGATGGGCGGACTTCATTTTATACAACTTTTTTTCCTTTTCGATTCATTAATTCTATCTTCCTTCTTGACTTTAATTTTTACTGTGAGAAACTGTTGGCCATTACTTATTGACCTGGAACACAGCAAATGCCAATGAATGATCTGTCACACTCCTCATATTGTAGGTTGATTGCTTAGATATTGATAATTAAATGTCCTTTGGGAGTTTGTTTTCATATTTCATGCCTCTGTGTATGTGTATCATGCTGAGGATAAAGCTAGATTTCATGCGTGGGATAAAGTAACCAAATGGTGTTTCAATTTGGGTGTGGGTTGATGATGAGGATGGATAATTGGCAGACTGTGGTTATGTTCGGTGCGTGGGTATTTTAAGAAAAAATAATGAGTAAAATTTTGTGGTTAAAAAAAAGGTAGCTGAGCGGTTACAATTCTAGGGAATGGTACCGGCACGTAATTATTCTTTAATTTAAACATAATATGAATATTTTGATAAAGAGAATGTTCTTAGGGGGGGCACATTGCTAATAAACGAAGTCCATCATTGTAGTTCCAACCAACGAGATAGTTAATTAAAACATCAAAATGACATTATGTTTTAAAAAATACCTAAATATGGTCATGTGAGTCGCATGAGGACATTTTCTAGAGAGAGCAGAATCTCTTCCTTGGATATGTACATGTATGTATCGATCTCACTCTGATATATCAATTGGAGAGGTCACTAATTGATTATAGTAGTCAAATTCTGGCTAAACGGAACAAGATGGTCGATATATGACTGATTTTATGTATCGGGGTTTTGCAGGGCACTTGTTTTCGACATATATATTGACGACAATGGAGAGGTATGATGAGTATGGGTGTAAATCCGAACCACCAAATCGATGAATCGAATCGAGCGGTTTGGTTTGATTTTGAAGTCAGAGTGTTCGGTTTGGAAAAATAAAAAAAACGTGTGGTTCGGTTTGATTTGCGATTTCTTATGTCAAACCGAATCGAATCGAACCGCCCTTCTAAATATTTTTATATAGGGGGATACTTAATACAACACCTATGAAATACTTAATACAACATTTTTTAAAATAATTAGACCAAATTTCCCTTTGCCCATTTTTTTAAAATGAAAAAAAAAATTGGGCTGGGGGACTGCGTGCATCAGTCTTAAAAAAATTGGGCTCGGGGATTAGGTGTGCAACAATCTTAAAAGAAATTATTATTATTTTTGGCTGGGGAAGTAGACTAAAAATACAAATATTTATTTTTTGGGCTGGGAAACTGGGTGTGGTGGTGCAACACAGCGGAAGGTGGTGGCAGTCGGCGGTGGTGTCGACGGAAAGGCAATATTGTATTTTCATAACCAAAAGTGTTGTATTGAGTATTTCATAAGTGTTGTATTAAGTATCAATGTTTATATATATATATATATATTACTTATTTACTTTTTTATACTGTTAATTTTTCAATTGTGCTTGACAACTACATACCACATAGTCATGTACTCCTGCCTATTTTCCAATGTCCTCCATACCTTCATATTGATATTGGATACAACTCATGAGCTCAAATTGTTCAATAGTCAATAAACGAAAAGAACCATAAATCTAATTACCGTTCAAAGTTGAAAAAACACTAAACATTCTAGCCTATTTGTTTTGTTTATTGGTTCTTCTCTTTGTTCATTGAAGTTGATTAATTTTCTTAAAAGTTTCTAGTGTCTTTGATAATTTATTGGGGTGGTGCTATTGGTTTCTGTCAACTTCCAAGTTGATTAGTAAAAAAAAAATTTGAAACCATAAATTCGAATCGAATCGAGTGGTTCGGTTCGGCTTCGAACTTCGCGCAGTTCGACTCGGTTTGTGAACTTTTGGAATCGATAGAGGTGGTTCGGGTTGCAGTTTTAACCCAAATCGAATCGAATCACTTACACCCTAGTGCCGAGGAAGTGGCAAAGTTGGTTTTTCAAAAACAATGGGGAAAGAAGGTCTTATGGTGATCATTTTTCAAACTCTAGGGATTCGATTGTAAATATTGATATAAGTTAGGTTTGAAAAAAAAAATAATTTTATCCCTTATAACTTAACTGTATTTCTCTAATGACATTCATCAAAATGATTGCGTCTGTTAAAATTTAATGCTCTTATGACCTAATTTTGACAAAGAAATTGTCAATGGACTAATACTGAGAATGGTCGTCCAAAGTCAAGGGGCCAATGGTGCTATTAACCCTTATGTTTAGATGCCCCAATTCCATAGCTTGGAATTGGAATTGGGGCCTCCAAAACCAATTCTGTTGTTTGGCAACACATTTAAAATTTGGAATTTGAATTGAATTAAAATTCAAAATGTCTCAATTCCATAAGACTAATTCTATACAAAACTCTAAGAATTTAAATTCTAAATTTTGGTCAATTATTATAAACAATAACAACTCACCTTCCTTTTACCACCACAACTCCCGACCACCAGCGTCGGCCGCCACCTCCGACCTCAACCTTCAGCCACCACCGTCCTCCGCCACCGCCACCTCCGGTAACCACAACCAGCCACCTCCGACAGCACCACTGCAACCGCCGACCACCTCCGTCATCCAATCACCTCTATATGCTATTTACTAATAATAAAATAAATTTTCACAACTTTGTAGTTAGATATAGATAGGTTCGAACCTTTATCATTTATTATCACCAACACTCATTACACTCATTACCACTAGGCTAAACTAAATACTTGATATGCAAATGAAATTTTATTTTAACTATAATGTAGAATTACAATTGAATTCCAACATTATCCAAACTATGGAATTGCTATGACTTTGAAAGCAAATTCCAAATTATTTAAATTCCATAAAATTCTAATATTTTCTGATTGTCTCCAAACACTCCCACTTGATTTCAATATGTGTGAGAATTGGGATGTCCGAGTGAATTGTTCATCATGGAAAGGATTATGGTTAAAATAAGGTGGGTAGAGCAACTTTGATCCGTTCTGTACTTCCTTCATCTATGCATGTTTATTACATGCAAATCATTAAATTCCATGTGTATGTATGTGAAGGATATATCTATCATTAATATATATACCAATCAAGTCCGCTATCTGCAAGTAATCATGAGTTACCTCATGCGAACTTGAACTTTGAGCGAAGCGAAAGACTTTCTGCTTGAGTTGCGATCTTCGTATGTCACGGTCAAAGATCTTGCAAGTCTCTTTCGTCGGATTGATATCACGTAGCACGAATATCAATCATTAGTTCACACAACAAATCCAAGTGTCTCGATGGTTAGGCTAGATGGAGTATTTGGTGAGATAGAATATAGGGGAGAGAGAGAGGAGGGCGGCTACTTGACGACGTGTTCTTCTATTGTTAGGGTTTTATCCCTTTAGTTGCCCTATTTATATTATTGTACAAGAAACCATATTTCTTGTAGGTTAAGTTAGGTCAATCCCAAGTCCCTTCGGATTAGGAAACTAATTAACCTTTAATAATATAAATATATTCCATGTGGGCGGAAGTAAATGATCGGGCCACAAGCCCAATTACTAACATCTCCCATTCGCATACATGGACTCACCTTTCTTACCACATCGTATCATCAAAACCCGTTAAACACTACCTCTTCATACTAGAAGTGAAGCGTGCGACATGACAAGAAAGATAAAGGGTGGAGCGCTATACCAAATCACCATCTGACCAGCATAGAACGTCCTCGTTAGAAACCAAAACTCGTCTATACCCCAAACTGTATATATGCATCAATTTAAGTATCCTCAATCCCTCAAGAGCGGTGCTTAAACCTCAACATGTTTGTGTATCAAGATCAATCTCTTGAACCGTATGATCAATATGATCGCCATGGCATTGAAACACAAAAATAGAGATGCATATCATACTATCTTCCTTAGACACTCATATCAATCACTCTTGATTAACTGTTTTCCCAGAAATGCTCCGTAGGGCTGTATGTGCATAGCCCGTTGGTCGGCATGCCAAAGTAGCATCATTAATGTCCAAGTTCATGATATAGTTCTAAGTCACATAGGGTATAATCGTGACCTGGATTTGATCACTAGAACTTACACAGTGATGAAGCAGGGATCATTCAATCACTTTATTAAGTCGCATTATAGTCACATACAGTATGATGTGTATGCTATGGCGGAACTCCCACACAAAGTAGGCATGTCATGCTCAAACGCCATACGAACCTTAGTCTAGCCGCCCTTCTCGCGTCTAACCTAAGTACTTAAAAGTAGTCACTCTTTTAGTGTCTCCCTTTAACATCTCACATTCGGACTTTTCCTTGGGATATAATGTCGACCTTTATGAAAGGTCTTATCTTGGCCATATGCCAAGGCGATAAATGTAATGTCATTTGCGTACCCCCCTTCGTAGGTGCCAAAGACTTTTACTATCTCAACTTGCTCGCCCACCTAGCGACAAGGTGAATTACCCGTGTGAGAGGGCCAATTCAATATCCACGACATCTTTTTAATCAAAATATATATGCTATTCAATTTCATATTAAAATATCCAATTAACATATAAAAGGAATAAAATGAAACGGCAATTTATTCAAACGATAATGAAAAATAATAATCAAATGTCAACAAAAGTGTTCTCAAAATAAATGTCAAATCCTACGAAGCCCTAGACCCAACATATGATCCTGAAAGATCTCTTTAGCTAGAGGCTTAGTCATAGGGTCAACCAACATGCTTCTAGTATGAGTATATTCTAGAACAACTTTCTTTTCTACAACCATGTCTCTAGTGAAATGATACTTGATATTAATGTGTTTCGATCTTGGGATCTTTAGTGTAACCAAGCAGCCATGATACTTGGGATCTTTAGTGTAACCTAAAGCAGCCATGTTATCACAAGCAATGACTACAGGACGATCCACATGCGTCGTAACATCAAGATGTTGAAGAAAACTCCTCAACCACACAGCTTCTTGACCCGCAGCTGAGCAAGCCATGTACTCTGACTCCATCGCAGATAAGGCAGTGCTAGTCTGTCGATTGCTACTCCAAGAGATAGCTCCACCACTAAGGAGGAAAGCGTAGCCTGAAGTAGATTTATAACAATCTACATCTCCAGCTGTAGACACCCCAATTTCGTACCCCTAGTACGTAACTCTGGCATGCGATATCAAGACCTGTTAAAACTTAACAAATGTCAAGTTACAGGGTTTAAAAATGCAAAAGGCAAAGCAGGATGCGCAAAATAGTAAAATGCAGGACTAAAAGTGACAAAAAAAGGCTGAGAATTGAGCACTGGTGCGGCCAAATGAAGTCCTTGGCGCAGCGCCCATAATGCCTTATTCCGGCGCCCAATATTGCTACAGTGCGCCCAAAAGTGCTACAGGAGTGCTACAATTAACCCATTGTGTAAATTATTCAGCACGCAGTACAAGCAAATGCAGCACAAAGGAGGGAAAAGAAATTCCCTCGATGTCCCTCTCTTAGCCTATAAATAGAGGCCCCAGGGTTCGCTTTCAACACACCGAAAAATCCCCAAAAGCTTTCAGCGTTGTTGTTACGTTGTGAGAATAGTGAGCGATCAATGAGCGATAGTGAGTGTTGTTAGGTCCACAATTATGCTCAAATAGGCTAGAGGGGGGGGGGGTGAATAGCCTATGATTCCATTTTAGAAAACTTTTCTTTTGGATATATTTAAAGCATAGTTTTAGTGGCATTTGCAGTTTAGCATATTGAGCATGTCTGCTGGTAAAGGCTATCGATAGACTTGCTCTAAGCAGAAGTATCAACTCTACCGGTAAACTGCCAGTCAAATCAAAGAGCTAGTTATAAAGAATTTAAGCAGCGGAAAGTAAAGAGGCTTTAGATTTAGAGAAGTCTTAAATGGCTGTACACGAATATATGATCAGAACAACAGCACACTTAATACTTCTTTCAAATGCAGACTTAGGATATCAATTAGAGAATAACTTTTCAAAAGATAAATTAATTTGTAAAAAGCTCATAGATATATAAGGACTGAGAGATAAAGTATTTGTAAGAACATATGAATTTATTCAAAGATAAATTACATATTACATCAGTCTAAATATTCTATGTACAGTTTATGTCTTTGTCCTCCCAAACCTCAATCCTTACTTAATTATCCATTCATGAATATTTAAGCAATCAAGGGAAATAGGAGACTAAAACGAGAAAATGTTATGAGAAGAGAATTTTCAAGGTCGTTCAGATAAAAGATATCTGAACGATTGAGTGCAAAGCACTCAACCTTCCATGATGAATGATTATTGCACAATCAACAGCATTTGTATTGGAATACAAATTTGAAGATATGAATGCAATATCTACAGACAACTCTTCATTTTCTTCAGACATTATCTAACATCAATCTTCAAATCTTGATCTTTGTCTTATGAAGTTTCTGATCAATCTCTTTTCTTCTTCAAACTTTTCTTCCTAGCAATCCACTGAAAGTGTCTTACTAAGATCTGGATGAGTTTGCTGCGATCTAGTGTCGAGATCTGAGATGCGTTGGTGAGGACGATCTCGTTGTAGATCTCTTTCCTTTGAAGCTCTTGAGTGAGTTCTGATTTCAACTTTGCTTTGTGCGTGTATCAGTCACTCGTTGCTCATCATCTCTATCTCTGTCTCTTTGGGTAACAGAGAGGATTTAAGTAGACTGGAGTTAATGTGATCGTTGAGAGATGAAGATTTGATGTTTTTATCCGTTTAGAGATATAGTTGTTAAAGTCTATCGAATAGAGATCTTTGTCCATAAGATCTTTGACTATTTGGGGTAAAGATTTAGTCATGTAGATCTTGGAACTTGTTGTCTGTCAGACTGTGTTGATAAGTCTCTGAAAATTAGGTCTGATGTCTGATGCACTGTCAGGTGGTCTGTTCAATAAAGTAATTGCTTTTTGACTTTATCAGACCACGTGAGTGAGAGAAAGTCTTGTAGCTTTAACAATGTCAGGCTTTCTGAGGCTTGAACATATTTGTCTTGATTTGAATTGCTTCTAGTCTTTTCTCTGTAGCACTTGCAGAACTAGGTCTGCCGGTGGAATGCTTGGGGCCAGTGGAACAAGTCTTCCGGTTCAGGAGAATTGATGTCTGTGGTGCGAACAGTTTAACTTGTAGCATGTCTGCCAGTGGTGAGTCTTCAAGATGTTCTGATCTTATCACTGAATGCTTTTGACATTGCTGCAGGTCTTCCGGTGCTTAGTGCATCTGTAGTGCTGGTCTGTTTTATCATCATGTAAGAAGGTAGGACTTGATCAAGTCGCACCTAATCTAAGACCTTTGTGATGTCACACGAGTTGCCACGCTAACCGATACGCAGACCTTTTAGCCACTCGTGATGACTCACTTGTAATGGGGGCAAGCAAATCAACATAAATAGAATATGCGCAGTGATAAGTAAATTATCAAGAAGCATATTCCAACAAGTGTCCTCTCCCATAAAGCCTCGAAGCTCTGCCAAAACTCCTCCAAACGCAAATCCAACCGTTTAAAGTGATCCTTAGCCCCCTAACTAGGTATCCACATATATTTTTTATTTTTTCTTTGTTTTTTTTTCTTTTTGAAAAATATATATTTTTAAATATACCTGTAACAGTGACTGGAACGAAACTGTTGCAAAATGGAGGATTATATCCACAAATATATACACGGATGTATAGGAATGCAATATTCAAATGCTTAAAGAAATATAATAAGCATACGTTAGCCAGAAACAAAAGAAAAACAAAAAAAAGCTTTTTTTTAGTAAGTCTAGCCCTCCATTTTTATTTAAAATAAAAACGATCTCCCTAGCAGAGTCGCCACTGTGGGTGCCCAGGATGACGCCCGCGCCCCGCGCTTCCTTGGTTAGGGGAATGCGGCGTGCGGATGCGGACACCATGTTTTCCATTCCATCCTCCCTTGTCTAGGGGAAGACGAAATTAAAAATGCGGAAAGGGTGCTGTCAAGAAGTGTGTTGAATACGCCTCGGTCACTTTAGTGATATTTTGGTCCGTTATGGGAGCTATGTGTTTTATGTATCAGGTTATCCCTTTTTTAGGGGTTAACAAGATGCAGGAAAACATTACCCTTTCATTCGCATTTTCCCTTGTGTAGAGGAAAATGGAAAGTGCAAGAAAGGATGTTGCGGGCCCCACTACAGACTTTATAAAAATTGACTTATGGCCTATTTCGGATCACTATGAGTGCTTTGGGTTTTCTACATCAAGTTGTTCCTTTTTTAGGGGATACCGGGATATAAGAATACATCACCCTTTTATTCTCATTCTCCCTTTTCTAGAGGAAAACGGGAAAGTGCAAGAAAGGATGTTGCGATGCCTCACTGCGATCAAAAATGTTTTAACAGAGTCGTCATCTTTATTTTAAGGAGAAAATAAAGAAAAAACCAAAAATAAAACCAGAGAATGAAGAAACTGGTACGGAGGCTAAATTACGAGTTGGGAAGGTGCTAGGCACCCAACTCGCTCTTTCGGTCTCAAAAACAGTTTTTGGCTAAAGTATGCTTTTTGTTATATTTATTCAGCAAATAAATAAAGCATTTAAAGAGAGATAAAAGAAAACCAACACATCCATGTCTACATTATTTACGGACTTGCAACCGCTTCCTTCCAATAATTACAAATACATTTAAAAATATGTGGCCATAATAATGGCTCTTTTTAATGCTATTTTCTAAATAGATCCGGGCAGCACAACGGCTTATATTTTTACATTGGGCCGGATGGAAAATAGTTTTTTGTAAAATAACGCTCTTAAAGGCTCACCTTTTAGAGAGTGGTGTGCTCGCTCTGTCCTTCTCGGGAGAGGGAGTCTTTTTTGCTTTTGCTGCTGCTGCGATTCGGGCTAAATAACTGCTTCCGAAGGTTGCTTCTGGGCACCGTAAAACAGGCAGAGCAACTGCTTGCTTTTTTGCTGCTGCGTGCTTGCTGCTGGCAAAAATCGGGCAGAACAACTAATTGTTTCTAGCATATTTGGCCTTTTTACTCTGGCAGAGCAACTGCTCTTTCCGAGATTTTTCGACCATTGTGACGCCTTCGTATGTGTTGTGATTTACCATTATACATATTGTTTTGTGCCCTTCCTATTGCGGCTTGGCTGTCGCAATGAATGCATATAGCTGGTACTGGTTGTGGCCAAGCTAGAATATTTTCTAGGAAGTTTCTTAGCCATTTGGCTTCTTCCGCTGTTTTATCTAAATCGATAAATTCTAATTCCATTGTAGACCTTGTAATGCAAGTCTGTTTGGAAGATTTACATGCGATAGCACCACTACCAAGTGTAAATACAAATCCATTTGTGGATTTTGAGTCGTTAGTATCAGATATCTAGTTGGCGTCACTGTAACCTTTTATTACTGATGGATACCTTGAATAGTGCAACTCATAGTCTTTAGTGTATCGAAGATACCTAAGGACTTTTACAATAGCCTTCCAGTGATCATGTCCGGGATTACTATTAAATTTTCTCAGTCGATTAACTGTTTGAGCAATATCTGGCCGCGTACAATTCATGAGATACATAAGACTTCCAATGACACGAGAGTATTCAATTTGAGATACACTTTCGTTTAGGTTCTTCTTGAGATGAAAGTTTGGGTCTATTGGAGTTTTTGCAATACTATTATCACTATTGCTGAATTTCTCCAGTAATTTCTCAATGTAATGAGATTGTGATAGTATGATTTCCTCGGATGTTCTAGATATTTTAATACCTAAGATGACATCAGCTATCCCAAGATCTTTCAGGTCAAACTTGTTGGCCAACACTTTCTTGGTGTCCTTGATCATGTTGTTATTATTACCAATGATGAGCATGTCATCTACGTAAAGGCAGATAATTACGTAACCATGTTGTGTATTTTTGGCATACACACATTTATCACATTCGTTGATCTTGAACCCATTTACAAGTACTACGTCATCAAAACGTTTATGTCATTGTTTTGGTGTGTGCTTTAATTCGTACAACAATTTGACCAATTGACATATTTTCTTTTCGTTGCCTGGATCTATGAACCCTTCTGATTGATTCATATACATTTCTTCTTTGTGTTCTCCATTTAGGAAAGCGGTCTTAAAGTCCATCTGATGTATTTCAAGACCGTGCAAAGCTGCAAATGCAATTAGTAGTCGAATCGACGTAATTCGAGTTACAGGGGCATAAGTGTCAAAATAATCAACACCTTCTTTTTCATTAAACCATTTTGCGACCAACCGTGCTTTATACTTATCAATGAAACCATCGGGTTTTATTTTTCGTTTGAAAATCCATTTACAGCCCAATAGTTTGCACCCCTTGGGAAGGTCAACTAATTCCCAAGTGTGGTTTTGCATAATGGAAGATATTTCGTCATTAATGGCTTCTTTCCATTGAGGAGCTTACATTGCTTCTTTGAAAGTTTGTGGTTCATTGTCCACTATAAATGTGGTCACAAAGTCAGGCCCGAAGGTTTTAGTTATTTTTTCCCATTTTCTCCTTCTAGGTTCATCATCCAGTTCAATTTGTTGGTTTTCTTGGATGATGTCCGTGGGGCCTCGTTCTCATTTTCGCTTGTGTTCCAAGGAAAAGAGCATTTTTTTCATTAGTATTATTGTTATTTTTTTAATGGAAATATGTTTTTAAAAAATGTGACATTTCTTGATTCTAATATTGTATTTACTTCAATGTTTAGATTTTCAGACTTGTGCACTAAAAACCTATAGGCAGTATTCCGAGTTGCATATCCTATGAAGATACAATCCACGGTTTTTGGACCGATTTTTTTACCTTTTTAGGTAATGATACTGCTACTTTGGTTAGGCACCCCCACACTTTGATGAATTTGTAGGAAGGTTTTCGACCATTCCATAATTCATAAGGAGTTTGTTCCAATTTCTTGTATGATAGCTTATTGAGCAAGTAATTTGCTGTGAGCACCGCCTCCCCCCACATTTCGTCGGGTAGGCCATATTGAATTAATAATGAATTCATCATTTCTTTAAGGGTACGATTTTTCCTTTCAGCAATCCCATTGGATTGTGGAGTATAAGGAGGAGTAACTTGATGAATTATTCCTTGTACTGCACAAAAGTCTTTAAAAGGATGTACGTATTCACCTCCTCGATCAGATTTGAGAATTTATATTTTTTTCTTAAGTTGATTCTCAACTTCGTTCTTGTACATTTTAAATGCCTCGAATGCTTCATCTTTACTATTTAACAAGTACTGATGACAATAACATGTACTATCATCAATAAAGGTGATGAAGTAATTTTTTCCCGCCACATGATTCTATGGATTTAAAGTCACATAGGTCATTATGAACTAGCTCTAATGGTCGAGTGTCACGTTGTATTGTTTGAAATGAGGTTCTTGTTTGTTTGGCCTCAACGCATATTTGACATTTTTCCTTAGTGTTTCTTCGTGCTTTTGGAATTAAATCCATTTGCATTAATTTTCATATAGATTCATGGTTAACATGACCTAATCTAAGGTGCCAAATATTAGAATGCTCAAGCAAGTAAGAAGAAGATGCAGTTGTTGTATTATTAATAATACTATTGTAATTGGGTGGGGTTACCACCATTACATTGTATTTGAACAAGCCCTTATTGAGGTAACCCTTGCCCATAAAAACCCCACTCTTACTAAGTACAAACTTGTCGGACTCAAAGACTAACTTAAATCCATGCTTTATTAAAAGAGAATCAGATATTAGGTTTTTCCTAATATCTGGGACATGGAAGACATTAGTAAGTAAATTCCCGACCGCTGGTCATCTTCAATGTAACCTACATTTTGCCTTCCACGCCAGAGGTGGAGGAGTTTCCCATAAACAGCTTCTCGCCGATCGTCACCTTTGAGTAAGAAGAGAACATCTTCGCATCACCGCATATGTGACGTGTCGCCCTGGTGTCCACGTACCATTCGCGACCTGTACTGACCATGTTGGTTTCGGAGACCATGCATATCATGTTGATGTCGTCATCAACTATGTTGGCTTCGCATTGTACCCGTTTCTTTCCATGCCACTCGGCAGCTTTGTGACCTTTCTTGTCGCAGTTAAGACATTTGCCTTTAAACTTGTACTGCTTGTGTTGTTTGGACGTCCCTTCACCGGAGCTTTTACGCTTCTCGTTCTTGGAGTTTTGTTCCACCACATGTGCCCCTTCAATGGGATGGATCTGCTTCTTGTCGGTCACTTGGTTGTTTTGCTCGATTCTTAACCTGAGAATCAGATCCTCCAATGACATGTCCTTGCGCTTGTGCTTGAGATAGTTCTTGAAGTTCTTCCAAGCGGGAGGTAGCTTCTCGATCATTGCAGCGACTTGGAATGCCTCAGAAATGATCATGCCTTCGACCGCTATCTCAAGCAGTATCAGTTGGAGTTGCTGAACCTGTGTCATTACACTTTTAGAATCTATCATACAAAACTCAAGAAACCTAGCAACTACGAATTTCTTCGAGCCGACATCCTTGGTTTTGTATTTTTTCTTTAAGGATTCCCAAAGTTCTTTTGTTGTCTTAAATGGACTGTATACATCATATAAGGAGTTATCCAGTCCATTTAAGATGTAGTTCCTGCAAAGAAAATCGGAGTGCTTCCATGACTCGACAGAAGCCACGGTGGTTTGGTCTGATTCCCCTTCTTTCAAAAAAGGGGTTGTCTCTTTCAGGAACTTTGACAGGTTCAACGTTGTTAGGTAGAAGAGCATTTTTTTTGTTGCCAGCGTTTAAATTCTGAGCCAGCAAATTTTTCCGGGCATTCACCATGAGTGTGGACGGTGGGGTGCAGCATTTGAGTTGCTGCCAAGGGTTGTTCTACAGCAGCGGGTTCTTTTCCAGAGTTGGAAGCCATACTGCACAATACACAGTGATCAATAACGCAATGTTATGAAACAATTTGTTATTGAGTGCAGTATGATGCAATCAATAACTAAGTAATAGACTGATCTATACAGTTTTATTTATGTGAAACAGAATAAAACACTTATGAATATGCGGTTACAAATTAATAATGATTAAAGTAAAAATGTGTAAGCAGGCTGATTATAGATTTAATTAGTGAACACACTAAGTAATACAAGGTAAGCAGACTTATCAGTTTTTGAAAAACAGGTTGATCACGTTTGTTTAGACAGATTGATCATTGTTGAAACCAGACTGATCACGTTTGTTTAGACAGTCTGATCAGTATTTGATTAAAGCAGGCTGGATTACAGTAATCTCTAACACAGACAGATGGTCACATAATGTGACAGAGAACAGAAAAAAGAAGTAGAGGAAGAAATATCAGCTACTGTTTGCAGAAAGGATCACGCCAAAAATATTTTTGTCTTAAGATTATTAACGGCATGATCTAGTTCCTGCAGTAAGGTGATTAGAGAAGATGTAGAAGATCCACGAGATTCTGAATCTCTGTCCTTAAGACAAAAATTGGCACCGTATATTGAATGGACGGGTGTTAGCTAATGAGTCTCCCGGGGTTTTGGAATCTTACGTGATTGAAGAGGCCAGACCTTCCAGTTTTAATCACCGATGAATCGGACACGCTGCTGTAATCTTTGTTTGGGCAAAAAGGTGGGCACTGAAAGAGAAGGATTTTTCGTGTCTAAATATCAGTTTTCATGCAGTATATGTTAGGTGGTTGGGAGTTGGAAGTTGGGAACAGTTGGAGTGTGTCTGAAACGGACACAGCCGTTTTGGACAAAACTGTAGGTAACCGTTGTCCGAGGAGGCATATAACCGCTGCTGTAATTGTTCTGTCTTAAATGGGTGTAACTGTTAGACAGAACAGGTTCACATGTTCAAAAGGATCACACAACTTGAAATGAATTGGCAGCAAAAAGATAGGGTTCAAGCCAGCCAGCCAAGCCGGACGATGGCGCGTGCGTTTGGACCTGCACTTAGCTAGGTCTTCCCTTCTACACAAAAGTGTAATGGCCCAAGGGCCGATTGTTAAGCCTACAAGCTCTTCTTTATAAAGTAGAGATATTTTCTTTTCATTCCCAATGTGGGATTCCCCACTTCCTACTTACATAACTTCTTCATTCAATTTTATTGAAACAACTTTCCAACAAACACCACTAGAACCACTAGAAAAACGCCGACGACGAAATTTCCGCCAAGAAATTAACATTTCCGGGTAATCCGCTATCCCAACGGAATTGTTCCGTCGCGGTAAATTTGGTCGGTGATCACAAATGGAACTCATTCCGTCAAGAATCAATGAATTTCGCTTTCCGTTAGTAATTACTAACGGAATGAGTTTCAAATTTCGCCGAGATTTCCATCAAAATGTTAGTTCCGCAAGAATATCGACCTAACTTTTCCGTTAGCAATTTTCATCTCCGTTAGTGATTTCCGACGGATTACTCCGTCAGTAATTTATATTTCCGTCAGCAATACCGACGAATATTTCCGTTAGCAATTTTCATATCCGTTAGTGATTCTCAACAGCTTGCTCCGTCGGTAATATATTTTTCCGTCAGTAATATTGACGAACGTATCCGTTAGCAATTTCCATTTCCGTTAGCAATTCCTGACAGATTTCTCCGTCGGTAATATATATTTCCGTCAGGAATACCGACGAACGTATCCGTTAGCATTTTCCATTTCCGTTAGTAATTTCCGACGGAATATACCGTCATTAACATATATTTCCGTCAGTAATTGCAAAAATACTAACGGAATGTCCGTTAGTAATGCTAAAAAATGCTTAAAATTTTAGTTTTACGAACATAATTTCGTCAAGAAATTAAAAGAAAAATAATAATTTTATATAAATTAATTTTTTTTAGGTGCCTGATTTATCATAAATATATATAATAGGCTCATGACAAAAATTAATTGCACTACAAAACTAAAACATTAAATAAAACAAAATGTTATTACATCAAATTCGTTTCCCAAATCTATTGTTAATTACGATTGTATTGAATATTCGACACAGAGAAATTAAGTAAAGGAATTAGGGACTGGTACGAGGAGTGGACGAAGATCCATGCATAAAAGCGGCCATCTGGCGCGATCTCGCTTATTTCCCGTGCCTGCTTAGCCATTTGTTCATCTCGTCGAGTCATAGCTTCATCCTGCTGCGCCACCCTAGCTTCCAATGCATCCATCTTGGCTTGCGAAGCTTCGTCCAACGGAGCATTTGATCCTCCCGTTGACGACAAACTCGGAGAAGAGACTGTGGATGAAAGAAGAGTGGCACCATAGTCCCCCAATCCGTAAAGTCTATTCCCCCCTTTTTTTTCGTCCTTGTGACGCAACTCTCTGCCATAATTCTATTTTAGACGGAACGGAACGAGTTCCTCTCAATCTCCGTGCGCCATGGGTGGCCTCTTCATTTTCAATCATCTTAAAGGCATTACGTCATTAAAAAAATACAGTAATTAATAAAACATCAAACATAATAGATATATGATCCAATTTGATATACATTAAGAATTTTGATACTTACATATGTAGATTCGGCAGTTTGATCAACCCACTGACGAGGTTGACCAAGAGCACCCTGAGTGGTGTGCGTGCTAACAAATACGTCAAGAAAATCAACGTCTGGACCGAATTTCTTTACCTACAAGCATGATGGTTAGATTTTTTTGTTTATTCTATGAACATAAGGTTGTTTAGTCAAAGCTTTAAGTTTCCTGGGAATTTCAAACCATTGCAAACTGATTTTAAAAAGAGAGACGGCTAAAGAACAATAAGAACAAACTCTAGTAGAATGCAATTGATAAGACAGCAAAAAAGTGAATAGGATTGTAACTAACAAAATTCAAGTGTAACCATGGAAAAGGGAATGACAATTATGGTTTGGATGCTCCAACTAGCACAATAACCCACCAGTAACTGGGAAGGTATAAAACAAGTAGAGAATTCTCCAGCTAGGTAAAAACAGAAACGTCGTCAATCTAAGCACAAAGTAACACTGAAGTTACAATTCAGTGAGATTGCCAAACAGAAAAGGTAACACAGGTTTGATTCCATATATGCTCCCTCTAGTTTGCTAGCACAAAAGCACCCATTTTCTTTTATAAAGCCAATAAGGCCACTAACAGATCTAGGTGAGGTGATAAAAACAGTTCTTTCACTAATCTCTAGATTAGCTTATTAGCCTTCCAAGAATTCATAGATTTTAAAAAGAACATATAAAGATTTATAAATTTAAATAAAATAAATTTTCAAATATTAATTTAATAATTGATGTGGGATTGATCTCATTAATTTGACGAAACTCAAAGGCAAGCCAAACAATGGCTCCTCCTCTCAGGAAACCCTCTAATTCGTCAAATTAGAAGAGACGAATGGCTTTGAAGAGCGTTGGATCTTCAAGCCGGAGTAGTGGGGAAGAGAAGACATGACCGTGAGAGCGGTGGTGAAACCTTAGGCGATGAACGGAGGACATTTGGATGTTGGACGAAGCGAAGGTGAAGGGACATTTGGCCATTGGAGAGATAAGTGTGTCGTGAGAAGAGAGAGTGTGTTGGGAGAGAGAGAGAGAGAGAGAGAGAGTGGCGTGTAACCTAGGTTTTTTTTTGTATTTATAGCTAGGGCTTTTTTGTTTTTCTTTTATATGTATTTTGATGGTATTCAATTTATATTTTCTTTAATTTATATTTTCTTTTAAAAAAGTAAATAATAATTTATTTGGGATAGCTAAATTATTAATTACTAATGTTTCTTTAAATTGCTATTTATATCTAGGATTATTTTTTCTAGTTATTAGCTTATAAATACATCACAATTTAAATTGTCATTGTTTATCTTGAATTTAATTTATTAAATAGAAAAAATAATTTCTTTAAATTTATACCTAGGGTTTTTTTTTTGTTAAGTTAAGTTAAGTTAAGTTACGTTACGTTACGTTAAGTTAAGTTACGTTACGTTAAATTAAGTTAAGTTACGTTACATTACGTTAAGTTAAGTTACGTTAAGTTAAGTTAAGTTAAGTTAAGTTAAGTTAAGTTAAGTTAAGTTAAGTTAAGTTAAGTTACGTTACGTTACGTTACGTTAAGTTAAGTTAAGTTAAGTTAAGTTAAGTTAAGTTAAGTTAAATTAAGTTACGTTACATTAAGTTAAGTTACGTTACGTTACGTTAAATTAAGTTAAGTTACGTTACATTACATTACATTACGTTAAGTTAAGTTAAGTTAAGTTAAGTTAAGTTACGTTACGTTACGTTAAGTTAAGTTAAGTTACGTTACGTTAAATTAAGTTAGTTACGTTACAGTACGTTAAGTTAAGATAAGTTAAGTTAAATTAAGTTGTAATGTGAATATTTTAATTTTTGTAATTATATTGATGCTAATCATTTTAATTATTGATATTATATTATTAAATTAAGGTTTCAAATATTAATTTAATAATAAAATATCATTCATAAAAATCGGAGCTAGAACCAGAGATGGCGGCTGGATTTGGTGCGGCTTGGAGACGGAGATGAAATCGGAGAAGATTGAACGAGGCCGGCGCTTGGGTTGCTTTACCAAATCTGGCAGGAAGCGGAGAAGGAAGAGAAGTGATGATGGAGTTGTCGTGCGTTGAGAGCAGGTATGGAGTGGGTGCCGTGAGGTGTGTGAGATTAGGGTTTAGATAAAAAGTCTGAGTTGTATTTATACTTAGGATTTTGTTTTTGTTTTTTAATTATCAGCTTATAAATACACACAATTTATATTGACTTTGTTTTACTTGAATTTAATTTATTAAATAGACAAAACAATTTTATTTGAATATTTTCTTAATTTATACTTTCAATTTATAGTCTTTATTTTGCTTTAATTTAATTTAATAAAAAAAGTGTGAGCACGTTCTACGCACGGGTGTAAAACTAGTTAAATATTATTATATTTTATAATATAATTACAGTCAACCTTTGGTATACCGAAGTGAGCAGACCACTGGTTGGACTGCAGCCAAATCTGAGAAAAATTTGGACTAGTGTTGAATCTTGAAATTTAAGAGATTTGCTTAAAACATTTTCACTTGATTGTCAGCCAGGACAAGCAGTTTAGATTTGGTCAGCTGATTATTATCTTTGTCGGCCAATCTCTCGGTGATCAATGCGTTGCTTTGGAATGAGTTTATCTTTTCCTTATTTGTTTGAACATTCTGGTACTAACTCTTTCCTATTTTGTGTTTGTGATAGATGTCTGCCATATAATATCTTCAAGATCCTGCGATCTTGCAGCAATCATCATAACACATTTTCAAAATTCAAATGTGTTCCTAACAGCTCACACTATCTATATATATACCATTGGAAGCATTGGTGAGAAGAACAAGTCGAAGAATTGCAAGAAACTTTTTACTCATAAGCTTTAGGTCTTCGTTAAAACCTTAGCTAGATATTTGTCATTAAAAATTTCTTTCTAGTTATTGTTTAGACAAAACAACGAGAGTTCTTCACTTCACATCAATTCGAACTTCGGTCAATTTGTCTCACGAGTTTGATTGCTTCTCAATCATTCTCCCAAACACCGGTATTTTGTTGTACACAACGATCCATTAGAGATCAATTAGATTTTTAATAAAATTAGTGCACTTCAAAAATCCAAGTCGACCAACTTGGTAGTGGGCGTAGCAGGTTTATCGTGAACCACTTCAATGAATTGTCGATCATTTCTTATATTTCTACGCTTAGCGACATAACACTTAAGAAGTTGTTAAAGCGATTATTAAGTGTCGGCCCGGTCTTAACAACACTTGTTTGCTTGCTTGTTTAGTTAACTTGTGTTCAAATTCTCTCCATATTCGGTGATCAAACTTCAAAACTAATTTAATTTTTGAAAACGTTGTGTCGTCAATTGACCAACTCACTTTAGTTTAAGAAATTTCTAAAATGTAAATGGCCCGACCAACTTTTTAGTTATTTGACAAAATCAAGTTTTCGCTGCCAATATTTTTATGATTATCAAATCAACCTTAAAAGTTTTAAAGGCTATTCACCCCCCTCTAGCTTGTTGCCATCTGGACTTACAATTGGTATCAGCCAA
>CM028377.1:15333779-15365124 GCA_013146195.2 Codonopsis lanceolata
GAGATTCTTGGCGGTAAGGTAAACTATGATTCCTCGGTACTTGGTCATGTTATCTTGCTTTCCTTTCTCATCTTTATCAAAATAGCGATCGGTAGACATTAGAGTCTCAAATCCTTTTAGGTGAATCAAGACCCAAATTTCTTGATGAGTTCCTTTGCATATTTGGTTTGGCTAATGAAGATTCCGTCGGAATACGTTGAATCTGCAATCTAGAAAGTAGGTTAGTTCTCCCGTCATACTCATCTCGAACTTGCTTTGTCGGACTTCTCGAATCTCTTGCATAGGCTTTGGTTTGTGGATCCAATGATGTCGTCCCACGTAGATTTGTACCCGGAAGATAATGACCTTTGTGCTTTGAGGATGAGCGAGTTGTGTCTATTCTTCCCTCTCACGAATCCTTGTTCTATTAAGAACATGGATATGGTTTCATACCAAGCTCACGGGAGCTTGTTTTTAGGCAATAGAGAGCTTTTCTTGAGTCGGTAGACATGATCTGTTGTGAATTACAAAGCTTGGAGGTTGTTCAACGTATCTGGTTTCTTGAAGATCACCATTCGAGAAAGGCACTCTTTACATCCATCGATAAACTTTGAAGTCCATGAACAAAGCATAGGCTAGAAAAGAGTCGGTGCTTCTAATCTAGCAACGTAAGCAAATGTTTCATTGAAGTCAATTCCTTCTTCAATCGGTGGCCTTGAGCAACCAATCTAGCTTTTTTTACGGTGGCGTTCCCATCTTAAATCTCTTTGTTCTGTAAACCCGTTTAGTGTAGATAAGCGGATGATTGAGTCGGTCTTTGAACTAAGCTCCACACTTTGCATCTTTCAAGCTGGTTCGGCTCTTCTTGCGTAGCTTCAATCTAGTAATGATCTTCGATAGCTTCATCAATCTTCTTTGGCTCGATTCGGATCTGAATGCAAATGCAAACATAGTCTCATTCGAACTCTATTTCTCGTGCGAACTCACGAGTTGAGATCACGATGATTTGATAAATAGGATGATCTCTTGTTTCAATAACAGTAGGAAGAAGATCATACGGTGGGTTCTTCCCTTAAGTTCAGGTAAGTTGAAGGCGATTCACCAAAATCGGGTTCATAAGAGATAGGATCTTTGAAACCTTCATTTTAGGTGAACAAGAAGGGGAGTGATGATGCCAGGTGTTTGGGGTAAAAGCAGAAGAGATAGGTTACAGGTCGGCAGAAGAGTTGGGCCGAGGCGTGAGAGTTGAAGTCTGCAGGTGAAGGGTTGCGGGCTGGAAGGGTCTGCAGGTTCTTGAGGAGTCGATGAGGAGTGGAAGTAGATGTTGTATTTGTACTTGTCTGTCGTTATCGGAATCATTAGCAACATTCGGAGCCTTTCTACAGGCTCAACAAGTCATATTCATCAAAAGTAACATGCAGTTAAAATTTTCAAATGAGTTTTCTTGAAAATGCAAAATGCTTTTGAATGTTTGGAATACCCATAAAAAATTCCTTCGTTGGATTTTGCATCAAATTTTCCTCTATATTCTTTTCCATTATGAAGAATAAAACATTTACAATAGAAATTTTGAAAAATCCTATGTTTGGGGCTCTTCATCTCCATATTTCATATGGGTTTTGTTATGAAACATATTTACCACGGATGCATTGCGGGTAAAACATGCGAGTTGGCGGCTTACGCGAAATACTTTGGAAGTTTGCTTACGCGGCGTAGTTCTTCTTGCTTCAATCAATGTTTTGTTCTTTTCGTTCGGCTACACCATTTTGTTGAGGAGTTGGCGGCGAGAAAGTTGTGGCCGATCCGTGGTCATCACGTATCGTTCTACAGATTGTTCTTGAATTCGGTTTCATTGTCGATCTTATGTCACTAATATCTTCAAGCTTTTGGGTTTAAAGTCTTACAAGCGGTGACTAGATCATATGTCTAATCTTTGAAGTCATTGTTTTGATCGGGTAAACCTAGAGTGATGGAGTCAACTACTACAAGTGTGTACTTGTCTCCTAAAATCTTGACTATAGTGATTGGTCCAAAGAGATCCATATGCGAGAAGTTGAAGAGATACGTTTGTTGACATGACGAGACTTTCTTTTGAAGGAAGACTTGGAAAGAGTTTTCTAGTGGCAAAGCTTTACAACTTACGTGGTCGGCGGAACCAGTAGGTAGACCTTTGACAAGCCCATCTTTGGAGAGCTTGGAGAGGTGCTTGAAGTTGAGGTGGTGGGACACTTGTGCCATAAGCTGTTGTCACGAGCGTTGTTAGCAACTAGTCGAAATTTGGAGAATCTCCTAGAAGATTTAAGTCCACGACATAGGCGTTTCCTTGTCATTGCTTGGGTCGGTATTGTAAGCGAGGATTCACGATGTTTGATGAGACATTGGTTGGAGTTGAATTAGCGAATTAGTCCTTTGTCGCTGAGGTGGGATATGCTTTCGAGAAGATTATGCTTTAAGCCGCTCGCTAGAAACTTTGTTGATGGAGAGACTTCTACAGAGTGATTGAGCCATACCCAATTGTTTTCCACTCTTGCATTGTCTCAGAAAATAATTGTGGGACCTTTGGCTTGACTATATCGAAAGTAGACTTACGTTTCTGTCATGTGTGTCTTGAGTAGCCACTTGTCCGGTACTAGATGTCATTTTCTTGAATCTATAGCCATGAAGCATACGAAAAATATTTAAAGAAAAGGTCCCCTTTATTTTCTTTTGGGTCTGAGGATTAGCAACCTTTTGGAACTCATACGCCTAACCTTGAGAGAACTAGGTCTCTCGATTTTGGAGTGAACCTTTAGCGAGGCATGCAGGGGCCGAGATGGCTGGCAATTGCAAGAATGACATAAATGGAAGTTCCATAGAGAATTGTCGGTGGCTTTAGGTGAAGAGTGATTGTTATTATCTTTTTCTTTAACAGCCGTCCTTGCTTCGACTTGCTTGCATTTGGCCACTGTAGACTTAATTGGTTTCTTTTGGATCTTCTAGGTATGTTACGGAGACTTAGTTGCCTTGGGCGGTATGTTGATAATCCTTTTAGGAGGATTTGGTAGAATACCTTTAAGTTTACTTTCGATAGGTGCAGGGGGCCTTGCACATTTCATAGACAAACTTGATAGTCAGGTAGAGATTTAGTATGTCTCTGACGGACGGAGTTTGCCTTGGCGAGTTGTTGTCGGCGGAACTTTGGTTTCTCTACTAGTTACTTTCTCGGAGGTTTCTCATTTGAAGCGATAATCTTGGCTTTCCACTACGAGCCTTGGGGTAGGCATAAGGAACACTTGAGTAACCAAGACCTTGTTTCCACGTATTTCGAGCGTCTGTTTAGAGAAAGAGATATCAAAAGTAGTCTTGGAGGATTCACCTTTCTCTGTGACAGATGAGAATGTCAAACTGGGCTCATCAAAATATCATATGCCAGATTTATCTTTACATGACTTTTGACTTGAAAGGATTTCTTCAAAGGTATCCTTGGAGCTGGTTCCAAGTCAATTGTCTTTTGCAAGGCAATTTTCTCAGTCTAGTCCTTTGATGTGCTTTCGTGAGACATTCGATTTTGTCACAAAGGAATTTGTTTTCTCCTTTAAGCTTTATATTCTCTTGTTGGCCGGCAATTATTGAGATTGAATCTCATTGCCATCGAGATTTCTCAATGACAGCTTCTCTGCAGTTCTTAGCGAGTTTACATAGGCTACTCTAAAGGAATTGAACTCTTCAAATATATCTTGATTATCCTTGAGAAGTTCTTCCTTCGAAGTTCTCCAGTTGATCTCACTTTTGTCGAGGGACTAGGTGAGACTTCGACTTCATGTTGTTCAAAGTCATGGGTGGGACTGAGTCATGAGCTATTAAGCATGTATGTTAGCTTGCTCACAATCATACTCTTCCTCGTCTGAATCTGTCTCAAACCATGTAGCAACCTGTTTATTTTCTATGTCTTCAGCCAGCATACCTTTTTGCTTTTGAAATTTTTTATAAGTAGGTCTTCGGTATGCTTCAAATTTTGGCTTTGGACATTTGGAGGTGAAGTGACCAGGTTTTCTACAATTATAACACACAAGCTCTTCTTTAGATGAGCTTTCACCAGTCTTTCTAAAGGACTGCTGGTGTGTGTCCTTCCTTCCATATTTTTCAAACTTTTGAAAATGTTTTACAAACATAGAAAATTGTTCATCTGAAAGAAAATCGTTTTCACTGGAGGAAGTGGGAGGTTTGTTTTCAACAGTGGTTTCTTCTTGGACAATGGCTGGCAAGGACACAGTTCTGAACTATTTGTCCTGCTCTAGATCTTGATTTACTTCGAGCTCATAAACCTTTAAACTTGTGTAAAGACTACGAAGAGTCATTTCATTTAAGTTTTTGGATTCTTTCATGGCAGTGGTCTTAAGATGCCATAAGCTACCTGGAGAGCCTTGAAATCTCATGTTCATTTCCTTTTTGTCAAAGGTTTTACCAAGAGAAAAGCAACTATTAATTACCTCACTGAAGCGATCATAATCTTGTCTCAAGGTTTCCTTCGGATCCTTTTTGAATGAGTCAAACTGCTGGATAAATGTGTATTTTATGTTGTCTCTTGTGTCTTGGTCTCCTTCCAAGTATTCCACAAGAGCTTCCCATATCTCTTTTGCAATAGTACATCGGATCAATTGCTGGTACGTGCTCGTGTCTAGAGAGCTAGTAATGATGTTGATTGCTTTGCTATCTAGCTCTACTAGTTTTCTGTCGTCCTCTGTCCATTCTGATTCTTCTTTGGGTACTTCGGCAGGTTCCCAGCAACGGAGGCTAGAAGGTTGGCCTTCATTGGTACATGTTGTCCTGCAAGTATGCACTTCCATAACCTATTGTCAATGGAGTTCATAAAACGCATTACCTTATCCTTCCAAACATCGAAATGGCCTTCGTCTAATATTGGGACATGGTTCGCATTTGATGTAGGCAACATGTAGTGTGTTTGTGCCATTGGATCGAATCTCTCAAGAGTTTAATCTCGGAAAAGTTGGTTTTCAAAGAGTAAAGCTCTGATACCAATTGTGAGTCTCAAAGGGCACAATAATAAGCTAAAAGGGGGGGTTGAATAACTTATTATACACTTAAAAACTTTTTAAGTAAGTTCTTTTGACAAGCACTTACAATCTATTAGGAAGATTGAAGTAGCGGAAGTCTTGCAAAGAAACTGGTTCAAGTCTGCCGATTAAGGACTACCGGTAGACTTGACTGATTATTCAAGTCTGCTGTTAAGGATATAGATAAAGGAAATAATAAATAGTTCAAAGGTAAATAAGCAGTAAAGGAAGAGCACAAGTATTTTGGGATGGTTCACACTATAAAGAGTGCTAAATCCACCACAAGCGATCGACCTTGGATTTAAAAAGTGCACTATGTTTTTCACTAGTTTTATTACAAGGAATATACCCAATGGATCGTGTACAAAAATATTGACTTATTTTTTGGGGTTTAGGGATTAAATATCTGGGTAAGCGAGATATTTAATTCGTGCAGAAGAATAGCTTTGAATGAAAACAACAAGAAGTCAAATGAATAGAGTTGAAGCAGGTCTTCTTGTTGTTGTCGAGGACTTCCTGATCTGTTTAGGATCTCTTGAATGCACTGAGTATAAAGACTTAGAGTTGTTGTAGATTTTCAGAGCATATCATCAAGAGTGTTTCTTCAGTCTTTAATGGCAGCATTTATAGCTGGAGCATTCTAGAGATCCGTTGGAGAAGACGAAGTGTAACAACTCTATTAGGTTGAATGCATTAAATGCATGGAGCCGTCTTGAAGATTTTCACCTTCACAGATATCGAGTAGGGAATGGGTGCAGAGATCTTTTGCAGAGACTGGTAGTAGGGCAATCCGGATGTCGAATCTGCAAAGAGTTGTCTGATGCGGTAGGTGACTTGATCTATTCACTGCTCTTTTCTTTGCTCGATGCGTGAAAGTCTTCACGCTTTCGGAAAGCTACTTTCGGCGTGTCTGAGATGTCAGAGAATGTCTCAATTTAAATTTAAACTGATAAAGATAAATTTAATTGATCCACTAAGATTTGTTTGATTGGACACGTCATGATTAACCACGTGCAGACAAGGTCTGCTGCTAGTTTGTTGTAGCAGGTCTTCCGGTGAAGCACAACTGAGGACTTCCGCTGAACCTGTGAATCCTATAAAATAAAATATTCTTGGCAAAGTTCTATACACTGTTGCCACGCTAATTAATACGCAGCCCAATTAACCACTAATGTATAAAACTAATGTGATGTATGAGCAGATATAAATCTAAATACAAATGAGCATCAACAGTCGCCCTCCTGTTATAGAACTCGACGACCAACTTCAAACTACAACAAAGGAGCGCATCAGTGTTGAGTGAGACCGTGATCAATCTGGCCATCGCGGAGGAGAGATACATGCGGTCTATGAACACCATTCTAATGGATGAAAACAACAAACTTCGAGAAGAACTTGATTACCGTTCTCGTTCCGTCAGACAACAACATGCCGAAGAAGACTACACCAAAAGAGTTGAAGAACTTGAGCGCCTACATCGCGAGAAAGAAGCTGCTGCCAAAGGTAAAGGAAAAAGGCCATGATAAACTGTATCAAAAATATTTTCTCCTTTGTATCTATCTAGTCATCTTTTTTGAAAAACTCTATAAATTTTAAACTTCTTGTTTGAAATACAGAAATATTTTCTTTTGAAAAAGTATATTGTTTAAATTTCATGCCCCTCTTACATTGTCACATATATATGCTTGGAATTTAAACTTTTGGTTTAAATTTATTTAAACTACTTGCTCTAATCTACTTGTGCCTGTTATTCTAACTCTAGTCTGTTGTATGCACGTAGATTTGCTATTACATTTGAAGTGTTCCTTATTGATAAAGGTATGTCTGTTATTATAAAACTTTAATCTCTTCTGACATGTTATTATCTATCCATAAAGCTTTCATATCCCTCATTTGTAGTAATGATGATCAGATGCAAATAGGAGGAGATCGTTGATTCTAATTTGTATTTTAGATTTGCATTTGCCCATACATTACATTAGGTTCTATACTTAGTGGCTAAATGAGTTGCGTACTAGTTAGCGTGGCAACTATGTTTAGAAATTTGCCTTTAGAAAAGTTAAAAAGGACTTCACAGCTTTCGACATTCATCACCAGAAGACTTCAGCAAAGCTTCACTAGCAGGCTTTACCAACATACCTTGTCTGCCCACGAACAGCTGTATGACGTGGTTGAAGAATTAAAAGGGAAATCTAGAAATCCAGTTCAGCACGTTCAAAAAGATTATTAATTCAAATATTTTAGAATATCTGTTTGAATTATATCTTTCATATTTGACTTCTGGATTTAAAGAAAGCCATCTCGGTTTTTCTGGATATGACTGGACTTTCCCCTTCGATGATTACCGAACAAGGGACAGAGCAGATACACAGTCTGACACAACACTTTTTGAGGAAATTAAAGAATGTACCAACTCTTGCAAGTTTGCAACGTCTGTCTTCTTCCAGATGCTCTTTCTCAGTACCTGCTCCATGTCTCCCTCCTCGATCAATACTCAATGAAGATAAGTCAACCCAACAGCTCTTCATATTTATTGCCCCCAACCTAATCAAACCGTTACTCTCTTCATCTTCCCCAACAGTTTCAAGAATGCTCTCATACATATATATCGCCATTAAAGACTGAAGAAAACAATGTTCTGAAATATACTCAACAACTTTCAAGTTATTATTCTCAATGCATTCAAGAGATCATTAACTGATCAACGAAGTTCTCAACAACAACAAGAAGACTGCTCAATCATTGTTATTTATTATCTTCTTATTTGTTGTTTTTATTTACTGTTCTTTAGCACAGTGAATATTCTGTTTCCTAGATATTCACTACCAACCACCAAACACAAGTCAAATATTGTATACATGATCCATTAGAGATTTTTATAATAGAACTAGTGGAAAACATAGTGCACTTTCAAATCCAAGGTTGACTGCTCTGGTGGTGGACGTAGTACTCTTTATAGTACGAACCATCTCAAAATCACTGTATTCTTCCTTCGCTTTTATTTTCTACCTGCTTTCATTATCTGTTCTTTAACTGAATTCCTTCAAGCATCAAACTTAGAAGATCAGTCAAGTGTACTGGTAGTGCTTACCTTTAGACTTAGTTTTATTCCTTACAACTCTTCCGATGCTACTACCTTTTCCATAGGCTGTTAGCATTTGTAAAAGGGAATCTTCTCAAAAAGTTTTTAAGTGAATCTAGGCTATTCAACCCCCCCCCTTCTAGCCTAGTATTGTGCCCTTTAAGACTAACAACAAGGTAAAAGATGTTAGTATGTACAAACAGCTGACAGTTACTTCATTAGCTGACAGTTACTTTGTCAGCTAATGTTTATCAGTAAATAGGAACGATTGACGATTATCTTATACCTACAATTGTTACTGATTCACACAATATATTTTATGAAGGAATAAGCATGCCTAATTCACCTATAAGAAACTCGGATCTATCAAACTTCAAATTCAGTAGAAACATATTCAAGCTGAACATTACCTTTTTCAACATGATCCTTAAGAAAGTGATACATGATATCTATATGCTTGGTTTTAGAATGTATCACTGGATTTTGTGACACATAAATAGCTGAAGTGTTGTCACAATAAATTGGGCAAGTTCCCATCTGCATTTCATAGTCCATCGGCTGTTGTTTCTGTTAGAGATTAATTAATTGACTTTGTTTATATAGTTAAAATATATTAATTAATTGTTTTGTCTTTCTTGGTATTTAACTTGATTAATTATTAATTAATTTGTTTCACCTTTTATAGAAAGGTTATTTTGGAGACTTTGATTATATTTTGTTTAAGGTTTGTATATAGTATTTTTTTTTTTTAATGTTTATTATGATTAAGGGTTGAAGCCGTGTATCTTGTTCCTCTAAGACACGGCTGGCCTATTCTAATCTATTCTATTTTAGTATAGAATCCTTATTATATGGTAAGTCAATATGACTTAGTGTTAGAGTCCTTTTTTATTACTCTAACCTACTAATCTTTTATGGTAAGTATGTTTTCTTGTTGTACAAGGTTTCTAGGTACTCTTGGTGCATATAAATACAAGAGGTCGTTCGCCAATGAAGACTACGGAAGTAACAATTACAAAGAGAGTACACAAGAAAAAGAGAGAAAGGTTCTTATCAAAGGTTGCCGCTGCTAGTCTAAATGAACCCTTGAATGAAGCATCATTGAAGCCTTCATTCAAAGTAATCTCAGCGTAGCTCATTTGATGACACATGTTACTATTGTGTTAAACGCTTTTTAGCTTATATCAGCATGGTGTGTTATTCCTCCATGATATTATCTGCTACATATAGAGCCTTTCATAAATTCCACTTTGTTATTTTCGAGATGTAATGAGCTTAACATATATTTTCCCCTGTGGAATATTTTTTTGCCATGAGGCACGATCAATAAGCTAATTACTTATTGATCAAATGTTTATTTCTCATGTTCAGTTTCTCTTTGCTTCCGTCTTACAGTTTTCTTTTCGCTGCATTCAAACTTCAATGATCTTTTCAATGAACTCTTCATTGAGCAGTTCATTGACAGTTTTCCTTTAAAACATTTTTTTAACTTTCTGTTATGTTTTTATTGTTTTTTTTTTGTTGCTATTTTTAATTACAGTTTCATCTAGATAATTTGTGAGCAGTAGCTGCCAGCAGCATGTACTCAGCCTCAGTAGTTGAAATAGAGACTAATGCTTGTTTTTGCTGTCCCAGGATATTAGCTTGAAAACGAGCATATATACAAACAACAAACATAATATATGATCTACTAGCAGTTAGATATAAAACGGATCCGATTATACCTCTATACTCAATCATATTAACAGATTTACCTTTCTCATCAGTTACCAAATGACATTTAGTTCCCATGGGGGTGCTCGCTGAATTTGCCTCTTGTAAATTATACTTATTTATCATCTCTTTGGTGTATTTGTCTTGATGAATAAAGATTCCTTCTTCAGATTGCTTTATTTGCAATCCAAAAAAGTAAGTGAGTTCACCCATCATGCTCATCTCAAACTTGCATTTCATAAGGTTTTCAAACCTCTTACACAAAGCATCATTAGTAGAACCAAAAATAATATCATCAACATAAATTTGAACTAATAAAATGTTACCTTTGTGTTTCATTGAAAATAGAGTGGTATCAATTTTACCTCTTTGAAAGCCTTTTAGATTTCATACCATTCTCTTGGGGCTTGTTTGACACCATAGAGAGCTTTTCTGAGCTTGAAGACATGGTCCTTCTTCTTCTTGTCCAATAATCCTGAAGGTTGTTCAACATAAACCTGCTTTTGAAGATCTCCATTCAAGAATGTGCTTTTTACATCCATTTGATAGACTTTGAAGTCTTTGAAAGTAGCATAGGCAAGAAACAGTCTGATGACTTCTAGTCTTGCAACAAGAGCAAAAGTTTGATCATAGTCAATGCCATCCTTCTATCTATAGTCTTGGGTCACCAATCTTGTTTTGTTTCTTGTTACTCTTTTTTCTTCATCCAATTTGTTCTTAAAGACCCATTTTGTTCCAATCACCTATTGATTAGATGTTCTTGGAACAAGTTCTCAAACTTGACATATGTCAAACTGGTTTAGTTCTTCCTGCATGACCTCAATCCAATAAGGATCTTCTAAGGCTTCATCAACCTTTTTAGGTTCAATAGTAGACACAAAAGCATGAAAGTCAAGGGTTTCATTTTTGGAGCTGCTTCTTGTCTTTAAACCATCAAATGAATCACCAATAATGTTTGATACATGATGATGTATAGCTTCTCAAATTTCTTTGGGAAGATCTGGAGTAGGTTCAGTGTTGATAGGAGTGAAGGTGGGATCATCAGCTTGGGGTAAAGGAAAATAAGTTTCAGCTATGGTTGGTCCAAAGGTTTGTGTATAAGTGTCAGCCGACTGAATTTCATCAACCTGCTGACGTTCATTCTGGTTTTCTGAGTTATGAGCTGAAGGAGTGGTAGATGAAAGATTACCTTGGTTTGAGCACATTGTTCTCTATCTCAAAAAATCTCAAAATTATTAGTAACATCATGAGTCTCAAAAGACTCCAATAAACTCAGTTCATCAAAAGTTACTTGCATAGTTTCAACAATAATTTGAGATTTTATATTATATACTCTATAAGCCCTACTATGTTTAGTATAACTAACAAAAATACCTTCATCATCTTTTTCATCAAATTTACCTTTTTGATCATTACCATTGTAGTGGAGATAGCACTTGCACCCAATTTTTTTTAAATAAGCAATGTTTGGTGCTCTACCTCTCCATAGTTCATATGAAGTCTTTTCATGGAACTTGTTGATGAGAGATATGTTTTGAGTAAAGCAAGTTGTGTTGACAGCTTTTGCCCAAAAGTACTTTGGAAGTTTTGCTTCAGCTAACATGGTTTTACATGTTTTAATGAGAGTCGCGCTCTTCGTTTTAGCTATACCATTTTGTTGAGGTGTTCTAACTGCTGAGAAATTATGATCAATGCCATGATAATCACAGTAAGTATTGATTCCAATGTTCTTAAATTAAGTACCATTGTCAGATCTTACATTGATAATCTCACATTCTTTTTTAGTTTGAAGATTTCTGAAGAGAGATGTGAGTAGACCATAAGTTTCATCCTTTGATTGCATCATTTCAACTCATGTATATCTAGAGTAGTCATCAACCACTACCAAAGTATATATGCTTCCACCTAAGCTTGAAGTAGTAACATAACCAAACAAATTCATATGTAATAATTCAAGAATTCTTTTGGTTGAAAAACAAGGTTTGTGTTTAAAAGATGCTTTTGTGATTTTTCCTAAAGTACATGCTTTGCATTTCTTGTCACCAGGAAAACTAACTGATGACAGTCCATTTACTAAAGCTCCTTTTGAAAGTTTGAGAGATATTTGAAATTCAAATGAGAGAGTCTTTTATGGCATAGCCATGAGGTTTTTGAAACACCATTTTCTATTAAACAGATTTGAGCACTGTTATTTATAGAAAGTATATCAAGAACAAAAACATTTCTTTTTATTGTTCCAGTGAGTAAAACTTCATTTGTGATAATGTTTTTGATAAAGATGTGAGTAGTAGAGAAAGAAAAATTCATACCTTTGTCACAAAATTGAGAGATGCTCAGCAATTTATGTTTCAAACCTTGTACCAAAGAAACATTTCAATCTATATAGATCCTCTAATAGTGGATCCATACCCTATTGTTTTACCTTTGGAATTATCGCCAAAAATGACTGAGGGTCCTTTTGCTGGAATAATGTTAGTTAGAAGTTCGGCTGACCCAGTCAGGGAAGCCACAATGGATGATTGGAACCCCATTTTGGCATATCAGAGGGAATGAGCTGACAACGTTGTCAATGCAGAGGCTGCCATGTTTAAAGCAATTCGGGAGGAGAGAAGGTAGAGAGCACGAGCTGATGCTTATGTAATTGAAAATATTGAATTGCAACGAAGACTACGAATACAAGACCTCCCTATTGCTGAAAGAATTGCTGCTGACATTCCATCTACATAACATTGCTCCAAATGACAACATTGGTGCTGATACAAATGTACAAATGTTGAAACTGACAAGCAACAAGCTCAAGACAAACAAGTTGAAAAATATGACTCAAATCAAGATTAAAACTCTATTTCCCTTAAAACTCCTGAGACACAATTGCTTATTTTTCGTACCTTGAATTTCTTAATTTATCTAGGGGCATATTTGTCTAAATTAAAAATCTATATATTATTTCTAACTCCTTGCAGGGATAAAGACTGAGTTCTTTTAACTCACTATATTTATGTTAAAAACTCTATCTTAACATGACATCATTATATACTTTTATTGCTCTCTTCTTAGATGAATTGCTTTAAGTAAATAGGAGGAGATTGTTGAAATTTGTATGGTTTACTTAAATCCATAAGAACTTATTAGATAAATTATGTATTGGTTTATAAAACTCTGCTAGATAAGTTTATCGGTTGAATATGAATTATAATAGTATAAAACATTTTTGTCAGCTGATATTCTATAGCCTTGCATTTGGAAAGTGTAGGTATGTTTTCTATAGAGAACAAAACATACTTATTACTGACATTTTCCTTGTTTGTGCTTTGATACATCTTTCATTTATTATCTCTCTCGGACAATTGAGATATCTTGTGATAGATCTCATTCCAAATTATTGGCTACTTCAAAATTCAAATTTGCTTCTAACAGTCTAGAGCTCAAGCATTCCCTATTTAAAGACAGTGAAGCAAGATGAAGAATATACTGAAACATTCAATAACTCTCAAGCATTTACTCACATTTGAAGTGCCTAACAATTACTAGATAGTCTCTATTACATATTCTCTTTTCTAGTATTTGTTACACAATCACTTTGTTGTTATTCCTTCCAATTTTTTTAGTTATAAGGAATCATTGATTGTACCCCACGAGTGTGATTGATTCTCAATCATATTCCATAAGCACTAGTCTTTATTGTACACTGATCCATTAGTGATTACCTTAGATCATTAATAATATTAGTGCACTTCAAAAATCCAAGTCTGACCAACTTGGTAGTGGACGTAACAGTTTATACTATAAACCACTTTAAATCTTGTGTTCTTTATTTATCAGCTTGTTTGATTGTTCTAATACTTAAGCAGTTTCAACCTACTTAAGTGTTAGTCAATTTTAGTCTCAATCACATATCTGCTTGTTTTTATAAATTGTCATTCAACTCATTTCCTTGTAAAAATGATTACACTGCTTTCATCTCAAGTCTTTTGAGCTAACTAACATATATCAATTAGCTAACAAAAGTTTCTCCAAAATACATTAGCCAATTGATACCATCGGCCTGCTGACATATTTTTCTATTTTTCGCTACAATTTTAACTTCTTTTCAAAACAACCCCTTAAGCTTTAAAAAAGCTACTCATCCATAACCTTATTTGTTGCTAACTAGACTTACAGTCCAGATGTTAAATTGGTTAGAGCTAAATCAACGGAGCAAAGTGGTGCACTGTGGTGCAACCACCGAAATAATGAAAAGATTCGTAAATTGTAACGCTACCCCTTAGCTTTAGGAACTTTCTTCGGTGCCCTTAGACTTTTGGCTATGCCCTAAAATTGTTGCTAATACTAAAATAGTGCCACTTTTATCTTAAATGTGTCATTTTTTACTTGAAAAATGTCACTTTGCATCTTTAATAGAAATGCTCACTTTATTCCTTAAAACGGTAACTTTAGGCCCTAATACTATTAGTTTTAACCTTAACAAATGTCACTTTTGGCATAAGAAGTCACTTATCACAAAAGTGTTACTTTACTTTATAAATAAAAACAATCACTTTTGGCCTTACAAGTGTCTTTTTTATATTTAATGACCAAAGTATCATTTTGTATTATAAATGAAAACGGTCATTTTTGGCCTTAATTAAAAACGGTCATTTTTTGCCTTAAAAGTGTCACTTTTAACATTTCAGTGATAAATGGCTGAGAAATTCCAGGAAAAACAAAAAAAAAGTCTCTCTTAAACATTTTATCAAATACGTGATGGGCTTTATCAATGATTAGTAATTTTGATAAAAATTCATATAATTATGCAAGAACGTTAATTTACATCTTTAATAGTGCATACCTTTTTGTAGCTAGAATGTTAATTTATAGAAAATTCATATAATTATCCAGTTGTTGTATAAAGTATATCAACTATATCATCGATCTTTATATATGACCATAATTAGTTTTTATCTCATCACTTTTTGTTCCATGCTTGTATTGTTCATCACTACCTTCGATACAACAGTTGTAGGGATGGATTCCTTGTCTTAAACATACCTAAAAGGTAGAAACCTCCTTGTAAGGTAGATCAATTCGTTTGCGTAGTAGAGTGGCTTGTTGAGTTGGGAAAGAGAAGATCGACATTTCCCATCTTAACTTACCAAAAGCTCTTAGTTACTTAGTTATTCTAGTTAAAAGGCTAAGGATGGATATTACTTGTGTTCATCTTATGGAAAGCTTCCCCTTAAAACACGCGACAGGTCAACATCGACGTAAGAAGCACGAATACATATAGTAGCTAGCTCAGATGAGCTATGTCGGATGAAGATGAAGATGTCCAACAAGATGATGAAGATGAAGTCGACAATTGTGATATAAGGGCTACGAGCCTTGACGTGCTGAGCACCTTTTGATGGATCTTGAACATGGTATATCCATGATGCAGGAGCATGAGGGTCTTGTTCGATGGTTGGAAGGGTTGAACAACAGAATGGGTATGACTTAGCATTGATCAAAGGGGCCATGGATTCTAAGGCTTTAGAGGAAGGAAATGATGTGGTACGTGGGTTAATAAGGATTAGGCGTACCAATTACATAGAAAGTGGAAAACAAAGGATAGTAAAAGGGGGGCTTCATGATCAAGGTAGCAACCGTGTTCTTGGGCAACATAAGCTTAAGGGTTTGGAAGGTTGCATGGGCTTTCGTACACAAGGAAAGGCTTGAAAGTAGGAAGGCTCTAGATGAGTTGGGGCTACATGGAAAGAACCACATAGGGGACACGGCTAGAGGATGCATGGGGCTGAACCAAGTGGGCCGGTGGAAGAAAGGAACAGGTGGGTTGGTCCGTACATGGCGTGGCATGCAAGTTGGCGGTAGTGTGGGTACATGGAAGGGTGGCCGCCCTCCTTGAAGACAATCCTAAATAGACTAGGTTTTATTTTAAATCTGCTACTTAGTTTTAGTTATTTTGTTTTCTAAATAAATTACTTTCATTTTTGTTGTTAGTTGGTTAGGAAGTCTTTTATTTTGGTAACTAGTTTAGGATTTCTTTTCCACCAAGTTTAAGAGTTCTTTTCTTGTTAGAATTATGATAATTTTTGTAACCCATTATAAGGCATTTTAATTCATGAATAAAATCAAATTATTTTGGTGTGAAAACATTGCTTTAAAATGAGTTCGATCTTTCCTTCGATTCTTCTTTTTAAGGTAAGTGAAGCCTTGAGTGTTGAATCAATGGTGTTCTTTACGAAAAGTGAGTGAAGCTTATCCGATGAAGCCTATTCTATCCTCTTTTATTTCTTTTTTATTCTTTATTTCGTGGCAGCCTAGTGGTCCAATAGGCGTGGGGGATGTTTGCAATTTCTTGGGGAATTTGGCCAAGGCAAGTGGGCAGATTTGGGAGAGTTTGTTTGGGGTTGTTTGGGGCAGATTCTAGAGCATTGAAAGTGACAAACAAGGCTTAGGGTTTGGGTTAATTTGTAAGGGAAACTGTTGAATCTTGCCTTAAATTAAATTTGTTTAAAATCATTCTACTTTTGTCAGCCAAGAGCTTATGAATTGCTATCTTATTCTGGTCAGCTGCTGCATAATTTTTGTCAGTCTCTTTGATCAACTGACCATAGTTTTAAAGTGTCAGCTTCTTTACCTCTTTTACTTGAGCATTTCCTGGTACTGACACTTTCTTGTTTTGTGTTTTGATAGATATTTTGTACGATATTTTTCTAACAGGATCCTTGTGATCTTGTAAGAAGATACGTCTGTATTGCTCAAACACATTTCAAATTCAAATGTGTTCCTAACGGGCTACATTTCAAGATCATCTATAAATACCCACAGGAACCTCTTGAAGACATATAGAAGTTTGAAGCATTCATACTCTCAAAGAAATTCTCTCTGTGCCTTAGCCTTCTTAAACTTTAGCTAAATACTCTTCTCTGATAATTTCTTTCTAGTTATTGTTTAGACAAACACTAAGTGATTTACTTCATATTCTTTAGAAATCAGTTAGTTTGTCTCACGAGTGTGATTGTATTTCAATCATACTCCATAAACACTGGCCTTTTGTTGTACACTGATCCATTAGAGATCACCTAGATTTTTTAATAAAATTAGTACACTTCAAAAATCTAAGCTTGACCAACTTGGTAGTGGACGTAGCAGTTCTTACTGTGAACCACTTCAATTCCTCTGCCAATTATTTCTCCAGCTTTTACAAACTGATCTAACACTTAAAAAGTCTTAATCTACTTAAGTGTCAGCTAGTTACTTACATAAATTGTTTACTTAATTATTTTGATAAATTGTTCTTCATCTCTTTCTTTATATTTAGTGATCTGTCTTAAAAAAAATTAAACAATTGTGTCAGCCAGCTGACCAACATTCATCAACTTCAGCCCCTTTAAAACATCAGCCAGCTAACACAGTATATTTACCTTTTTCGCTGCAAACTTTTAAAGTTTTTCAAGTCAACCCTCAAAGTTTTTAAAAGACTACAAACCAAGGTCAAGCTCCATTGTCTCTTCTTATACCTTCGATTGTTATAAATGTGAGGGTAATGGTCACCTCTCATCCGAATGTCCCTTTGGAAGAGTATTGACTGATGGAGAAATTTGTGAGATAATCACAAAGGAAGAACTGAAGTTAGAAAAGGAGAAGCTTGCAAGAGATAAGCTCGAAAGAGTAAGACTAGAACAGGAAAAACGTGAGAAGGAAGAAGAAGAGAAACTGGTCAAAGAAAAACAAGAAAAAGAAAAAGAAGAAAGGTGTGCAAGAGAAGAAGAACGTGACAAACGTGAGGAAGAAGAAAAAGCGAAAAGAGAAGAAGAGGATAAGCTTGAACAAAAACGACTTAAAGAGGAGAAAATCAAAAGGGAGGAAGAAGAAATGAAGCAAGTGGTGGATAGCAAGGAGGAAGAATTGAAGCCAAACAACACTTTGGTTAGGAAAACAAATCTGCTTGCTAGTATGGGGAAAGACTTAATGCTAGGGGTTGATGAGATGAAGAAAGAAAAAAGTAAGGATGTCAGGTTTAGGGAATCTTCAATGGCACGGCAGCCTGCTCAAGACAACCAAGGGGAGACCTCGGTTTTTGAAGAGCATAAGAACTTGAACAAGATGGCAACCCACACATTTAGCTATGAAGGCTATAGAGTCAAGTTCACTTGTTACATGATCCTTGAAAACAATGAGGCCAAAGAATGGGGAAGCTTCTTGGATACATTCTTTAAGGCTTGGAAACTCTATGATCAATCAAAAGAAGGTCCTTAAGATATAAAATACACACGGGCAGCATGTTTGAAGACGTACGAGTAAAGGCTAGAACATTGGGTTTCGACTTGAGCATGAATGAATTAGACGAAGCAACGAAATAAAGCGGATTGTGCAAGCACACGACAAATGAAGTGGTCGGCCAAGAGAGACATGGGCAGCCCGCAAGGAAGTTCAACTGGCAAGGAATGTTCGAATCGTCACAAGTTGAGAAGATTCAAGGATTGAAGGTAATCCTTTTTAAAGAAAGGGGTATGATACAGGAGTGTGGGGGTCTTGTTCGAAGGTTGTTGAACAACAAAATGGGTATGACTTAGCATTGATCAAAGGGGCCATGTATTTTAAGGCTTTAGAAGAAGGAAACGATGTGGTACATGGGTTAATAAGGATTGGGCGTACCAATTACACGGAAAGGCACAAACAAGGGATTGTAAAAGGGTGCTTCATGATCAAAGTAGCAGCCGTGTTCTTGGGCAACATAAGCTCAATGGTTTGGAAGGTTACATGGGCTTTCACACACAAGGAAAGGCTTGCAAGTAGGAAGGCGCTAGACGAGTTATGGCAGCATAGAAAGAACTATTGGAATATGCTTCTTAATAAATAACTTAATTATCACTTTACATATTCTGAATATTTTGATTTGTTTGTTCCCATTACCGTGTGTCATAACAAGTGGCTAAAAGGTCTACGTACCGGTTAGAGTGGCAGCTTGTTTGACAACACATAGTCTTAGGTTAGGTTGTCCTAATCTAGTCCTACCTTATTAATGATGATTAACAGACTTGGAATTTATATGCACTAAGCACTAGCATACTTGTTGTATCGTCAAAGGTTCTCTAAAGACTCGTCACCAGCAGATCTGTCATGTACATCAAAGGATACTTTGAAGATTCGTCACTAGCAGACTTACTATAGCGTCGAAACTTTTCCAAGGACTTGTCACCAGCAGACTTATCATGTGCACCACAGAATACCTTGAAAACCTGCCATCAGCAGACTTGCTATGGTTTGAATGTCATACCGTAACCAATAACCAGCAGTTCTCTCTTGCAGAAGACCGACTCTTTGGGATTGAACATCTCACCAACAGATTTGGATCTGCACATGCTACAAAGAGACGAGACTGTAGTAGATAAAGACAAGACAAAAATGTTCAAGCCTCAAGGTCACTCAAATCTTTATGAAGCCTGACATCCCTGATACTGCAAGATTCTCTCTCTATCTCTCACGTGGTTCTGAAAAATCAAAAGAATCTACTTTATCTGACAGACCACCTAACAATGCATCAATGAATCAGACTTATCCTTCAGAAACTTATCATACAGCCCGACAGAGTAGTAATTAGAAGATCTTAAGAATAAAGTCTTTTATCCAACAAATAAAGAGCTATCGAACCACATCCTTATCCATCAGTTCTCAAGACAAATCATTCAACGGATACAAGAATCTATCAATAGATCTCAACAATCAAATCTCCCCGGCCTATAAAAGAAATTCTTCCTTCTCTTCAAGAGAACAACAAGAGAAATTGATGAACGAATTTATTCGTGAATCAAAGACATCTGCAACAAGAAGTTCTTCGTCAAGAACTGTGAGATCTGTAGAGAGGTCGTCTTCATCAACGCATCTCAGATCTTCACAAAAGATTGCAGCGAGCATACTCAGACCTTAGCAAAACACTCTCTGTGGATTGCTAAGAAGAAAAATGTTGAAGAAGAAGAAGAGATCAGAAACTTCTATAGACAGAGATAGGCGTCTTGGTCAAGAACTCAGTTCTTGATTTGAGTTCTCTATCCTTCTTCGAAGAACTCAGTTTCTAACAGAGCTTTAGGACTTTATTCCTAAAGTTATAAGTCAAGCCCCTTGATCAATTTGAAGATAGATTCTCAGATGTTACCCTAGGAAGATGAAGAGCTGTCTGTTTATATTGCATTCATATCTTCAGATTTGTATTCTATTACAAATGCTGTTGATTGTGCAATAATCAATCATCATAGAAGGTCGAGTGCTCTGCACTCATTCGTTCAGATAAGTTTTATTTGAACGACCTTGAAAATTGTCTTCTCATATCCGTCTCTCGTTCTCGTCTCCTATTGCTCTCTTTACTTAAGAATTTTTCTATGAATAATTAAGTAAAGATTAAGGCTTGAAAGGACGAGGACAAAAACTTTACATAGAGAGTCTATGATGATGTATTCTGTAATTTATCTTTGAATAAATTCAGATGTTTTTTTAAACGATTTATCTTTCTGTCCTTACCTCTCTTCTAGCTTTTATAAACTAATTGATCCTTTGAAAAACTATTCTCTAACGATTTCCTAAAACTGCATTTGGAAGATGGATTAAGTGTGTTGTTGTTCTGATCATATATTCATGTGCAGCCACTTAAGACTTCTCTGAATCTAAGTCTTACTATTTCCGCTGCTTAAACTATCTCAAAACAGACTTTTGATTTACTGGCAGTTCTTCAGCAGAGTTCATCACTTGACTGAAAGCAAGTCTGCTCTTAAATACTACCAGCAAACATGCTCACCGTGTTAACTGCCTATGCCATTAAAACTCACACTTAAATGTAAAATCAGAAATGTTTTAAAATGGCAGAATAGGTTATTCACCCCCTCTTGCCTATTTGAACATTATTGTGGACCAACAAGAACCACATAGGGGACACGGCTAAAGGATGCATGGGGCTGAACCAAGCGGGCCAGTGGAAGAAGGGAACGACGGGCTGGTCTGTGCATGGTGTGGCATGCAAGTTGGCGGCAGTGTGGGCACATGGAACGGTGGCCACTCTCTTTGAAGACAATCCTAAATAGACTAGGTTTTATTTTAAATTTGCTACTTAGTTTTAGTTATTTTGTTTCCTAAATAAATTAATTAGTTTCCTTTTTGTTGTTAGTTGGTTAGGAAGTTTTTTATTTTGGTAACTAGTTTAGGATTTCTTTTCCACCAAATTTAGGAGTTCTTTTCTTGTTAGAATTAGGATAAATTTTGTAAGCCTTTATAAGACATTTTAATTCATGAATAAAATCATATTATTTTGGTGTGAAAACATTGCTTTAGAACGAGTTCGTTCTTTCCTTCGATTCTTCTTTCTAAGGTGAGTAAAGCCTTGAGTGTTGAATCAACGGTGTTCTTTACGACAAGTGAGTGAAGCTTGTCCAGTGAAGCTGATTCTATCCTCTTCTATTTTTTTTATTCTTTATTTCATGGCAGCCTAGTGGTCTAATAGGCGTGGGGGTTGTTTGCAATTTCTTGGGGAATTCGACCAAGGTAAGTGGGTAGATTAGGGAGAGTTTGTTTGGGGCAGATTCTAGAGCATTGAAAGTGACAAACAAGGCTTAGGGTTTGGGTTAATTTGTAGGGGAAACTCTATTAAATATTACATAGATTTTAGAGGGTCTTTGCGGCTGTTTTGGAGAGCTTGTTTCGACTAAGGGTTGTCCAAAAAGCTTGGACATGTTTGTTGGTTTCAAGCAAGGCTATACGCATCACGTGGTGAGCGCTTTTTGATGGATCTTGAACATGGTATATCCACGAATGGTAGATTGAGGTTTCGTCTTTCTCTTACAAGAAACCAACTCCATATAAAGTCTACTAAATCCAAAAAATGTAATTTTGTAGCAAAAAACATCTTCCCAATCATGAAAGTTCTATTTATACAACATAATTAGGGTTTGTTTGATTTTGCTTATTGATATATGTCGATGATTTATTAGGGTCTGTTTGATTTTGCAGCTTAGTGGTAAGACACTTCACCCATACCTAATAGGTCGTGGGTTCGAGTCACTCAGGGGGTAAGTAGGGAACCACTATTGATCCTCTTTTGAAAAAAGAAAGGGGAAAAAAAAGAAAACAAAATATTACTTATGACTGATGACTTATAGCTTATGTCTAATAACCGGTGTTGTTTGATTTAGTTTTTTGAAAGTGCGGATTGGCTTTCATAAGTTAGTGTGTGTGTGTGTTTGATTAGTAGTTGAAAAAGTATTGAATTCAAATATAAAGACTAAAATAGTGATTATGCATTATTATTATTACTTTAAATATTATTAATACTAATATTAGTATTTATTACTATTGTTATTATTACTTATTAAGAAAGGTAATCCTTGAATATATAAAATTTCAAGAAGAAGACTTGCGTGTTTTTGAAAAGTAGAAATAAGCACAAGACTTAATACTTACAACTTATGACATTACATGTGCTTTAAGTGAAATCAAGTGAGATAACATTGTGTGACAGAAGATTTGAAGTCATCAGAATGTGCTAATGAATTATGACTTATCATAAGTTGTTTTTGAAACATTTGATTGCATTTTTGGTAAGATAAGTCATAAGTTATGTATATTGAGAGGGAGAGAGAGATTGATCGAGAGAGAGATAGAGAGAGAGATCAAGACTGATTTCGCTTCAATTGGGGAGCTTTAATCCAAAGCAGATCGACAGGGGCAAGGAAGGCTGTTGGTGGCCACAAAGCAACGATGATCTTCGAGGAGGCGGTAGGGAAGAACTCACTCTGATCAACCAAGAAGCTACCCGCCAACAAGCAAGAATAGTTCTCATATTCGAGGAGACCATAGGGTGTGTTTCGTAGACGAGGACATGGCATTTCCTAATTTTTGGGTTTTAGCATTTTTACTGCCGTAATTAAATTAACAGAGAGGCTGACAGATGGGTTAAGCGGTTTTAGATTAGGAAAAGTCAATTGGACATGTGGCAGCAAATGGTTGGTGGGACATAGAGGGGGATAACATTGTGTGACAGAAGATTTGAAGTCCATTTTGATAAGCAAAATCAAACATGCCTTTAACGCATTGCCTTAGAACTTGCAACATAATTAATTTATAAATTCAAAAAAAATTGACCATTGCTTTGAAATATGCAAATAATGAATAGTTGATCATGCATTGGAAACAAAAATGTGACTATACAATTATCATGAGATATTTATGATCAGAATAATAAATTAAATAATAACAAATATGTTAATACATCAAATCTGATATCATTAATTGGTTTATTTATAACGACATAGACTCGTGAATAACAAAAAAAGTACTATAACAAAAAATATGTTCGTCCATACATCATATTTGTGTTGTATAAATATGACTTTCCATTTGGTAATATCTATGTTTATCTCGATTACCAAAGCTGAATTTCTTTTGAATGTATTGTAGGTATATATGAAAATTTCAACAAACAAAAACCATAAAATAAATTGAATGAGACAGAGTGAATAAACAAAAGATTATTTGAAATCAAAATCATAAATATTTCAGACCAGTAAGAGAAACTTAGCACAGTTTTTTTTAAAAGAAATTAAAATATAAATATTTAAAATACTTATGAACAATTTTTTTATAAATAAATCCATGTAGGACAAAAATTAAATTAAGATTCAGTTGATTACGGTGACAATCAATTAAAAAATTACAAACTAAATATTTGTAAAAACAGTAAATCTAAGCAAGACAAAAATAAAAAAAGGGATAAAAATTAAATTGATTGAGTTAATTACGTTGAAAATCAATAGTAAAACAATAAATTTTAAGTTAGGGATAACAAACCATCAAGAGCAGATGGATAATTACGGTCGTTGTTGATTTTCATTTGTATCTAGATTTATATCTGCTCATACATTACATTAGTTTTATACATTAGTGGCTAATTGAGCTGCGTATCAATTAGTGTGGCAACTGTGTATAGAACTTTGCCAAAGAATAGTTTATTTTATAGGCTTCACAGGTTCAGCGGAAGACCTCAGTTGTGCTTCACCAGAAGACCTGCAACAGCAACCAACGGTAGACCTTGTTTGTATTTGGTCAAGCATGACATGTCCAGTCAACACAAATCTTAGTGGATCAATTAAATTTATCCTTATTAGTTTGAATTTAAATTGAGACATTCCCTGACTTCTCAGACACGCCTAAAACAGCTTTCCGAAAAGCAGGAAGATTTTCGAACGAACAAAGGATGAGCAGTGTGAATAGACCGACACCTACCAGCCTACCAACTCTTGCAGATCTGACATCCGGATTGCCCTACTACCAGTCTCTGCACCCATTCCCTGCTCGATATCAGTGAAGACGAAATCTTCAAGACAGCTCCATGCATTTAATGCATTCAACCTAATAGAGCTGTTACACTTCGTCTTCTCCAACGAATCTCCAGAATGCTCCAGCTATAAATACCGCCATTAAAGACCGAAGAGATACACTTGATGAAATGCTCTGAAAATCTACAACAACTCAAAGTCTTTATACTCAATGCATTCAAGAGATCTTAAACTGATCAAGAAGTCCTCGACAACAACAAGAAGACCTGCATCAACACTCATCTTTTAACTTCTTGTTGTTATCCTTTATAACTATTCTTCTGCACGAATTAAATATCTTGTTTACCCAGATATTTTATTCCTGAACCCCCAAATACAAGTCAATATTTTTGTACACGATCCATTGGGTACATTCCTTGTAATAGAACTAGTGGAAAGCATAGTGCACTTTTAAATCCAAGGTTGATTGCCTTGGTGGTGGACGTATCACTCTTTATAGTGTGAACCATCTCAAATACTTGTGTTATTCCTTTACTGCTTGTTTACTCTTTAACTGTTTATTATTCCCTTTACCAATATCCTTAACAGCAGACTTGTGCAATCAGTCAAGTCTACCGGTAGTCCTTAATCGGCAGACTTGAACCTGTTTCTTTGCAAGACTTCCGCTACTTCAATCTTCGCAATAGATTGTAAGTGCATGTCAAAAGAACTTACTTAAAAAGTTTTGAAGTGTACAATAAGTTATTCAACCCCCCCTTCTAGCTTATTATTGTGCCCTTTGGGACTCACAGTCGTAATCGGACAAGAAACTAGATAAAATTAACTTTCATTCACAAAACAATAATTACTGTAGTAATATCTTAAAACAACAACGGTCATTCAACCGCCATCGTACATGTGAATGTAGGATTTAATCGTGACCGTAAGATCTCGATAAAAAAATAAATCTCAACCTCTAAATAGCTTTTATCAATTACACACGTATAATTCAAGGCCTATTGTAATATAGATAGCCATGAGATGATCATCTTAGGGTGATCCTTTTGTCGACGGATGCTTCTATTACACTCGTAGTCTTTATAGGATGAAAACCAACTATGTAGCATCTACACTGAGAATTTAAGTATTGTATACGTCATTAGTCCGAAATACCTATTTAAATAGTTTTCATGAACATTATTTTTCTCTATTCTTTAATTTTGTTATTTTGTTTAATTTTAATTTAATTAAAAAAGATACTATGTGAGTGTGTTTTGTAAAATTATTACTAGTACTAGTATACGTGCCTGTGCCATAGACACGGTGTCAGTATGAGATCAGTTCAATGAATGGTCGGGATAAATAAAGCCCATAACTGACGGGGTAATTCAAATAAAACCTACAATTGAAGGTTGTATATGTAACTATAGATGGGTAATTCAAACATAATCATAACTGAGGGGTTCATTTGTAACTTAAATATTTATAAATCAATCTGGATTGTCAGTTGTGTTTATCACAATTTGAGCAGGGTCGCCAGTTACACCCTAAGCTCTTTTATAATCTACTAGTACTCTTGCCCGTGCCAATGACACGACGCAAGTTTGATAATTTATCAATAAATGAAGCAGATATTGTGGAAATGAATTAATATTTACAAATACAAACTTTTGCAACCATAAAACTATAAAACTGTAAAACCGTACAATATTAACTGTAAAACCGTAATACTCAGTAAAATAGTAAATCGTAATATCTCAATAATTTCCGCAGTAAAAGAGTGAATCTCAGCTTGTTTTGAAATGTTTATATTATAGATATTAACTTAAAGAATGATCAAATGTATTAGTAAAAAAATCAAAATACAAATGAAAGAGAGAGAAAACGTGTGAGAAGAAGAGAAGAAAAAGATAGATCAAAGAGAGAAACTGATGAATAGGCAGAGAGGAGGAGAGAGAAAGAGATAGAGAAGGAGTGAGATATAAAATGATTGTGGAGATAAAATAAGGATGAAAAAACGTGATAAAAATAGTTGATATTGTGAGATTAAATCCTGGTCAATAATTGTGTTTGTTAAAAACCAATCCTGATCGGTAATTAGTTTTTTTGTAACCGACTGATGTGTTTTATATTATAGATATTATAAAACAACTAAGTAATTGACTAAAACTATTCAGAGGTTGAGATTAAATTATCTTAAAAAAATTAACGGTTGTGATTCACTCTCACATTCACATATGTGAGTATTTAATCATTTTTAACTCTCTATTTTTTCTTTCCCTATTACAAGTCATCCATACAATTAATATTATGATTGGTCACCTCTTTTCCTTTTTTCTATATTTTTTCTTCATATTACAAAGTCATAACTTGTTATTAATTTTTTGAACAGTCACCCCTTATAAAGCATTAATCTTTCAACTATCACTTAAAACAATGTATCTCTCAGCTATAATATTTTTTAAAATCGCACCTTCGATTTAGGTACTGTCACCCGTATAGTTTTAAGCCCAGGCCCAACAAAACCCAATGGTTCCAACCCATTGCCAATCAAAATGGAATCCCGGCGCATGAGTGGTAAAGAGGGACATAAGATCTGGAGGCATGGCTCGATACTTGGTAGAAGCTTTCTTTTCGAGGTTGGGCTTGTATGTGTTATCTTATTGTTTCAAACCCTGTAATTTCGGCATCTCGCGATTTTTCGGTAGTAGATGAGGGACCGGAGCTACTAGATTGAACGGTTAAAAAAAAAAAAAAAAAAAAGAAGGGAAACAAGAAACAGTTTTCAACACAGCATTCAAAACTATGTGGGGCCTATGTGAAGTCTTGTAAAACTTGCAGGGAAATTATGTATTCAACCATAATATCACATGATTTATACGAGACATACAAAACTAAGCCCAAACTAATCGGGACCTTCTTGTAATTTCATCATCGAACCCAAAAATTCAACCACCGACCTCAGCCTCAGGCACTCGTTCCAATTTTGCGTAAAAAACGCATTTGGCGCACTTTAACCAATAAGAATCGAGCCCTGAACCCTCTCGATCCGGCCCAAACCCGTATATCCAATCCAAGCCGTCCACTTCACTAGAAAAAACACAATTAACCCTATTATTCACCGTCGATACACCGTACGAGAAGAGCACACAGATCGCGATTATGAACCGTGCGATTTCATCAATCGCCGATGCCTCAACCACTATATATATTGATTCACCACTAATATTGTTACATTTTCCTTCTCCTTCAAAAGAATTGAGCGCTAGACCACAGAAGGTTATCGTTCCTCGCTTACCTGGTAAGTTTTTTTCGTTTCTCTCTCTCTTTCGATCCTGATATTTGTTAGTCTATTAGGGTTTGTTGATCGATTTGCTTTTTCTTGGTTGTTATTTCAAAGATTTGCTTGCCCGTGTTTTTGATGTTGTATGTTGGGGTTTCGACGTTTTATGTTCCCGGTAATTCAGTGAAATTAATGTTAGATCAGTCGTTCTTTGGTGATTTCTGGTCTTTTGATTGGGTAGTTTCCCTCGACTCCTTGAGACATTAGGGCTTGTATAGGTCAAACTGTGCTACATCTTGCGAGAAATTAGGTAATATTGCTTAATTTGTTTTTTTGACTATTTGTGAATGTAAACCTAAAGTTTGTGTTTGTGTTGATGTTTGTAGTCTCGAAAGCTCGTAATTGTTCATAATTTTAAATTACTTGTTGATCAACTGTTATACAATTACTGTTCGTTGTGCGTGTAGATGTTCGTGGTTTACGAATATCTTAATTACATTCGTTATTTTGGTATTCTTATTCGTCAATTGTTCCTCTCTGTGAGTAAACGTTTGTGGTCTAAGAGGTTTGTTCATCGTGCATAGTCTTGGTTAATTTCCGCCTTTTAGGTGTTTTTGTCTGTCAAGACTTGAAATCATGATAAGTAACGAGTCGTTCCTAATCTAATGCACTATGGATTTGTAGCTTAAATTTGTTAATTGTGCTTAATCTTGGTAATTTTGTGTGATCATTGTCTTCAAGACTAAGTTGTTTGTATGTGTAGATGGCTCGTACCAAGCAAACTGCTCGCAAATCTACCGGAGGAAAGGCTCCAAGGAAACAACTTGCCACTAAGGTCTTTTCTTTATCCATGCTAACATCAGTTGCAATTTGCTTTGTTTTGTTTTGCTTTATCTGATGTTATGGTTGATTGTTAACTTATTTGCTATTTGTTTTCAGGCTGCTCGTAAGTCAGCCCCAACCACTGGTGGAGTGAAGAAGCCCCATAGATACCGTCCTGGAACTGTTGCTCTTCGGTATGTATTTTCTAAATTCTCGCCTTTACTCTTGAGATTATTTGAAAATGATATGAATATACTGTTATTTCCACGAGACATTTGTTAGAGAATACTTTCCTTGGTTAGAAAGAAACTCTGTAATTCTCTAGTTTCCCTACTTGAAATAGTTGCTACATATATCTTGTTTATTCAAGAAATTAGTTTTTACATTATGTTGCTATTAATAATTAGGAGGGTTCTAAATATGTTACAATGTATCATCACTGACTCTGGCAATTATGTTACACTGTGATTTAGTGAAATCCGCAAGTATCAGAAGAGTACTGAGCTCCTTATCAGGAAGCTACCATTCCAGAGGCTTGTTCGTGAGATTGCCCAGGATTTTAAGGTATTGTTAATTGTTAATGTTCTAAGTTTGGTTCTTCGGCTTCTATGATATTGGGTTTTGTCTGTATTGCTTGGTCTGTGAGTTGATGGTGGTTGCGTTTTTGTTTTGGACAGACTGATCTTCGTTTCCAGAGTCATGCTGTGCTGGCATTGCAGGAGGCTGCTGAAGCATACCTGGTTGGTCTGTTTGAAGACACCAACCTTTGTGCAATCCATGCCAAGAGGGTGACCATTATGCCCAAGGATATCCAGCTTGCCCGTAGAATCAGGGGAGAACGTGCTTAAATGGGTGACAAATTTGTTAGGATTGAGGTGGTGTTTATTTTTTTTCGTTCTCTACTATGTGAACTATATAGGTAGATATGTGTTGTTAAGCTTGTAGTGATTTGTTAAAACTCCAGCTATAATGGTTTCTGGGTTTGGTTGAAGGTGGTGTACTGAATAGGTTGGTTTTTGTTTTTGGGACTGATTCACGCGTTGAACTATTTCATTTTATATTTTGTTCTTCTTTCAGTTTTAGTAGGATTGTTTCTGTGAATCCGTAAGGACCCAATCGATCAATCAATACACTGTTTATTTAATATGAAAACAATTTTTAGTAGCTCCTTGTTCTACTCGTGCATACATAAATCATGGGAATTTTGAACGAGGAAATTTTAAATTAAAGCTCAATCCTTGTAGTGTGATTGAAGTTAATTTAATGCCTACGCCAGTTATGGGTAGTAGGCGTATATGCATGTACCGTGGAAGTGTGTTGACCGAATGGGCAATATTTGGAATAGTAAGGGAGAGATACCAAGGACTCCCAACAACGGCTTGAAACTCAATTGGGTCCGTGGGTGCAGTATGAGATTGAAGTGTGAGGGGGCGAGATGAGCAACTATTCGAGCCATTAACTAGACGATGTATCCTCATTGGGAGAGGACAAGGCCATTTGTAAGTGAAACAACCTTGACCCCAAGAAAATGGTGAAGGTTGTCGAGGTTTTTAATCGAGCAGCGAGATTATAAGCACATCCATGAATGTCTAAACAAGGGTAATGTAATAAAGACTCAATTTTGATCAAATGATGCGCTTCCAATGCTGTCATCTTATTCAGATTTTATCAATTATAAGTTAAAAAGTTATGTTAACAACGACACAGACGCCACATCATTTTGCACTCAAATTGAATTAATCAAAGATACCCGTCTAAACAAAAATAGGGTTGCTCACGATCATGATGACGATGTTGTCCATATACACCTGTAGTAATATAGTGATATCCTATCAATAAAGCTAAACAGCAACGTGTGAGTCACATAATTCTTGAAATTGGAAGCAATGAGAAATTGACGTAGTTTATTATACCAGGTGTGTGGACCATGTTTGAGATTATAGATTGTCTTGCGAAGACGACTCATGTGATGTGGGTTATACTTGTCAATAAAGCTTGGAGGTTGAGACATGAAGACTTCTTGAATAAGAGTACCCTGAAAAAGACATTATTGACATTAAGTTGTTGAAGAACCCAACCTTGACAAACAACTAGGTGAGGACGAGACGAACTGTGGTAAGTTTAACCATCGGGCTGAATGTGTCATGGTAGTCAACCCTTGGTTGTTGATGAAACCATTTTCAATGAGACGGGCCTTGTATTTGTCAATGGTGCCATCAGCATGACGTTTGATGCAAAAAATCCATTTACACCCAACAACATTGCGGACCCCGTCCGATAGAACCAACTTCCAAGTACCATTACGAGCAAGAGCATCATTCTCTTTAGACGTGGTGTTGCAACTATATGTCCTTAAAGGCTTGAGTGACACGATGGGTTCAACATTAGTCGCTAATTGAGTTGAGCAAATAAGCTTGGTTAAAAGTTTGTTGATATTGTATTCGAATGTAAATCGGTGAGGTACGAAAAGCCCAGGCTGGGGGATTCGCTGCCGAGACCATGCCGATGGGAAGGTCAATGCATCGAATAAATGGTTTGAAGCAAAGATGTAGACACAATAGTTGTCCGAGAAAAAGAATTTTATGACTTTTCTTACAAACACGCCGTAACATCGAACTTGTTTAATGCGAACAATGTCTAAAGCTAAACCAAAATTACATAATATAATGTTGGACACGCTCGTAAGGATGGCCAATACGATGATGCCGCCTTGGATACACTTTTTGGAACCCCTTATAAGTCAAGGACGGGCAGGGGGTAGAGGTCGGTCATTCATACACACTGCCTTTAGATTGTCAGGTCAAAGATGCTCCATGTCAAGAATCCTTCACATGAAAAAAAGAAGGAACAAATAAGACATTATGCTGGAAAGGTGTGTGATGGTATGTCGAGAAATCTACTTGAGAGAGTGTGAATGCTTCAGTTGTCTTCAATCCTTACTTCAATGCTTTATATAGAAGTCTTGAGTTTCGGTTAGAAGCAAAGTTTGAATTTGAATTGTGCCAATAATTCGGAAGAGTATCTCTTCACAAGATCACCGAGATATTGTGTAAGAGATATGGGGTTCTAATGTCTATCCAAAGCACAAACAAGGTAAATATCGAAGAGAAGTGTTTAATAAAAAAGCAAGTAT
>CM028377.1:15365224-15538479 GCA_013146195.2 Codonopsis lanceolata
TCTTGTTCATGACAAATAAATTATTCTCATCAATAACCAAGTAGGATTGAGTTCGACAAAGGCGAACTCACATGTCAATTAGGCATTCTATGATATGACATTCAAGATCAAGCAAGATAATCAATCAAGTTCAGAGGTAGAATTATTATTCTCGAGGAAACGTTTTTAGAACGTCGTAGGGATTGATCGGTGAGCGGTATTGTTCAATAGCTCGCTAAACTTGACTCCGTTGAGTCGTCTCTAACAATTCATCCAATAGATTTAGGACGCTAAATGCATCATAAACCCTTTTCTAAGTTCTCGTATATGATCGGCTAGGTCATTAATCCATTTAACAACCATAGTCAAGAATTATCAATAATTCGAATTCAAGGGACCTTAGAATCATTCTTTCAAAGGTTATTAAAATGCAAGGGTCCAAGAACATTAATTATTCATAGGGGGACATAGAACACAATTAATTCTAAGCCTAGGACCCAATTCAATAGGATGATCAATACATGGCATAAGAAACCCTAGAAATCATAATTTCCAAGAGTTATCAAAATCTATTAATCCAAGAACATTAGTTGCTCCTAAGGAAGCATAGAACATAATTAATTCTAGGCATAGGTTTCAATCGACAAGATGAACATTTTATTCAAAATCTCAAAAGATCAAAACATCCATAATCATGGCTTGGACATGGTAGGAGTATGGAAATCAATAGAAGAGGGGAACATGGCAAGTCTAACATACAACCTAAGGGGGAATCAATAGCTTACCTTCACCAAGGAAAAGGATGGTTTGAGCATAAACTATACGGATGGAAACGTGCTCCTCGTCGGTAGCTTCACTTCGGTGGTCTCGGTTTGGCAATCGGAGGTCGGGAGCTCAATCCATGGAGGCAACACACACTAATCTCACCTTTTCTCTACACACACAAAGCTTGGTAGGAGAGAGGGGAGAATGATCTGAATTGTGAAGGTTTAAGTTTGATTAAACAAAGGGGAGGCTTTTATACCTTGCATGATATGGGTGGAAATCCACTTGTCAAGAGGAGGAGGGTGGACAAATCCACATGTCAAGAGGAGAGAGATTGAGGTTAATACTAATCTAACTTGATTAGGTCTAATAGGTAGGATTAGGGCCAATTAGGAAGGAGTTTAAAGTACCAAAAGTCGGATATAGCGAACAGGGAAAAATTCCCGTGCAGAATTGGTGAGGCGGGCGCCTCAACCCCATGCGGCCGCCTCGACTGGGCTCTCACTTTTTCAATTGCTCTCGGCGGGCGCCTCTCGAGCCATGCGGCCGCCTGGGCTTCTGGAGCCCCAAAACTTGACTTAAACAAGTCCTAAATGGTCCCAAACTTATGGGCAACCATTCTAGTGTCTAACATAACTCAAAACAAGTCAGAAACACACCCGAACAACACCCGGAACAAGGTGGGACAAGGCTCGAATCATGCGACGATTGGTTGACGAATCAAACCCGAATCAAACGTCAATAAAACTAGGATAACTTGGGCATGGAAAAGGATTGTTTAAACATGGTTATGACTTGAATACAAGTCCAAGAACTCAACGAACATTTCGCACGTCGAAATACAAGCAATACGGGAAACGAGGGAAATTGCTAAGGCCAAACAAAGCAAGAAGGTTTCTAAACTTCCAATCAAGCTTACAATGATCAAGGTGAATGTTCTAAGTCATCTATGGAAGACAATAGAACCCTAACAAGTCTTGGTTGAGTGCAAATCATGCTAAGGCAACACTCAAGGCATAACGGCAAGGTATGCTAAGCATAGAAGACATTCAAGCGACAAGGAACGAAATAATTATAATACGAGCCAGACAAGGACAAATAGAAGTATCTAACACGTTAAGGCATAATACAAACATGTTAATAAGGTATAAAACAATTAATGCAAGTAATGGGTTTGGGTTCTCACAGCTTTTAATGATGGCCTCACTTTTGTGTTTCATTTTTCGTTTTCTTTGCCCAACTCAAATGGACGGACATGCACGCTTGTGCTCGTCAATGGTGTTTCGGCAACCTTAGAACAGAGCTCCGTCGAAGCTGAGGGAGTCAGTGACTAGAGGTGAACATGATGAAGTCCTTCCCGTCAATGGAACCAAACTGATCACGCCTAAAATATGGTGATCTTGTCGTGTCGTGTTCGGGGTGCCGAAAGTGACGTCATGTCAGGGTCGTCGGAGTCGTGGTCCAACGATGGTCGTCGTGATAGGATATCTGACTTGTAATGTCTGTAAAATGAAGTACCGTGAACGGGCGGGGGTGTCCCCACCATAACCCTCCAATGTGATAATCAGTATATGTAATGTGTATAAGAGATAGATAAAATGGAGGTGTGTATAAACATGTATAAACCGTGAGGGAGAGAGAGGAGATGAGGCTGCTCCTTGCTCTTTTACTGGGAAAAAAGTGTCTGCCTTCCAAAAGGAAGAAGTTTCTATAGCTATACTAATGGGCTACCTTCACATAATTGAGCTTGGACCCTTCTTTGGTTACGGGCTCGGGCCTCCTTTTGGGTACGGACTTGGCCCAATCTTCTAAGTGTATTTTTTGAGTACTCTTTTGGGCTATCTTTTCGGGCCTAATATTTTGGTGCACTTTAAATATAAAGCTACTACATGGACAAAAATGATATTCCTTCTGTCCCTAAATTATCGTCGTCATTTTCTTTTTCGTCCATCCCAAAATAATTATTCAGTTTGAAACTTACCTTTTTAGAACATCATTTTTACCATTTTACCATTACTTTTCACCATACTTTAATTATGTGCCACATACACATGTACTTTAAATGAAACTACAAATTAAACCAATATAAATAATCAAGTCAATTGTTTTTTCTTAATCCGTACACATGATCAACTAGGACGATAATTTAGGGACGGATGGAGTAGTTTTTAAGTAATATAATATTTCCTAGTAATCCACCCATGCGATTATATCATAAATTTAGCAAAGAAAGCTTCTTCTTTTTTTGTGACTGCAATATATGAAAATTAAACTAATACCCCCTTTGTTATACACAAGGAGTTCATGGTTAAAACTATAATTATTAAAGGATAATTAACTAGTATTAGAGTTGATCATAATTACAATAATATTTTAACATTATTAATATGTCAATATCAATTGTAGAGTGTAATGTTAAAATTGCAGGGATTGTAAACATATTTTTTCAAAAGTATAAACTCTTTTAGTGATAAACATCTATATGGTGGACTCTTTGCCTAGAACAGAGGAAGTAATTCAAGTATAGATAAAAAAAAAATGAAACAATGTTAAACCAACAAAATAAATTGTTTATTATTAAAAGTAAATACAATATTCGTTATAATATCATGTTCCTAAAAATGATTAATTCCTTCCTTTTGTAGTATTTGCAATATAAACATATTTATATATAATTATATATACATTCCTAAAAACAGTGAGATAAAAGAGTAAAATTAATGGTGAGAGAAAGTGAAAATGTTGTATGAAATGAATGGTTTATGTTTAGGCGGGGAAAAATTAAATACTCCGTATAAAGTTGCCACACGTTTAAATGAAGGTTATGACCGAGCAGGGGTGACAAAATATTATCAAATCTATTGAGTTATTTGGTATTTATATTATAAAAAGATCATGGTCTAATTGGTGGTCCTAATCGAATTGTGCTAAAAATAACTAATGGTCCAGATTGATTCATAAGTATGTGAGTTACAAATGAACTCCTTAGTTATGAGTTATTTTTGAATTATCCCTCTACAATTACATATAAAACCTTCAGTTGTTGGTTTTGTTTAAATACCCCGTCAGTTATGAGTTTTGTTTATCCCGACCATTCATTTAACTGATCTCATACCGATACCGTGCCTATGTCACGAGAACATATACTAGTACCCATTATAAAAGACTTATTGAGGTTATCCATTAACACCTATTAACTTCGGTGTTAATAAATAACATCAATTAGATACCAATAACAAAATCTATAATTATGAATATTAACCGGTTATTCATTGAGTTTATAACTAATGTCGCCACCCCCTTTGGGTTGATTGAGTTTGTCTACTAATGCCAATATCATCACCCGCCCATCGCTGCCATCACCACCATTGTATGCTCTTTACTTAAAAAAATAATAAATAGATACAAAACTTGCTATCGGCAAGATTCAGACTTGGATCAAGTTGTTTTATACCAAAGCTTGCTACCACTAGGCTAGATCACTTTTTGAATTTATTTGAAAGTTTAATTAAAATATAAACAAGTAATCATAAAAATTATTGATTATTATGTACGTATTTATTATTATGTTTTGAATTAAGAATATTTGATTGTTATCTATAAGTATAATGAATATAAGTATTTACTTTTTTAGTAAGGTATTTGACTTTTATTTTTTAATACTTTTACATAATCATTTATTAGTGTCAAATCAATAAGCACATATATTTTCTATCTCACAACTATGAAGACTATTATAGAATTTTGACAACTTTATATACTCTCATAAAAATAGTGTAGCATTGCAAATACCACTTTTTATTTGAGGAGTAAAAAAGATAAAAGTCAAAATTATGAGAGTATCTCGATCGTTGTTGAAAGTAGAACCCATAAATTTTTATTAAATGTGAAAAATTGGTGAAAATATTGTGAACATTAAGTTATTAACTTATGGTGTGTGTGTGTGTGTGTGTTTGGCATGTGTGTGTTTGGGTGGATTTGTGTGTGTATGTTATGATTAGTGAATAATAATATATGTAGGAGAGTAATACCAAAACAATAAATAATGTTAATTATTGAGTATTATCCGAATAATATCAATTTATTAATATATAAAATTGAATATTATCCAATAATATCCATTAAGGTTAATGAGTGTTATTGGATAATATCCAAAACTACTCATTAACTATATTAGATGGATAATGTTTTTTTTTTCAAACTTAACCCGTAACACCTAATTGGGAAGAGGTGTATAGATGAAGGTTTCAATAGGTAGTTTGGAAAGTTAGGGGTATGTTTAAATGATGAGGAGGTGCAAATAGGAACAACCCCCAAACACCCAAATAGCAAGCATGACAATATTTCAACAATTTTTGTCCACATATACTTATATATAAATGACTGCCCAATAACAAATAATAGGTTGAAACTTGGATACATATTATGATAATAATGTTACGTTTACCTCCGACGTGTATTTTATGGTAATTTTTAGTTCTAATTGTTCAAATTTTACCTGCAAAATTGTTTTTTTTTTTAAACATTGTATACTTGAAAAATTGGGCCAATGCGGACTGGCAAAAGGGTTGTCTCCTAAGGGCCATAGATGTTGTGTGGGTGTTTAAGGCTGCTAACAAGGCCCAAATGGTTTAAGAAAAGGATAATTGGGGGGCTGTATTTTTTGGTGAAATTGTAATCGTTACAATGTTTTATTTTTGTTTTCAACCGCATAAGTCCCTTTTTGTTAATTTCTTCCTAAATACCCCTCCCCCTCCCCCTCCTCCCATCATTCCTTCTCCAAAATTTCATTGCCATCCCCCGCCAACAAACTTCAAGAAAATTGTCATTATAACACTTCCATCAATTCTCTATTCCGTCGTATATTATGTATAACGAAACTACTGGTTCCTTTATTAAACACAAAACAAACATCCCATTCCCAGTATGTAATCCATTAGAGAGTCTGCACTAAACACAATAACCTTGCACGTCGAGCTTTGTTGTGTATTGTGCTCTTCTGATCTAGGTCAAAATGTCATCAACCATAAATGTACAAAATTACAATAATTGAAACTAAAATAAGGCGAAGAGGAACACTAATGCTCAATTAGTTACGCTCCAACTTACATATCATCAGAAAGTCGACGACTTGGCTCATTCATTTAATTGATACATAATATACAGAGGAGATAACATGTTTCGTTGTATAATATGTAGCATGTGAGTTTCTTTCCTTCTTCTTTTCCTATGTGAACATCGTTGCCTCCGATGTGGGCGTTGTTGGAATGAAAATAGCCATTCAAGAAGCATAACAGATGAGAGAAGCGGTGTTTTGTTCAAGGGTTTATGAAATTATGTTTAAATTAAATTTATACTGTCAGAGCTTGTGGTGTTTGAGGGGCATTTTTTGTCCGATCTAATTTGGTTGTGAACATGAATGAGTTGTTCTTGATTTATACAAGCATGAGCTGATGAGAAAAAGAGAGAGCTGGAAATGGGTTTTTTTTGCTGTTGATTGGGGAAGCAATACTATCTTACGTATCCACCACTTAGTTGTTCCCCTTCTTCGATGCCCAAAATTTTGAGCGATGCCTAATGGTTTTCTTTGCGATGCTTAAATATTTGAGCGATGCTCAATGTTTTCCCTTGCGAAACGTAAATTTGGGCAGTGACTATGTCCAAAATTTTAAGCGATGCCCAATTTTTTTATTGCGATGCCCAAATTTGGGTAGTGGCTTTGTATGCATGCATTTTTTTCATTAAATGTATTTTCGTCATTTTACCCCCCAATTTTTTATTGCAATGAAGAAGATACCCTTAATCATGAAATATTTTTTTTGAAATAAATTTGGTTTGATTGTGTGTCTCAACTGTAATATAGACCAAGGGTAATATAGAAATTTCACACCAAAAGTGCTTAAGTATATTGTACATGTTGGAGTATTAAGTATACCCCTTTATGTTTTCAAGACTTGGGCTTTACACTACGCAAACCGAGTCTTGAATATACTTCTTTGGCAGTTGGCACAGTGTATTTGGCGCCAATGCATATTTTATATTTGGGCTACTTAATCCAGCTTAATAATGTTGTCACTTATTATTGGGTTGAATATGAGAAAAATTATGGGTCGGTTCACTTTTCAAAATTTTTATCGCTACAAATCGTGTTTTTTTTAGAGGAAAATTTTGGCTGGTTCCTTTTTTTAAGTTTCTAACCTCAAAAGTCCATCATTTTTTTTTTCAATTACAAAAGACCACTTTTCGAAATATTGTTTCAAAAAAGCCATCGTTTCCAGCAACACACTTTGAATTCGAAAATCATGATTGTGTGCAACGAAACGAAAGGTAAACGGGTTTTTTGATTTATGAAATACGATACTATACTAGATATGGGAAGGTGAATGACGTAAACTGGTTCTTTATACTTTTGTACTGCGATTCATAAATTTCATTGCATTATTTTTGTACCGCAGTTCAAAAATTTAATTTCTTAGTCTATTTTTATACCACGACTCATAAATTTCATTGCATTCTTTTTATATCGCGGTTCAAAGTTTAATTTCCTAGTCTATTTTTATACCGTGATTCATAAATTTCATTGCATTATTTTTGTACCGCGGTTCAAAGTTTAATTTCCTAATCTATTTTTTCAACGCGATTCATAAATTTCATTGCATTATTTTTGCACTGCGGTTCAAAATTTAATTTCCTAGTCTATCTTTTTACTGCGATTCATAAATTTCATTGCATTATTTTTGCACTGTGGTTCAAAGTTTAATTTCCTAATTTATTTTCGCACCGCGATTTATAATTTCATTATATTAATTTTTGCGCCGCATTTCAAAGTTTAATTTGCTAGTCACTTTTTGTACCGCGATTCATAAAGTTTAATTCGGTAACGCGCACACAATTAATTAAGGGTATCGTAGTCATTTTGCTAACAAAAGTGACTTTTTTTGGTTGAAAATAAAAAAGGGTGTAATGTAGTTATTAAATACTTTTAAAAATGGACTGACCCGCATTTTTTTTAAATCGAAAAGGACATTTTTTTAAGGTCAGAAAGACTACGATGTCCTTAATGAGCATGAGGCGCGCTACGGAAATGAATCGTGGTGCATTGAATATTGAACCGCGATTCATCAATTTCATTACATTAATTTTTATACTGCAGTTCATTAGTTTAATTGTTTAGTCCAATTACATTGTGATTCATCAATTTTATTGTATTAATTTTTACACCACGGTTCAATAGTTTAATTGTCTAGTCCTATTGCAATGCAATTCGTCAATTTTATTGCATTAATTTTTGTACCACGGTTCAATAGTTTAATTGTCTAGTCTAATTGTACCGCGGTACCAACTTTTATGTACCGTGATGAATTAATTTTTGAACCGCGATACACATGTCTAATCCAAATTGCACCGCAGTATCAACTTTTATATACCACGATGAATTAATTTTTGAATCGCAATATATAAAATATTATCTAATCCATTTTTACACCGCGATATAAAATAATAATGAACCAAACCATGTCCTCCACCTTCTTCTTCCCTTTCATCCCCCGCCTTCGTCCTACTGAAAAATCTTCCAACTCAATACAGATCCATTAAAGTTTCGTATATAATGAATCAAACAAACCGTTTACCTTTCGGGGGCGTTTCCCTCGAACCCCTGCGACATGACCAGGCAGGTTGATCCCCGTTTTGTTGCCCAACAATAGTGATTTTCGAATCCAAAGTGTGTTGTCGGAGTTGTTGAAGGAGACGATGACATTTTTGGAACAATATTTCGAAAAGTGGTATTTTGCGGTTGAAAAAATATTTTCACCGCGAAGCATCGATTTATATTACATAATCCAATTTTCCACCGCGAGGCATCGATTTCAATTACCAAATCTGATTTTGCATCGCGCTTAACAAATTTATGCACCGCATGATGCGTCAATTAAAATTGCCAAATCCAATTTTATGCACCGCGATGCAAACTAGTTTCGTCTCCTCTGCCTTCATCTTCCTCCTCCTCTGCTGTAAGCCATCTTCTTCATCATCTGCCTTTGTCCTTACTGAAAATCCTCCAACCCAGCCCAGCCCAGGTCGATCCCTGTTCCGTTGCGCAACAATTGTAATTTTCGAATCAAAAGTGTTGACTGGGGCTGTTGAAGGAGACGATCGGGAATTTTATGAACAATATTTTGAAAATGGACTTTAGCAGATGAAAAAAAATTGGGGGAGTGGAGTGGTTACAAACTTGGCAGATGGACCGGCCCAAAATTACCTCTGGAAGCAAGGAATGGCTTGAGCTAACCAAATAGGGCTTCGAGCTTCGGGCTTTGGTCTTTGGCCGATACATTTATGCATTAAACAAGTAATTCTAAGGGTGAAATTCATGTCGGTCCATTTTTTAAAATTTTGGTAAAATTCGAATGAGTCAATTTTGATAAGTTTCAACCACTACAGTAACTTATGTTTTTTTAATCAGAAAAAGGTACTTTTGGGAAGAAAAAAAAACTACGATACTCTTAATGAACCAAAAGCGCGTTGCAGATCAATCAATTAGTGCATCGTGTTGCCTCAATTTTGGCATTGCATTGCATCAGTTTAAATTAATTAATCCAATTTTACATCGTGATGCACCAAATTATGCACCGTAATACATCTATTTAAATGACATTTTTCAATTTATGCATTGCAGAACACCAAGTCATGTAACAAATTCATGTATTGCGTTGCAAAATCTTAATGCATCATGCTGCAAATCATAATGAAACTAGACTTTCATGTAACTTCTTTTAAGTATGTAATCAACAAATGATTCAAATTGATGCATCTAGATTCAACAACGAACAAATTCCTATTCAGGTGTTTCATCTAACATTTTACATTCATAGCAAAACACACGTAAATTGAATCAATTTTCAATCACACACAAACATAATGAAGAAGAACAACAAGAACAAGAACAATGAGAGATGAAGAAGAACAATAGTGAGAAGTTAGGGTTGTGAAGACACAGTTGTGTAGTACCATCATTTTTCTTCACAACCCAACTTCTCACTTTCTTTCCTTTTCATCCATAACCACTATACTTTTTGCCTCTTTGGTTAGACAAACATGACTACGAGGGAGACAAAGAAGAAATTTATAGATTGGACATTATTGGAATAATTTCATGAAAGTGAACTTTCCCGGTTGAAAAAAAAAAGAGGTACTGAAGTGGTTATAAACTTGTGAAAAGGGACTGGCCTGCAATTCCCTCTAAAAGTTTTCAACCGCTCTAGTCCACCATGTTTTTTTAACTGGAAAAATACACTTTTGGGGGTGAAATACTACGATACTCTTAATAAACCAAACATGCGCACTCAAAGTATCAATTCATGAATCAAATTTGCATCGTGTTGCACAAAATGAATCCATTTTGTGCATAAGGATTTTCTGCATCATCGATTTGGCATCGCTATCCACAAAATTGAATCCAATTTAGGGATCGGGAATCTAATTTAGGCCTCGGGAACCCAAATTGTGCATTTGGAATCCAATTTCTGTATTGGGATTTTCTGTATCGCAAATCCAATTTGTGCATCACGATTCAAATCGATGCATTGCGATGAACAAATTGGTGTATCACAATGCACTAATTGATCCTTAGCGTTCCTCCGGCTCGTTGATGGCATATTCGTCTTGTCCCCATTAGTGCATTTTTTAGGTTAAGAAAAACGTAGGAGACTTAAGCGGTTAAAAACTTATGAAAGAGGACCGACCTGCAATTTCTCTTAATTCTAAATACAATAGCACCTTTATATTCACTTTGGGCTACAAGAAGATACGCTAAATACATTAGTAACCAAATACTCCTTCAATCCCAAAATTATTGTCTTCCTTTCATTGTTCGTTGGTCTAAAAAATATTGTCTTGTTTGTAATTTTCCTTTTTGAGACAACACTTTTATCATTATACCTTTACTTTTTCTTCTTACTTTTATCATTATATACGTATGTAAGTTGTCTCTAATTTTTTTGATTTACATTTGGATAGTGTAGCTTTAGGAGTTCTCGTATCCTTGTTCAAATCTTAAACTGGTTAAAGAAAATATCATTATTTGTAACTCTGACTTAAATTTGTTTGAAATGGAATTTGTTCATTATTTCAACGTATTTTTAACATAATGGTAAAAGACATTAGGAATCAATAAGATCTTGTAATTTGTGGATGACATTTCTCCTTTGATGAATTTGATAGAGATGCAAGGAAGACACATTTTCAGACACATCAAATTACTGTCAACAATATAGCAAGCTTAAGCAAATCAAAACTCTCCACATAGATCGATGCCACTCTAGTATTCACACATTCTCGATCATATTGTGATCTTGGACTTGAACAAGTTTATAATGATCTAGAAACATAAGGAAACTTAGAAACTTAAGAAACTCACAGGGTTAAGTTTGTACATTATCTATGTTGAATTGTATGGTTCAATTCTAGAAAACAAGGAAAATCCTCTGAAGTGAAATAAGCAAAGCGAGTGTAGCCTTGCTTTACGTCGAAGAGGGGAGGGGGGAGGTGTGCAGGGGTATATACTATTGGCATTGTCGTGGTACAAACGCGTAAGGTCTTGGAGGCATGAACACGTCAACCGACGCAAACGCGGAGGAAGCTTGGGCATGAGCGCACAAAGATTAGAGAGTGTTTCGTGATTCAAAGCGGTAGTGCCATGAAAACTAGTATGGACGTGTAGGATGTGGTTATCTCTGCGGTTGAGCACAACTTGGATAGTGTGGGTGGGACATGATGACCATGGGTTCCAATAGATTGTGCAGTCGCGCCATTGCTGGTGGCGTGAGCGTGCCACGTCATGTAACAAGTTTTTTGAGGTTTCCATATTTGATGTAATTAGGGTTTGAGTTTGTACCTAAATATGTGTAAAAAAATTATAAATAAGATATTAAATTGTCTTTAACCCCTAAATTATGTCTCTTCTCTTTCAATTTTCTTCGTTATTCAATTGTTATTTACTTGCTTGATTGATTGCTTGGACTTCCGCTGCCCAACACAGTAGCATCTTTTAGAAGCTCTTGGGTGTAGGATTGGTGTTTGTGACTTGGTTTATAATAAGTTGACATCTAGTGGAATCCTTTTAAGTTAAAAATAGAATGAATGTATGAGTGCTAGTAGAGATGCCTCCAAACGTTTACCTAATACCATCCATGTTCTGATGTGATCTCGCCCGGGAGGACTCGAACACATTGATTAAAGACGATCGTTCTACATGTTTACTTGAATAAAACAAAGAAAGAAATGGATAGATAAGTCTCCCTCGAATCCCTAATCGCAATTAATTAGGAACCTTGGGGTGCAACCGAAACCCAAAAGATGCAATTGCCTAATGAACCTTGATCACGGAACGCCACAAGCCCGCGACTCTTCAAGCTTGATAAGTTCTACATGTTCCAAATATAACTAAGGAGGATCAAACCTCACCATATTAGAATCACTATATACGTCTATATTGAATTTACATACCTTCCCTTGGATGTGACAACGGGAATGAAAGGTATGGTCACAATGCCCCATAAGATATGAATGGCTTTTTTTAGGAATAAACTAGGGTTGATGACCCAAGTTTAGAGAACAACTAGAAAGAAACAAGCAAATTTGTTTTTTATTTTCATTTTTTTTGTTTAGGATTGGAATGAAATAAAGAAGATACTCAACTTTTCTAGAACAAGATCAAGTAACTTTTGTAAACTAAAATGGATAGATTGAAGATGAAGATTTGAAGACTAAGAAATAGAAAGAAATAAAATGGATAGATGAAAATAAAGAACAAATTATTCTAACAAAGAAAAGAAGATTAAACGAATTCGTTGGTTACTTACTTCTTCGATGGCTCTGATACTAATTGATGTGAACTCGACCAAGATCGATTCGAAGAAGTTCTAACGTGAAAGAAGAAGTATAGGTATGCAGAAACCAAGGAAAGAAAATTGATAGAATGAAGAGAAAAAGGAGGACTCAAACAAGGAAAGAAAATTATTGAAAAATTAGGAATTCCTGTCGAGTGGGTTTGGGACTATGAAGAGAAAATGGTGACCAAGCAAGTACTAATTCCTTTCTTTATGAGGAGGTATAAGGATGAAGTTTGGTGTGATGTAGTGTCGGCATTGGATGGGCATTTGGTGCTTGGGCTAGCATGGCTAGTTGATCGTCAACCTAACCGTGATGCTTTTAATAGATATTCTTTTGTATTCAATCAAAAGAAAATCACCCTTGTACTTTGACACCCACAGAGTTTTTTGTAAGAGAATGAACAAAGGTTATAGATGAAGAAAAAGAAAAACAAAAGCAAGAGAGAAAAAGGATTGAAAGGAAAAATATTGAAAGAGAGAAGAGAGGTTTGAAAGAGATGAAAAAGGAAGAATTGAAAAAGAGAGGAGTGAAAGAGAAGAAAGAGAAATAATTAAGAGAGAGATGAGAGAGAAGGAGAAAGGGAGCAAAAAATGTTGGAGAGTGAGGAGAATGAAAGAGAGTTATTGGTGGTTCGAGAAAAGTTCAAAACTTTGCATGTCTATGAAGATCTGTTCAATTTCAAAATTCCAACTCAATTAACTTCCTGCTCCATCAAGTGTATGATAGATGATCAAAAGCTTGAGAAGAAACACTTGAAAGAGAGAAGTTTGAAAGAGGAAAACTAGAGAGAGAAATGCGCGAGAAAGAGAAAATTGATTGGGCGAAAAGTTAGAAAAATATAAGTGAGAAAGAGAAATGTGGGAGAAAAAAAAGAAGAGGTGGAAAAAGAAAGTGGGAGTTTTATTTTATATACTAGTGATGTTCACAACATTTTCTCTAGCTTTGTGCTATCTATCTTAAAGGAATATACAGATGAGAGACATGTTTGTTCGATCAAATTCATAATGACGTTTCCTTACCTCCTTCTATCCAATCAAGGTGATGATTCGAGGACGAATCATTTTCAAGAAGAGGGGAATGATAAGAATCATGACCTAACATCTAGGGCTTCATATCAAGGCCCAATCCAAACAAATTCGCAAGAAATAAATGAATTGCTTCAAGTTATAATTTTCAGCCAATTTCAACGGGCTTCCCATGATGTTTTGAAGCTTGAAATTTGGTGTATAATATATGATTGAAAAGCCCTGAATGTCTAGTTTCCAACCCATCAAACGGATCTCAATTATGAGTTTTCTAGAAGAAGCTAGAATCAAAATACTACAAGCTGGTCAGAATAGACGAGAATGTTAACTTTGTGACTCTAGATTCATCTTGTTAGCATCTACACAATATAGATCTGTGCCCCCCCCCCCTTTCCTTTTCACATTCCATTCATTGTATAAGAGTTGTGAACTCATTCTTAAGTCTTATCCCCACATTTAAGATGATGTTATTGATGAGCCCAAGATTTTCACAAATTTTCCTCGAATTTCTTTTTATTTTGTACTATTTTGAGTTAATTATGTCTTGGAAATATTATTATTTGTGAATTTTTGCTTTAATATAGGTTTCCAAGGTTTTATCAAGCATTCATGGTAATTAGCATGAAGTTCGAGGCAATTATGGGCCTTAAAGTTTAGAATTGAATCATTCAGTCAAATTCCGTTAAAGTCTGTTAAGAGTCCAAGGCAAAAGGAGGGCTAACTGGGCTAACGAAGGACTTAATTGAGAAGTCTGGAAGGGGAAGGACCTTCGCCAACAAATATCTGAAGACCAGGGCACCAGAGTATCTCTTAGAAAGCCAGGGGTTGCCTGCGTAAATCCCTAGAAGAACTCCCTTTTGCGTTGTCGGCCCACCCTACCACGTGTCGCCCAGCAGTCCACATCCAGTGCCCTGACCCGCGGTCTCCCTCTCTAGACCCAAGCAGACCCGACCCACTTTCTCGCCTTCTCGCCCGCTCCCCTCTCACACCCTCACCCACTTTCAACCTGGGTCAGCCAGCGTCCCTCTCCCTAGCTGCTCCACTAACCTAGCCGTGCCCAGCCATTATTTCTTCCCCTTTTTGCTCCTAAATCTCTTCTATTCTCCCTATTCTTCCCATGCCTCTTGTTGCCCTCATTTGATATCTTCAAGTAGCCTCCATTTGCAAAAAAGAAAAAACAAGTCCCCATTTTCGGAACATTGCTCCTAAAATGGGGCAGTAGCCCCATTTTCACCAAAATTTCTTCCTTTCCTCCATTGATTGATTACCTTTGAAGGTTTGGAACTTCAAATCAAAGGCCAAGGATGCATTTACAAAAGATTTCAACCCCGGATTCGAGCAACATTTTTTGTTTAATTCTTTCAACTCATATTTTTATGATATTTATTGTATTTTCTTGGGTTGATTAATTTTGTAATTGTTGAATTGGTTTGTGCTTAAATGATTTATGGAATGCAATTATTTTTCTATGTTAAATGTAGTGATTTAATTTAATATTTCTCTTTATTTAGTACACATTCATGTTTGATTATTATTTTGTGGATTCAATGCTTTTAATTGATTGACCATTAATTAAGTGATTTAAAAAATGCCTAGGATCCGTAAGAGCTACCTTTGTATTTTGGACCATTCAATTTAATGGTTGATGTTTTTGTGACACACACCGATAGCTATTGTGAGACTTGCTTCGACACGCGATCGAATCACCTTAGCCATTCGCGAGGTCGGGGAGGCTAGGGTTGACTATAAGATGCGAGAGCCCGTAGTTAATCAATTTTGTTTGTCTCAGCTAGGGTTGACTATAAGATGCGAGAGCCCGTAGTTAATCTTTTTACGAAGTATTACCCATGTGCTTGGTTATTTTTGTATGTTCTTCATGCTTTTAATGGTGTAGCGAACCATTCGATGATCACTAGAATTATAGGATAAGATGCAAGAGCCCGTCCTATTAATTTCAAAAATCACAATAATTGTTGGCATTACGTGAGACCGAGAGGAGATCGTGCGTAGATAGTCATTGGGTGTTTGTTTTGACATGGGACTATTTTCTCCTATGCTAGAAGATGCGAGAGCCCATAGCTAGGAGTTGTAGCTAGATTTTTATACGTTGCGAGAGCCTGTAGTGATATTATAGTGCGCCCGACTACCAAGACTTGAGTTAAAGAAAAGTAAAAATATGATTAATTTCAACACCGGCTTGACTAGAAATATTGCACTCTTTTTTTAAAATCTTGATTTGTTGTTGCCAAACCACTTCCGCGTTAGTGTAAATTTAATTGTTTTCTTAGACTTTTTATATTTTTGGTTTTTAATTCTTTTTTTTTCTGCTCAAATATAATTAGGTAGCCTAATTTTGGTACTTAGTTGGAGTGAGAATTACATACACTCTTCGTGGGATCGATAATTCTACTTATATACCCTTTATTACTTGATACGATAGAGTATTTTTGCCCGAATAGCGTTTTTGTGCACATCAGTTATCTCTTTTGTATTGATCATTATATAAACTTAAGTGTTATTTCATTTGTAAGGATTGAAGTATTAAATCAAATGGAAGAACTCTTTTTAGCATTGCTCTTTATTGAGTCTTTGTGAGATTTCTTGGATTAGAATCTCAACCTTTGAACTTATCAAGCTTGAAGAGTCGCGAGCTTGTGGTGTTCTGTAACGAGGTTCTTAGGCAACTACGTCTAACGATTTTCGCTTACACCCTAAGGTTCCTATTCAATCGCGAATAGTTGGTCGATGGAGGCTCATTCTATCCTTGTTCATTTCCTTTGTTCATTCACGTTGGAACTTCTTCGAGTCAATCTTGGTCGAGTTCACATCATGTTCCCTAATTCAAATTCATTCTCCATACCCATCCCATTCCTCATCATGGAATTAGTTTCTACCTGCATATCTATTCCATATGAGTTATATTTATTTAGGGAATGTCCATGGGAAATTATTTATGTTTTGTCCGACTATTAAAATTTGGCTTAAATAGTAATTTGGTCACCCTACTTTCACTCTTTTTTCGTTAAACTCACTGTACTTTTTTTTCTTAATTTAATCATTATACTTGGCTTTTCAAGCCAATAAGGTCAATGTGGATCATTTCCGTTAGTTAGATGGACGGAAATGTTTAAAATAACTAAAATACCCTTACTAATTTTAAGGATTTTCAGTTTAAAATGTTAATAGTTAAGGGGTCAAAGTAAAATATCAAAATACCAATCTCTTCTCCTTCAAGAATTCCCCCACCCCCCCAATACCCTTCCCTCCCTTGCTTCCACCTCACTAATGGAGCCGGAGAACTGAGGAGAGGGTGGAGAAATGTCGCTTGTGATGATGACTAAACATAGAGAGAGAGAGCCGCGGGCATTGACAATGCCAGTATGAGCCCATGCGGCGGGCATTAGATTTAAAAGCCCGGTAGGATTACTTAATGCACTATGTAGTAATAGCGAGTAATGTGCTGGAGAGATGGAGATGAAGGACACAAAGACTGGTGGTTGTTGAAGAAGGGAGGAAGAAGGAAACCCGAACTATAAAACTCTCGGGTTAGGATTTGGATCTGGGTTTCGATGAATCTGAGATCTGGGTTTCTATCAAAGCACCTTCTTAAGAATTTAAAAGGGGTGAGAACACCAGTGGTGTCATGGGCAGCATATCCGATGGCCTTCAATGGGTGCTCTATTTCTGGTGTTGTCATTTTTTTCTTTAAAAAGTAAAAACCCATAACTAGTTCAAAATCCAGACCTTCTTTATTGACTATTTATTGTAGTTTCAGATCTATCCTTTCCCTTCATGGAGACTGCAAAAGACCAATGAGGGAACCTGCGAATACCCACGCTGAGGGACCATTCAAAGATAGATAAAAGACCGAAGGCAAGACCTTAAAAGATTGAATCACTATGCCTATCTTGTCGGACTTTTGGTGGTCTTTTTTTTTCTTACTGGCTCCTTCTCTGTAAACACCCCAATTTCGTATCTCTGGTATGTAACTCTAGCATGCGATATCAAGACCTGTTAAAACTTAACAAATGTTAAGTTACAGGGATTAAAAATGCAAAAGGCAAAGCAGGATGCGCAAAACAGTAAAATGCAGGGGCAAAAGCGTCAAAAATGGAAGTTGGAATAGTAGGCTGGCGCGGCCAAAAAGGCCCTTTGGCGCGGCGCCCAGCTAGCATTATGGCAGCACCCAAGTGTAGACACCCCAATTTCGTACCCCTGATATGTGACTGACATAAAATATCAAGAACTGTTAAAAACTTAACAAATGTCAAGTTACAGGAGTCAAAATTGCGAAAGGAAAAGCAGGATGCGCGAAACAGTGAACTGCAGGGGGTAAAAGTGCACAAAATTGGAAGTTGGAAAGCAGCATGGTGCCGCACCATGCCCTCCACTGTTTCATCTCTCAGAAACCGGATTGTACAAGTTCTGAAGCACAAGGTACAAGCTGTTGATGCGTGATGCACAAATCCAAGAATTCCCAGCGTGTCCCTCTCCTTCAGTATAAATAGGAGGCCCCGGCTCCCAGTTTCATTCGCTCATTTTCATCGCAACGAAGCGCTGAGAAATTCTCTCTGCGTTCCTTCGAAGCGAATAGTTACGAGAGGTGCGAGATAGGTGAGTGGAAGCCCCTAGGATCTCCAAACCCCGTCCAAACTCTGCCAAAATAAAAACCCATAGGTTATAAGTGATCCCTAGCCTAGTTGTTAGGTATCCACCTCATTTCCCCGACCCAAAAATCTCAAAGTAAGCCGTTACTCTGCCCGAGTAACGAGCTGAAAAACACCCTAAATAAGCCGTTATTCCGCCCAACCAAAAAGGCCAAAACCACCAAAATTAAGCCGTCATTCTGCCCAACCAAACAAACCAAAACTACCACATATAAGCCGTCACTCTGCCCAAATCAAAACAACAAACACACAACAAACAACAAAAGACTCCCTCTCCTCGGAAGACGAAGCGAGACACCGCCGCTCTAAAAGGTAACAGCCTTTAAGGGCGTTTTTATTTTATTTATTTACTTTTCTATCTTTTATTTATTGTTAAAAGTTGTTATTTAAATCCGGTACAATGTAGCCAATATAAGCCGTTGTGCTGCCCGGATTAAAATAGGAAATACTATGTAAAAGAGCCGTTATAATGGCCAAATATTCTTAAATGTGTCTGTAATTATTGGAAGGAAACGACTGCGAGTCCGTAAATAATGTGGCCACGAATGTATTTGTTTAAATTTCCCTGTCATTTTAATACCTTATTTATTTGCTAAATAAATGTGACAATAAACATACTTCAGCCAAAAACCATTTTCGAGACCGAAAGGGCGAGTTGGGTGCCTAGCACCTTCCCAACTCGTAACTTAGCCTCCGAACCCGTTTTTCTCTCGGTTTATTTTTCTTTTCTTTGGTTTTGCTTTATTTGCCTTAAAATAAAGATGACGACTCTAAAACTTTCGATTCAGCTGGGCCTCGCAACATTCCCTCTTTGCACTTTCTCGTTCTCCCTAAAAAGGGAGATATGAGAATGGAGGAGTGATGCATTCTCATATCCCGTATCCCCTAAACAAGGGATAACTTGATGCGGAAACCCAAAGCTCCCATAGTAATCTGAATGGGCCATAAGGCTATTTTCAATAAATCCATAGTGGGGGCGTCGCAATATCCTTTTTTGCACTTTTCCGTTTTCCCCTAAAAAAGGGAAAATGGGAATGAAAGGGATAACTTGATGTGGGAAACCATAAGTTCCCATATTGGATACAAAATCCACTCAAGGCAACCGAGGCACATTCAAACGTGCTAACATAGACAGCACTCCTCTCGCACTTTTGATTTCGTCTTCCCCTAAACAAGGGAGGGTGGAACGAGAGCAGTGGTGTCCCGCATCCGCACGTACGCGCACCCCTATCCAAAGGCGCGCGGGGCGCGGGGGCACACCCCGGGAACCTCACAATGGCGACTCTGCTGGGGATGTTTTTTTATTTTAAATAAAATGGAGGGCTAGACTCGTAAAATAAAACTTTTTGTTTTTATTTGTTTCTCGGTCGCAGATGCTTGTCATATTAATTTACGCATTTGAATAAAGTGTTCCCATACCTGGCCGTATATTTGTGGATATGATCCTCCATCTTGCAGCCGCTTGCTCGGATAACTATTACAGCATGTTTAAGAGTAAAAAATTTCAAAAAAAATATATATATATATATATATATATATATATATATCAAAAAAAAATTCGAAAAATATATATATATTATATATATTACAATAAAATTCCGGGCAGCACAACAAAAGAGCCGGGGCTTTACTTTACTTCCGGCTCTATATTATTATTTATTTCAGTTCATTTTCTTTTTCACTTTATTCTGTACATTTGTACATATTTGCATTCATTCTGTCATTTTATTTTGGGGGCATAGGACCAAAATTTGTAATTAATAGGGATAGATAGTTTCCCCACTTTTGTTTCTATTTCTTAATGTGGTGTGCTTGCTTGCTTGCGCTCAAACTAAAAAGCCGAGAAAATCCACACAAACAGTAAGACAGGCCATATATGTTTTATTTTTCTGTTTATATATCTGTAAATAAATAAAGATTTTATTGCTTTCTAGATACCACACACACGCACGCATATAGCTATATTTCGAATCATTACTACACCATGACCAAATTCTTACCCCTACATGAGCCAACGTTAGAATGCATTTAGATTCTCAGACACTTCATTGATCGACCGTTTTTGCAGATCTTTGAATCAGTCACCGTCAAAAAATAAATAAATAAATAAATACAAAAAATGCGCAAGTAAAAAAAATGAATGATAAAAATAATCACAAGAACAAAAAAAAAAAAGATAATAAGCAGGGTCGATTTATTATTCTCTCGATGCTCGACCTAGACCATTTCGAATGGTGGATCCTCGAAAGAGTATAGCCCTTCGCCCTGACCACCCAGCCCCTGTGAGTCGAAAGGCAGTGGAATACGTTGGTCCTATACTCGAGAAAGAATCCATTGTTCCAGAAAGTCCCGAGACCGCCAAAATAAAGTAGGTGCTTATCCTGGCCAACCTAGGAAACAAAAAAAATATATAATAATAAAATACCCTAATAAAGGCACACCTGCATCAAACCCGTAAAGCCTTCACCAGCCTCCCCGATACCTCCATAACCCATTTTCCTCATAAACCGCCCAAATTTGAAAGACAGATAAGATCGGGCCGATTGATACGTAAAAGTAGTAAGTCAACGTAAGGTATCGCATTCAGACGATAGCGGCGTAATCAGATGCGCATCCGATCAAGCATGGCAACGATGAGCAACCAATATGGGTACAGCAGATTCGTGGGATCCGTGATATGCTCCCGACTCCTGCCAGCTGGCTAGACCGTACTGACGCACGAGATGAACGCCATAAGCCAAATAAGAAGTCTTATACAAGGTCAAAGCCCGCTGGCGAGGTGAATTCTTCCCCTACAATCCCCCCAGAAACATCAACATCCCACGTGCCTCCAAACCCAACTCCTCACCAAACACTAACCCACCAAATATGGCCGCTACCCCACATCCCAATCCTCCACTAAGTCCCTACTACCCAAACATCAGCCCTTACTCCGTCCTATCCTTTATATCCTTCCCCAAGCACCAAAATTCCCCAAAGCCCAAATGACCTCCCTGCTCCCATAATCAACCCACCTGTAACAACCCAAATATGGACCCACAAAATTATAACCCGCCAAGCCAAGTTACCACTTATTTACCTTATAATGATCCCCGCCCAAACCAAAACCATCCAAAATCCACCAACCCAAGTTCCACCAAATTAATCCTTGTCCAAATCCTTATCCAAATTTCTTCAAAAATCTGATCCTACCCAAAATCCACCAAATTTAAATATCCATATCCACCCCAAAACCCTTACCTCTACATCGCAGCCTTAAATTAACCCACCTTCCCTAATCCAAACAAGATATACCAAAAGCCAACTCCCCCACCCACCCACCAAAATAGAGGCCGACGTGGAAAATATAAAGACCATGGTACTCAAGCTTCTCAACAAAGGGAATTTTCTACGCGCTGGCACCGACATTACAACCCGGCGCAAGATTGCCTTCAAATTCAAAATGCCCGACATAGAAAAAATTTGATGGGACCTGATGCCCTATATCCCACTTAAAATCTTATTCCATTCCACCGGCATGGGTGGGGAGCTAGCTGAGGCTATGGCTTCCAATTTTCACCTTACCCTAATAGGTCGCTAAACAATGGCTAATGTTGTCTCGATGAAGAAGACCACGAATACGTGGGACCGATAGTCAAGTATTCCCTCGAAAGGTACAAAGACAACACTAGTCCTCGAAAATAAAAGGGACCTTGAAGTCGCACCCTGAGGAAAAGGAAACCCGTGGCCGAGTTCGCAAATGTGGAAAAGAAAGTTGGCCTGCACTTTTCGACTCGATCCAAATTGAAGTCATGCCGAATGTTTATCAAAAACCTCCACCCCATTTACCCGAACACACGCGCTGACCTTCCCTCGCACCAATTTTAAAGAAATAGTAGAGATAGCGCCAGATGATGATGATATACCTGATATACCTGACTTACAAGTCAATACGCCTCCTAGCTCTTTCCGTTATTCTAAAGTGGAAGACGCCGCAGCCCACACCCGCATCAATCGTCAATGTGGTAGAAATACATCGCCCCTTTTCCTACCCAAAATTATGGCACTGCTCCATGGTCTTATGGAGCGGATGTGTCTGTCAACACACGGAGGGAATAATGGCCCGAAAGCGAAATTTCGTAAATCGAACCGCCATTATGATGAGTCGCAAGCCTCCCGCCCGTGATCCCCGCAGGGCTAATGGCACAAGGAGTGTTAAAGCCTATGGAAAATTATAAGCCACTGCACTCCCCGCCCAGACCTCGAATCATGCCCAAGATCGCTGAATATCATCGCCGCAGTGGTCACCTCACCGATAAATGTTATCACTCAAAAATGCTATTCAGATCTTATAGATGATAAGGTTATTGAAAAGCCCACTCCTGCACCAAATATAATCAATAACCTCTACCTCAAATCAACATGATTGAGGTTGATGACAGCCTTCCCCGGGCATGATAGGCGAGGTAATCGACATGAGAAGCTCCCCGCCGAAGTTTGAGCCTACTTCTAATAAACCTCCGCAGTAACTAGTATACTACGACCGGCCCACTTTTGACACCCACACTGCGGTGGACTACTTGGATATATTACCCCTATTCCTTTCTCTAGCCTTACTGGATTTGGTCATCTACCAATCCGCCTCCCTAAAATTGAGGATCTCAAACCCCAGGTCCTCAATAATGTAATAAGCCCTGTACGGTGTGCTTTTAATAATAATCTAAATGTCTTTGCTTATTTCTTAGTTGCACCTACATTAAAAGACGCATTAAATAATTATAATGATGAGTCATTTAATAGGACCCAAAAAGATATTTAAAAAAAATTTGCTTGAGCTTGTAAAGTCAGTCGAGCACCAGGGACAACATTATTCATCAACAGCAACTGAAGACTGACCCACTATCAATCTGGGGCTGGACAAGGAAATCAAAAGAAGTCAAAATCGGCAACTACCTGCAAGGCTCCAAAAGAACTCAACCCACTGAATCTGCTCAAAGAGTTCGTGGACATGCTTACTTGATCCTATGAAGATGTGTCGGGGGTAGACCCAGCCATAGCCAAACACCGGACCCTCATATGTCCGGATGCTCAGCCAATCAGACAAAAGCTCCACCGCATCAAGCCAGAATGGTCACTACAAGTTGAAAAAAAAAAGGGAAGAAAGCATGAAAAAGCCGCACGTCAACTTCATTCGGGTAATAAAAAAAAAACACAAGAAAAAAAGAAGAAAAAAGAAAATACCCGATCTGGCTGTCCAATGTAGTAACCATTCCCAAGCCCAACAGTTTTTTTTTATCAATGGCATGCTGGGTTATAGTCAAATCAAAGGCAGCAGGAGACCAAGAAAAGACCCCATTCACCACCCCTTGGGGGACCTACTGCTATCATGTCATGCCGTCTGGGCTAAAAAAATGCTGGGGGCTACTTATCAAAGGCTGCTACCCCTCTCTTCCACGATGTGTCGTATATTGTCAAAAAGGATCCGGTCAGGAGATGCCGTACTCCCCACAAGCCAGGAAAGAAGACCTTGTTCAGCCCTCCAATCTCAATGAGCTTAAAAGGTATTATGCTCGAACCACCCTATCCGACAAGTGCTTCCTCTCCAGCCCGCTAGGCTGAAAACCCGAAAGGGCGGCCTAGGCAAAAGTTAAGGCATACAAAAAAAAACAAAGAAAAAAAAAAGAAGAAATAAGGGCTCGCTAGGCTGAAAACCCGAAAGGGCGGCCTAGGCAAAAATTAGAGTATAAAAAAAAGAATAAAAAAAATAAGGGCTCGCTAGGTTGAAAACCCGAAAGGGCAGCCTAGGCAAAAGTTAGAGCCAAATAAAATATATATAACAGGAGAATAAGGAGAGGGAAAGCGCTCTTTGAAACCTCGACATCTTACCTCCAGTCTTCAGCATGTAAGGGGGCTCGTCTGACAGAAGAAAGAGAAAAACCACGACAGAAAGCTCACAATAAAACACTAAAATATAATATTACAGGTCCTAAGGTGCAACTTAGGAATAATTGCTAAAGAAATTTAGATTATACATTAATTGCCTGTACATATCTATTATTGCCTTTACCCCCTTTGTTTCCCCCAAAGCTATCCTTCATTTGCAGCTTAAGCCCCGGAGCAGTCCATCAGTGCTTGCGGCATTCGCCGGGCCGGGCCCATATACTTCTTCTGCAAGGCACAAAAAAAGCTCAGTCTCATCAGGATGAGAAACACCAGAAGTGTCCTCGTCCTATCCATCATCTGCGTTGCCATTGTCCTGAAGCAGCCAGACAACTTGGATCCCGATCATTCACTGCTGCCCTGTCTGATGCAGGGGTTATGAGAATAGCTTTATGCCAAGTATAGCCCTGCAACAATTATATGGCCAAGGAGGTATCTGCCTTTTCCTATCCCCGCATATCACAAAAAAAAAAAAAAGAAAGAAAGAGAAAAGCCTACTCGAACCCGAAGGTATATTCCTTTAAAATCCATTTTGGGGATGCATCGTGCCATTACCCGTTAGGCCGGTATAGCTTTGCTTTGTGCGTGTGTCTTGAGTCTGCATGTTTTTTATTTATTTTGCATCATATAAAATTAGATTGCATTGTAAATATTTGTACAGGTTTTCACAAAAAACAAAAAAAACAACAAAAACAAAAACAAAACAAAAACAAAAAAACAAAATTTTTTATGTATTGTTTTACATATAAATAAACGTTTTTGCATTTTAGGCATCATAAAAGTGTGCTCTGCATTTTAAAGATATATACTACATTTTGCATTACTGCATGCATGATAGAATAAAAATACCCATGCATCATCTTAATAATCATCTTATAATTTTTAGGCATCACATTTGCATCAAATAAAGTAGTACATGCATCCACCATTTGCATTCATTATCCAATAAGTTGCATTAGGGTTACGCTAAAACGAAAATAAAATGTCACCAATCAGAAAAATAAATATTTTTATGGCATTCATTATGTCCCTGCAGCATAAGCATGCATCATTTAACCCATTTGCATTTATAATATAAATCATGCATAATAAGGTCAAATAGTGACCACTAGTTTAATCATGCATCGTAAAAATAAATTCCATGCATCATTACATAATTGCATCATTTAGGCATAAATAAGACATGCATAAGCATCATTAATAAAGTCAGGAATGCTTCAAAAGTGCCAAACAGTGACAAAATCTAGCAAATCTGAAGTATATCCAGGCGAACAAAAAAAAACAAAAAAAGAGACAAAAAAACAAAAAAAGAGAGAAAAGAAAAAAAAAGAGGTAATAAGCATGCAAATAAAGAAAAGTGGCAGGCATGCAGAATTAAAAAAAAAACAAAAAAAAAACAAACAAACAAAAAAAAAACAAACAAACAAAAAATGAAAAAACAAAAAAATCGGGAGAGGGGAAAATGTATGTACAAGAAAGGAAAAATTTTCAGGTACATGCAACAAGGAAAAATGCGGCGGCAGAAGAAGAAATTTTCGACTGAAGCTAGAAAATCAAGCAAAAAGAAAAACAACAGCAAAGAAAAGATGATTCCAGCTGATACCAAGAGATGCTGTAGCAAGAAAAAGAAGCTTCTGACCAAGGTTAGAATGAGCAGTAAAGAAAAAGGCAGCAGCATCAAGAAAAATTTTCCAGCTAAAGCCGAAAACAAAGCGGAACGGGGAAAAAGATTTTCCAGCGAAGGCCGGAACAGTGATAAAAAGAAAAATCCCCAGCAAAGTGCAACAATGAACAGCGTAAAGCAGCAAGCGACAGCAAAGCAACATCAGCAGCAATTTGCTGCGCGAACACGACAAAGGTAAAGGGAATGAAGGTAACAGCCTTTAAGGGCGTTTTTATTTTATTTATTTACTTTTCTATCTTTTATTTATTGTTAAAAGTTGTTATTTAAATCCGGCACAATGTAGCCAATATAAGCCGTTGTGCTGCCCGGATTAAAATAGGAAATACTATGTAAAAGAGCCGTTATAATGACCAAATATTCTTAAATGTGTCTGTAATTATTGGAAGGAAACGGCTGCGAGTCCGTAAATAATGTGGCCACGAATGTATTTGTTTAAATTTCCCTGTCATTTTAATACCTTATTTATTTGCTAAATAAATGTGACAATAAACATACTTCAGCCAAAAACCATTTTCGAGACCGAAAGAGCGAGTTGGGTGCCTAGCACCTTCCCAACTCGTAACTTAGCCTCCGAACCCGTTTTCTTTTTCTCTGGTTTATCTTTCTTTTCTTTGGTTTTGCTTTATTTGCCTTAAAATAAAGATGGCGACTCTAAAACTTTCAGATTCAGTGGGGCCTCGCAACATTCCCTCTTTGCACTTTCCCGTTCTCCCCTAAAAAAGAGAGATATGGGAATGGAGGGGTGATGCATTCCCATATCCTGGTATCCCCTAAACAAGGGATAACTTGATGCGGGAAACCCAAAGCTCCCATAGTAATCTGAATGGGCCATAAGGCTATTTTCAATAAATCCATAGTGGGGGCGTCGCAATATCCTTTTTTGCACTTTTCCGTTTTCCCCTAAAAAAGGGAAAATGAGAATGAAAGGGTAATGCATTCTCATATCCTGGTATCCCCTAAAAAAGGGATAACTTGATGCGGGAAACCATAAGTTCCCATATTGGATACAAAATCCACTCAAGGCAACTGAGGCACATTCAAACGTGCTAACATAGACAGCACTCCTCTCGCACTTTTGATTTCGTCTTCCCCTAAACAAGGGAGGGTGGAACGAGAGCAGTGGTGTCCCGCATCCGCACGTACGCGCACCCCTATCCAAGGGCGCGCGGGGCGCGGGGGCACACCCCAAGAACCTCACACCAAGGAGCTACAGTGCTGCTACAGTGGCTTCCCAGTTAACGTATTGTAAAATTTTGGAAGCGCGGTGTACAAGGAAATGAAGCACGCTGAGAGAAAAAGAAATCCCCGATGAGTCCCTCCTTCAGCCTATAAATAGAGGGCTCGGGGTTCGCTTTCAGTACATCGATCATTGATCAAAAACTCTCCGCGTCGTTGTTACGTTGAGAGATTAGTGAGAGAAGTGAGATAGTGATCGATCTTCCATATAAAGCCTCAAAGCCCTGCCAAAACTCCACCAAAAGCAAAACCAACCGGTCAAAGTGATCCCTAGCCCTCTAGTTAGGTATCCACCCTATTTCCCCAGTCCAAAAAGCCTCGGAAAGAGCAGTTGCTCTGCCCGAGTAAAAAGGCCAAAACCACAAAAAACAAGCCATTACTCTGCCTAAACCGCAGCAGCAGCAGCATAAAAAAGACTCCCTCTCTCGAGAAGGACAGCGAGCACACCACACTCTAAAAGGTAAAACCTTTAAGAGCATTTATTTATAAAAAATATTCTCAAATCCGGCCCAATGTAAAAATATAAGCCGTTGTGCTGTCCGGATTTAGTTAGAAAATACTATGTAAAAGAGTCGTTATTATGGCCAAATATTTTTAAATGTATTTGTAATTATTGTAAGGAGACGGCTGCAAGTCCGTAAATAATGTAGTCATGGATGTATTTGCTTTTATTTCATGTCTTTTAATGCTTTATTTATTTGCTAGATAAACATAACAAAAAGCATACTTTAGCCAAAAACCGCTTTTGAGACCGAAAGGGCGAGTTGGGTGCCTAGCACCTTCCCAACTCATAACTTAGCCTCCGAACCCGTTTTTGCAATCTCTGGTTTTTCTTTTTTGGTTTTTCTTTATTTCTTCCTTAAAATAAAGATGGCGACTCTATAAAACATTTTGGATCTAGTGGGGCATCGCAACACTCCTTTCTTTCACTTTTCCGTTTTCCCCTAAAAAAGGGAGAATGAAAATGAAAGGGTGATGTATTCCTATATCCTGGTATCCCCTAAAAAAGGGATAACTTGATATAGAAAACCCAAAGCACCCATAGTGATCCGAAATAGGCCATAAGACAATTTTCATAAAATCCATAGTGGGGCCTCGCAATATTCTTTCTTGCACTTTCCGTTTTCCCCTAAACAAGGGAAAATGTGAATGAAAGAGTGATGTATTCCTGCATCCTGATATCCCCTAAAAAAGGGATAACTTGATACAGAAAACTCAAAGCTCTCATATTGGACCAAAAATTCACTAAAGTTACCGAGGCGTATTCAACGTGCTATTTTAGACAGCACCCTTTCTGTATTTTTAATTTCATCTTCCCTTAAACAAAAAGGGTGGAATGGAAAGCGTGGTGTCCCGCTTTCGCACGTACGCGCACCCGTATCCAAGGGCGCGCGTAGAGCTGTCAAAACAGGTTGGTGGGTTGGGTCAACCCACGGGTCAAGAAAACCCACCATAAAACGGTGTGGGGCGGGTCGACCCATCTAGATGATGGGTCAATAAAACACCAACCCAACCCAACCCAACATGGGTTGTGGGTCAGATGGGTCAACCCACCATTTTTTCTTACCTAAAGACGACTTCTTTTATTTTCAATTTTTCATTGTTTTTTCACTTCCCTGTACTATACAACCATTCAAAATCAAGTAACCAACTCAACTGTTGTTGGCTAACGTAAAATAAATAAACTAAAACAATTGAATCTTCATTTCAGACTTCTGCCAAACATTTTATGGGCATTCCTCTCACATGACTAAAAACACTTGGATGTCAAGACATGACTTCATGTAGGATGACAATATGGCATAGATCAGTATAATCCAAACTGACTGCTACATAATAATTTAATAAACCTTAGATTTGTTATATATAAAAAAGTAAAACAAAAAACGAAAAAAAACAAAAAACAAATAATAATAATAATAAAAGAAAATGAAAGTTTACATGAAGACTATTCTGCAAAAATGAAAGCACACTAGACAAGTATTCTCTATAAAAAAAAGTGTTCTCTAAACGGGTCAGCCCGTTAAAAACCCGACCCAACCCACTTCAACCTGTGACCCATACGGGTCCAACCCATATGACCCATATTTTTATGGGTTGTCAATTTCCCAACCCAACCCACTATTTTAAGCAACGGTTTGGGTTGACCCAACGGGTCCCGACCCATTTTGACGGCTCTAGGCGCGCGGGGCACGGGTGCACTCCGAGGAACCCACATTCTCCTGTTCTATTAATCAGAAGCATCTAACCTAATGAATATCTTCAAGTTGTAGATCCAAAGTGATTAGTTGCTTCAGTAGAGCCAATTGATTCCGTTGATGAAGTTGTCAATGGAGAAAGACATTGTTGAGTCAGTCGAAGAAGAAAATGCTCTCGCCTTAGGGGAGAATACACACCTAATGCAAATTAGAGAGGGCTTGAGCTAACAGATCGAGCGAGAGGTTGGGCCTTGAACTAAACTAAGAACAATGTTGAGATTTTGATATTGTATATTTCTATGAATAAAAGATGAAATGAGAAGAATGAATGATGAATTGGGCTTGGAAGGGGATTGATTTACATAGGGGAGAGATGGACTGTGCCAATGATTCCGGCGGCTTGTTTGTGGTCAAATGTGGTAGGCCTTGATTGTATTAAGTCAAAATTTCATAAAACAAAGATCCAATTGCATTAAGTGGGGGCATTTTCATTTTTTTAAAAGTTTTCCATCCAAAAATTTGAATGGAGTGATGAACGTGAAAATAAAGCCAAGTATAATGATTAAATTGAGAAAAAAAGTACAATGAGCTTAATGAAAAAAATGTGAAAGTAGGGTGACCAAATTGTTATTTAAGCCATAAAATTTTAACGATAAATAATTCTTCATAAAAATAGGGACACTCAATTTGAAACAATTTTTTTTAAAAATGACAATCATTTTAAGACGAATGGAGTAATTGTGGCGACCCGACCCAGATTTCAATGTGAAACCTCGAACCGAACCACCCAAATACACACGTGTCAAACATGCGCAATTAGAGAATATACAATTTCACATGACGCAAATATTGCATACGAACAACAACTCGGCTACACTAGGCCGTAAAAACATAATAATTAAAACAAGTCTTCGACGACGTTACAGCCGGAGTGATGAACGTGAAAATAAAGTCAAGTATAATGATTAAATTGAGAAAAAAAAGTACAGTGAGCTTAACGAAAAATATGTGAAAGTAGGGTGATCAAATTGTTATTTAAGCCATAAAATTTTAACGATAAATAGTTCTTCATAAAAATAGGGACACTCAATTTCGAACAATTATTATTTTTTAAATGACAATCATTTTAAGACGAGGGGAGATTTCAATGCGAACCCGAACCGAACCGCCCAAATACACACGAGTCAAACATGCTAAATTAAAGAATATACAATTTCACATAACGCAACATTGCATATGAACAATAACTCGGCTACACTAGGCCGTAAAAACAGAATAATTAAAACAAGTCTTCGGCGACGTTACAGCCGGAACTCAACAACTACTCCTACAATTATAACACTTACACTCAACAACTCAACGGCTATAACATACCGGAGACAATGAAAGCAAATAAGGACTAGAAGAGTACTAAGCGGAATAAGCTACGGTGAACCATAATATAAACAAAGGCTCGACATTCAAATCGACACACAAAAGGTTACAAGTTAGAGTAGCATAGGTTAATACAACAAGTTCCCAAGTCAAGTCTACATGACTTGCTTTCCCAACGTCCTAGCCAAAAGAAAAGGTGATTTGTACATAGTCTCAAAAGAACAACCTCCAAGCAATCCCCTAGCTAGCTCGAACACACCGATCTCAACGCAAAACACCGGCTTGACTCAGATCTAAGCAAAAGAAATTAAACGGGGTAAGTCATAAAGACTTAATAAGCTACTAAAACGCAACTACATGTCATGGCATCATGTTTGAGAATAAAAAAGTCAAGATATCATCATAACATATTTTTATCTCAACGACAGGCACGTAGTAACCATGCTTCACTTAACACCTTATTGACACATGAGTGCGAGTAATAAACCATACAAGTTGGATATGTTATAGAACCGGTGCCGCTACGTAGCTCTTGCAATAAACGGTGTTAAACTATGATGCTCGTGGCGATACATTGATCTGAAACTCCGCTCGGCTAATAGCGACCAATGTCGCACGTATTGTTACGACAAAGGGGCTACGTCCCCATTCCAGCACACAGTGGAGGAGTGTGTGTGGTCTCCGATGCGAAGATCCATAGCGAACACGAATCTTATGATTTGTGTAGGCGATGTATCTTTCCATCATTGACATAAACCAAACAAAATAATGCTAGCTGGACTTGATGTGATGCACAAGTAATTATTTACTCATAATAAACATATAAGGATCGAATTCGAGAAGAGTGAACTCGCACATCCAAGTAGGTTATTAACTCTACTAATAATCATGTCAAGACATATAAAATGCTCATAATCAAATAATCATAAGTGACACCAATGTACACTAAATTAGGACAAACTTATTAGCTAGTAATCATGACCAAATGGGTTCCAAACCTCATAGGGATTAAATGTAGTGTTCATTACGTTCTGACCTTCCCTATAATTGACTTCGTTGAGTCTTTACTACACATTTCCAACTTTGAGCATAGAAGCTATATGCATCGCAACCCCGTCTACGTTCATTATGAAGTCTAACTAAGTTACAAGTTCATAATGATGCTACATTGTAATTCTACTTCATAATAGAGTTCAAATGAAGGTTCTAACACTCCAAAATCAATCAAAACTCCAAGCAAGTAACATATAGCATGCTTTCATGGGTCACAACCTCAAGTAGACATGTAAACAACATTTCTAGCATGGATTCCAAGCTTTTTTGATAGCTAACATGGATTACAACCCTATGCATACAAATATAGGTTTAGTAACTTACCTTTGACTTCAAAACAAGTAATGTAAACGAAAATATAAACCGGTAGATGTAGACTACTCGGCGAGGGCTTCTATTTGGGGGTCTTGGCTTGAAAATCCAATGGCTGGATCTTTGGGAACTCACAAAATCCTCATCTATCTCCCATGGATTCTCCTCTACAAGCTGTGGCTTTAGTGAAGTCAAAAACTTAGTGGGGCAAGTGTCGCAATGTTGTGGTAGAGAGAAATTAGATTTTTGTGTGTTAATTGGTTTGATTACTCCATCTAAATCACAATCAAAGCTAATTAAACATGTTAAGACTTGATTAGGGTCTAATAGGGTACGTTAGGGAGTAATTGGGAGGGTTTTCATTAAGGTTATGGGTGTAATTTAGCAAGAAAGTCAAACCAGTAAAATGCTGGCCGAAGTCCTGCGCGCTCGCGCCCTCCAGATGAGGCGACCGCGTAGCCTACCTTTTCCAATTTTGTTCCAGCACTACCAAATACGTGACATCCTTGTCCTTAATGACGCGACCACATTCTAGGCTGGGAAAAAATGTCTCAAAATTCAACCCCAAACATTCTAGGTTGATTCCTCACTTAAAATGAGTCCAAAACTCACCGAAACAATACCCAGAAAGTCTTTAAAGAAGCACGAAAACATGAAATATCAAACTAACGATTGTAATAATGATTGAACAGGTAAACACTTATGCTATGATTCTAAACATGTTAAGGGTCTCATGCAAGGTATAGAACACTTATACATGTTGGGATAATGCTTTAATGAAGTCAAAACATCAAAAAAAGAAACACATGCAAAGTATGAATTCATGTACCGAAAAAACGACAAAGTTTATACTAACGACTTCAAGAACACACATGAACTTCAAAAAGATGATCGTGATGATAATATAAGTATTCACAAATGCACATGACAAACATACAAGTGTCTAGGGTGTTACAGTAATAATGAAGAATGGCTTTTGGGCAATGTGAATTTGTAGCGGATGATGACATTGACTACGATAGATTGCCTCGATATAAAAGGTGTTGATTCTAAAATGGGTGAAATTATAAAATTCTAGATTTGGTTCATTCTTCGATAAAAGTTTTAAGAAATAGTTTTAATGTACCATTTCTTCCATTTCTATTTATGAATTTCTGTGTGAAAGGTCATCGATGAAGATCTTAGTAATCTGTTAATGAGGTAGAGCGATGGCCAAAGGTAAAGTAGAAGAAATTTTATTGGGTTTACAAAGTTAATTATAATACCTTTACCATATAATTCTATTTATAACCACATCATCCCTTTTATGTTTGTTATTTATATTTATAAGAGTTCCATTTGGTCATTTTACATGCTTTCATTATTCTAGACTATTCAAAGTATTAATTAGTAATTCTAACATTTTCATTTCCTAGAAATGATATTCTAAAAAAATATTGTAGGGAGGTTATGCTTGAAAATGTAATACCACAAAGGGATTTTTGGCTACTTTTCTAATATTTTCTTTTCATTTACAATAATGAATAGGTTACACAATGGATCATAGATGTTCTATTCCCATCCTTTCATCACACCCTTTTTTTCTAAGGAAACAGGGGCGGCACCCTACGAAATTTTATTGAGAAAAAATTAAGAACAAACTTGAGGGGGGCAACCAGCCTGGCCCTTATAAAGGGAGGACAAATGAGCCTGACCTCGAAAAGGAAATACATAGAGAAATCAAAAAGGGAAAAAATAAAGGGCCTACACAAACTAAGCCTTATGCCTAATATAAGGAGTACCAGATTTGTCCAATAAAATAGACCCACGAATACATCATGGAATTGGGCAGAAGCTGCAGAATCACAACCCATATTGGCAAGGAGATCAGCAACACTATTGGCTTCCCTGAAGCAGTGATTAATTTTAAGATCCATATACCTTTGAATATCTCTAACTTGATAAAGAATAGTCCAGCATTGCCAAGGAAAATTGTGGTTGGCAGTGAGACATCCCACAAGAACTTTTGAGTCCAATTCAATAATAGTTCCTCTAAACCCAGCACCTTTAAGCCATTGAACACCCTTAAGTAAAGCTTTAGCTTCAGCGATGGTGTTAGAAGAATTAGCATAAAAGATCGAAAAAACATATATGAAATTCCCAGAAGAGTTGTGAATAATTCCACTGCCCCTACTGATACTCGGATTGCCACGAGAAGCCCCATCAGTGTTGAGTTTAACATACGAGGAAAGGGGCTTAATCCATCTAATAATCCGGAATTGGGAAGTTCTGGAGGGAGCTGAGTATAAATTCTTAGAGCAGGAGTGAGCATCAATCAAGATAGAAAGATCTTTACGAATAGAGATAATTAAGGAGGCAACAGACTGGTCGTGCCCTTCAAAAAATAAAGTGTTTCTATTCTTCCAAAGATGCCACAAGATCAACATCGGGGTGGAAATATGAGCCAAGGAATCTTATGATAAAGCCACCACGAGAGGCAACTGTAGACACCCGAATTTCGTACCCCTGGTATGTAACATTGACATGCGATATCAAAACCTATTGAAACTTAACAAATGTCAAGTTACATGGTTTAAAAATGCAAAAGACAAAGCAGGATGCGTAAAACAGTGAAATGCAGGAGGCCAGAGTGCCCAAAAGGAAGCAAAAATTGAAGCCTAGGTGCTGCCACAAGGCCAGATGGGCGCGGCGCCCAAGCTCTATGGTGTCCGCACCAGCTCCTCAAATAGTGCACTTTGTCTTAACGCATTGCACAAGCCTTCAAGCGCGCGGTACAAGCTGGTGAAGCACAAGATGAAAATCATAAATCCCAGAGATGTCCCTCCTCTCGCCTATAAATAGAGGAGCCCGGCTTCAGGAATTCAGACACACGAGCACACAGTCGCACACAGAGAAAATGATGTGCGTTTATTTTACGCAGTGAGCGATAGTGAGTTCCCCCTCCTATAAAGCCTCAAAGCTCTGTCAAATCTCCTCCAAACACAAAACCAACCGGTCAAAGTGAGCTTAAGCCCCCCTAGCTAGGTTTCCACCTTATTTTCTCGGTCCAAAAATCTCAAAAATAGCAGTTGCTCTGCCCGAGTAAAAAGGCCAAATCCGCTAGAAGCAAGCAGTTGCTCTGCCCGATTTCCGTCGGCAGCAAGCAAACAACAACAAAACGCAAGCAAATGCTCCGCCCGTTTGACGGTGCCCAGAAGCAACCTTCGGAAGCAGTCACTCTGCCCGAATCACATCAGCAGCAAAAAGACTCCCTTTCCCGGAAGGACATAACAAGTACACCAACGCTCTTAAAGGTGAGCCTTTAAGGGTTTTATTTATAAAAAAGCTATTTTCCATCCGGCCCAATGTAAAAATATAAGCCGTTATGCTGCCCGGATCTATTTAGGAAATAGCATTAAAAAGAACCATTATTTTGGCCAAATATGTTGAAATATATTTGTAATTACTAGAAGGAGATAGCTGCAAGTTTGTAAATAATGTAAACATGGATATATTCGATTTTAATGCTTTATTTATTTGCTAGATAAATATAACAAAAAACATACTTTAGCCAAAAACTGTTTTGAGACCGAAAGGGCGAGTTGGGTGCCTAGCTCCTTCCCAACTCGTAACTTAGCCTCCGAACCCGTTTTTTTACAATCTGTAGTTTATTTTTGGTTTTTCTTTGTTTTCTCCTTAAAATAAAGATGACGACTCTGTCAAAACATTTTGGATCACAGTGAGGCCCGCAAAACAAGTCGTTACTCTGCCCAAACCGCAGCAACAACAGCATAAAAAAGACTCCCTCTCTCGAGGGACATAGCGAGCACACCACGCTCTAAAAGGTAAAACATTTAAGAGCGTTTATTTATAAAAAAATATTCTCAAATCTGGCCCAATGTAAAAATATAAGCCGTTGTGCTGCCCGGATTTAGTTAGAAAATATTATGTAAAAGAGTCGTTATTATGGCCAAATATTTTTAAATGTATTTGTAATTATTGTAAGGAGACGGCTGCAAGTCCGTAAATAATGTAGCCATGGATGTATTTGTTTTTATTTCCTGTCTTTTAATGCTTTATTTATTTGCTAGATAAACATAACAAAAAGCATACTTTAGTCAAAAACCCCTTTTGAGACCGAAAGGGCGAGTTGGGTGCTTAGCACCTTCCTAACTCGTAACTTAGCCACTGAACCCGTTTTTGCAATCTCTGGTTTTTCTTTTTTGGGTTTTTCTTTATTTCTTCCTTAAAATAAAGATGACGACTCTATAAAACATTTTGGATCTAGTGGGACATCGCAACACTCATTTCTTTCACTTTTCCATTTTCCCCTAAAAAAGGGAGAATGTGAATGAAAGGGTGATGTATTCATATATCTTGGTATCCCCTAAAAAAGTGATAACTTAATATGTAAAAACCCAAAGCACCCATAGTGATCCGAAATAGGCCATAAGACAATTTTCATAAAATCCATAGTGGGGTCTCGCAACATTCTTTCTTGCACTTTCCGTTTTCCCCTAAACAAGGAAAAATGTGAATGAAAGAGTGATGCATTCCTGCATCTGGTATCCCCTAAAAAAGGGATAACTTGATACAGAAAACTCAAAGCTCCCATATTGGACCAAAAATTCACTGAAGTTACCGAGACGTATTCAACGCGCTATTTTAGACAGCACCCTTTCTGCATTTTTAATTTCGTCTTCCCCTAAATAATGGAGGGTGGAATAGAAAGCGTGGTGTCCCGCTTCCGCACGTACGCGCACCCTTATCCAAGGGCGCGCGGGGCACGGGCGCACTCCGGGGAACCCACATTCTCCTGTTCTATTAATCAGAAGCATCCAGCCTAATGAATATCTTCTAGTTGTAGATCCAAAGTGATTAGTTGCTTCAGTAGAGCCAATTGATTCCGTTGATGAAGTCGCCAATGGAGAAAGACATTGTTGAGTCAGTCGAAGAAGAAAATGTTCTCGCCTTAGGGGAGAATACACACCTAATGCAAATTAGAGAGGGCTTGAACTAACAGATCGAGCGAGAGGTTGGGCCTTGAACTAAACTAAGAACAATGTTGAGATTTTGATATTGTATGATATTTCTATGAATAAAATATGAAATGAGAAGAAGGAATGAATGATGAATTGGGCTTGGAAGGGGATTGATTTACATAGGGGAGAGATGGACCGTGCCAATGATTCCGGCGACTTGTTTGTGGTCAAATGTGGTAGGCCTTGATTGTATTAAGTCAAAATTTAATAAAAAAAAGATCCAATTGCATTATGTGGGGGCATTTTCATTTTTTTTAAAAGTTTTCCATCCAAAAAATTGGATAGAGTGATGAACGTGAAAATAAAGCCAAATATAATGATTAAATTGAGAAAAAAAGTACAATGAGCTTAACGAAAAAAATGTGAAAGTAGGGTGACCAAATTGTTATTTAAGTCATAAAATTTTAACGATAAATAATTCTTCATAAAAATAGGGACACTCAATTTGGAACAATTGTTTTTAAATGACAATCATTCTAAGACGGATGGAGTAATTGTGGCGACCCGACCCAGATTTCAATGTGAAACCCCGAACCAAACCACCCAAATACACACGTGTCAAACATGCGCAATTAGAGAATATACAATTTCACATGACGCAATATTGCATACGAACAACAACTCAACTACACTAGGCCGTAAAAACATAATAATTAAAACAAGTCTTCGGCAACGTTACAACCGAAGTGATGAACGTGAAAATAAAGCCAAGTATAATGATTAAATTGAGAAAAAAAAGTATAGTGAGCTTAACGAAAAATATGTGAAAGTAGGGTGACCAAATTGTTATTTAAGCCATAAAATTTTAACGATAAATAGTTCTTCATAAAAATAGGGACACTCAATTTCGAACAATTATTATTTTTTAAATGACAAAAGGGATAACTTGATATAGAAAACCCAAAGGGATAACTTGATATAGAAAACCCAAAGCACCCATAGTGATCCGAAATAGCCATAAGACAATTTTCATAAAATCCATAGTGGGGCCTTGCAACATTCTTTCTTACACTTTCCGTTTTCCCCTAAATAAGGGAAAATGTGAATGAAAGAGTGATGTATTCTTGTATCATGGTATCCCCTAAAAAAGGGATAACTTGATACAGAAAACTCAAAGCTCTCATATTGGACAAAAAATTCACTGAAGTTACCGAGGCGTATTCAAAGCGCTATTTTAGACAGTACCCTTTCCGCATTTTTAATTTTGTCTTCCCTTAAATAAGGGAGGGTAAAATGGAAAGCGTGGTGTCCCACTTCCGCACGTACGCGCACCCCTATCCAAGGGCGTGCGAGGCGCGGGCGCACTTCGGGGAACCCACAGTGGCGACTCTGTTGGGGAGATCGGTTTTATTTTAAATAAAAATGGAGGGCTAGACTCATAAAAAAAATCTTTTTTTTGTTTTTCTTTGTTTCTGACTAAAGTATGCTTGTTATATATATTTATGCATTTGAATATTGCGTTCCTATACACCCGTGTCTATATTTGTGGATATGATCCTCCATCTTGCAACAGTTTCGTTCCAGTAACTGTTACAAGTATGTTTTAAAATATGCATTTTTCAAAAAAAAATTATATATATATATATATATATATATGCAAATAAATTTCCGGGCAACACAACAAAAGGGCCATGGCTTTATTTTTAATATTGCCTCATTTTCGGCTCTATATTTTTATTCTATTCTGCTTTATTTTATTACGCAAAATTTGTACATATTTGTATTCATTCTGCAATTTTATTTTGGGATTAGGACCAATTTGTAATTAATAGGGATAGATAGATTCCCCAATTTTCTTTCTATTTCTTGATGTGATTAACTTGCTTGCTCGCGCTCAAACTAAAAAGCCAAGAAAATCCACAAATAACAGCAAGACAGGCCATATCTGTTTTATTTTCTGTTTTTATACCTGATTTTTTTTCTTTTTAGATGCCGCACACACGCGCACGCATATAAATATATTTCGAATTGCTACCCTGCACCATGGCCAGCCTACCCCCTACATAAGCCATCGTTAGAATGCATATAGATTCTCAGGACACTTTAAAGACCGACCGGTTTTTGCATTTTTGAATCGTGGGTCAGCCCCTGTAAAAAAAATGATGAAAAAAAATGAATAAAAAGGCGCAAGTCAAAAAAATAAAATAAAAAAATGCGCAAGAAAAGAAATAAATACACATGAGCTGATTGATTATTCTCTGATGCTCAACCTAGACCATTTTGAATGGTGGATCCCAGAAAGAGTATAGGCCCTTCACATGGGATCAGTCCGATCTTGAGGAGTAGAAAGGCAGGTGGAATACGTTGGTCCTATACTCTGGAGAAAGAATCCACTGTTCCAGGAAAAGTCCCGAGACCGTCAAAATAAAGCGGGTGCTTATTCGGTCAATTGTAGGAAAATAAATAAAAATATATACTAATAAAGGCACGCTGTACTCCTAGTCCAGAAAGCCTTCAGCCAGCCTTATGATACCTCCAAAACCCATTTTTCTCAGAAACCTGGCCCGAATTTGGAAAGGTAGAGATAGTACTGGCCGGTTGATCGAGATAAGAAAGCGATCGAAAATATTAGGGCGAATCAGAAAAGGCGTGCTCGATTCGAAAGCGCAGATCCGAGCAAAATGACCGCTAAAAATAAACAGGCTATGACAGAGGCTAGCAACTATTGGAATAGCTGGGAACCATAAAAAGAAACTCCTGAGTATGCACCTCCTCCTGGACTCGAAATCTGGCTAAAGAAAGAATTGGATGCCCATGCGAAAAGGATAACAAATCAGGTAATGAGTGATCTTTTAGCAGGTTTCTCGGAAACTTTGGCTGCCCTCTCTCAAAAGATCAAAATTCCAAAATATGTTCCTAATACTTCTTACCTTCCCGAAACGGGCCATCCCGCTACCTCAGAAAATATCCTTTTTCAAGCATCCAGAAAGCAACCAAGTTCCAGCCATCAGCCAAATAATGATCCCATTGCCCAAAGTAATATGATTTCAAATGCTCATAATTCTAATCCATACCCTCCAGAAATCAATCCCATCTCTCTCACCTAAATGCCTACTATTATAACCAAAAGAATTATCTTCCTCTCGATCCCTCAAATACTTATTCTCAGCAATTGACCCCAGGGATCCCAAAAGAGATAATATGTATACTAGAAAAGGAACCTCCCTTAAGCTAGGGTCCAGGCAGCCCAATCCCAGTACATTATTATCCAAGGGAGAAAACTCCGCCTAGCTATTTGACCAAACCCCAATCTGGTAATCTGCCCAGGCCAAAAGGTAGGAAGGAAATAATTCCAAGGCACTATGATGAATTACCTGCCCCAAGGTCTGAAGTATTCCAAACACTGCGGGCCCAAAAGCTACTTAAGCCCATGGTTAATTATCAACCACCCAATCCATTGCCTGCTACATGGAATCATGCCCAGTATTGTGAGTACCACCGTTGCAGTGGTCATCTTACCGATAAGTGCTACTCACTCAGAAATGCAATTCAGGATCTTATCGACAACGAGGTAATTACGGTGGCAGGTGCAAGAATCTTTGAAACAAATCAAGCAAAAGAGGTTTAGGGGGCAAGTGAACTCAGTTAAGCCAAGAATAAAGGTGCTGTAAATATTCCCATCAATAAAATGCTTCCTGGGCCGATTGCAGTACATCAGCCATTTCATCAAATAGCTGACATCTATATGTGAGCCCCTCTTCAAACTCCTAAAGAAAAATACTTACCAAATCTGGGACGAGAAATGCCAGCTAGTCTTCGAAAAAATAAAAGCCTATCTTACCAATCCACCTGTGCTAGCTCCACCCCATACACATAAACCGCTCTTTCTATATCTAACCGTCACAGACATGTCAGTAGGGGCTATGCTTGCCCAAGAGAAAGAAAATTCCTACGTTGAAAATGTCATATACTTCATAAGTAGGAAGCTGCAAGGAAGCGAGCTAAATTACTCAACACTAGAAAAAAGTTGCACCGGCCTAGTCTGGGCCACACAAAGGCTCAAGACCTATTTGCAAGGGCGATCCATCAAGCTTATCTCCATAATGGATCCTATAAAGTATATCTTCGGCAAGCCATCATTATCTAGCCGACTGGCTAAGTGGTCATTTCTTCTCAACGAGTTTGACATAACTTATGTCACACTGAAATCTATCAAAGGCAGCGTAATTGCGGACCATTTAGCCGATCTGCCCTTAAAAGCAGAAGATGCAGCTGAGCCTAGCTTCCCGGACGAAGGTGTCTTGGAAATTATTGACCATGACACCAGCTGGCAAATGTTCTTTGATGGAGCTGCAAATAAAAGAGGTTTCGGTATAGGAATCTTGCTAATTGACCCAGCCGATTCCCATACTCCGTTGGCCATAAGGTTGGAATTCAAATGCTCAAATAATACAGCTGAATATGAAGCCCGTATTGCTGGCCTAGAAGAAACTTTCCAAAGGGGAACCAAAGACCTCGAAGTCTATGGAGACTCTGCCCTGATCATAAACCAAGTCGAAGGGAAATCAAAGACCCAAGATCCTCGGCTGCAACTCTATCATGCCAAGCTAACAACACTTGTCGCTAAATTTGATTCTATCTCATTCCACTATTTGCCGCGAAATAGAAATCAGTTTGCCGATGCACTCGCCACTCTAGCATCATTGGTCCAAATTCCCGCGGAAACCCAAGTTTAACCATTTGTAGTTGGAAAAAGGGTCGTTCCGGCATACTGCTTCAAAGTTAATGCAGCCCCTGAAGGAGATCACGAGTCATGGTATTCTGATATCTTAAATCTGCTTCAGAAAGGGATCTATCCTCCCAGCCTGGACAAAAGAGGGAAAGTCTCCTTGTGGAGATGGGCATCGCAATTTGTCTTTAACGGTGGTAGCCTATATAAAAGACATTATCAAGGCCTTAACCTATTGTGCGTCGACCAAGCAAAGGCCGAGCAAATTATGGACCAGCTTCATGGTGGTACCTGCGGGCCCCACATGAATGGCCACATGCTATCCAAGAAGGTTATCCGGCAGGGGTACTACTGGAATACGCTTGAAACCGACTGTATCCGGTGGGTGCGTCATTGTGACAAGTGCCAGCGTTTTGTAAATCTGCAGCACGCGCCCCCGTATGTCTTATATAACTCCACAGCCCACTGGCCCTTCTCAACTTGGGGAATCGACGTCATAGGCCAAATTCACCCGAAGGGATCCAATGGCCATGAATACGTCCTGGTAGCTGTCGATTACTTTACAAAATGGGTGGAAGCTTCTTCCTATAAAATCCTAAATGCCCGAAAGGTGTCCGAATTCATTCGAACCAACATCATATATCGATACGGAGTGCCTTTCGAAATGATCTCCGACAACGGCACACATTTGAAGGGGACGTGAATCGTCTGCTCGACGGGTTCAAAATCCAAAGACATAAATCTTCCCCCTATCGACCACAAGCGAGCGGTGTCGCTGAAGCAGCCAACAAAACACTATAAAATATTATCAAAAAATGGCTGACATAGGAAGAGACTGGCTAGAAAAATTGCCACTAGCCCTCTGGGGCTATCACACTTCAGCCCGCACACCCACTGGGGCTACCCCTTACTCTTTGGCATATGACATAGAGGCAGTGCTGCCTATTGAAGTGGAACTTCCATCATTAAGAGTGATGGCGGAATCCGGCATATCAGAAATCGATTGGGTCAAAGGGCGATATGAAGAATTAGCCCTAATCGATGAATGGTGCTTGCTAGCCCTGGAGCATACCCGGGCATATCAAAGGCGCATAGCCCGAGCCTTCAATAAAAAAGTTGAAGGTCGCGACATCCAAGTCGGGGATCTCATGCTTCGAGAAAAACCCCCTAGTTATGTTGATTCTAGGGGAAAGTGGAAATCCCCTTGGATGGGACCATATGTCGTTAAAGAAATCCGGTCAGGAGGTGCCGTACTCCTCACAAACCAAGAAGGAGAAGACCTTGTTCAACCCTTCAACCTTGATAAGCTTAAAAGGTATTATGCTTGAGCTGATCCATCTGACTGTTGCTTCCCTCTCCAGGTCGCTAGGTTGAAAACCCGAAAGGGCGGCCTAGGAAAAAATTAGAGCATATAAAAAAAAACAAGAAAACAAAAAGGAGAAATAAGGGCTCGCTAGGTTGAAAACCCGAAAGGGCGGCCTAGACAAAAATTAGAGCAAAAATAAAAATAAAAAAATAAAAAATCAGGAGAAAAGGGGAGGGAATGCACTTTCCAAATCTTCAGCATCCTACCTCCAGTCTTCAGCATGCGAAGGCTCGACCAGCAAAGAAAAGAGAAAAACCACGATAAAAAACTCACTTTAAAACACTAAAATATAATAATGCAGGTCCTAAGGTGCAATTTAGGAATAATTGTTAAAGATATTTACGATATGCATTATTTGCATGTACATATTATTTTTGCTACTTCCCCCCAGCTATCCTTCGTTTGCAACTCTAGCCCCGAAGAGGTCTATTAGTGCCTGCGGCGTCCGCCCAGCCGGGCCCATATACTCCTTCAGCGAGGCATAAAAGAGGCTCCAGTCTCATCAGCATGAGAACCTCCGGAAGTGTCCTCTTCCTCATCGTCAGCATCCCTATTTTCCTGAGCAGCTGCATTACTTGGACCAGCACCATCATTCCTAAGGGCAGTACCCCATCCAGTCTGAGGGGGAGGGATAACCTCTTATGGCTCCCAGGATTATGCCGCCTGCTCACATTGCTCAGCCGAGGGGACACATTGCCATCATTCCTAAGGGCAGTGCCCCATCCAAACTGAGGGGGAAGGATAACCTCTTCTGGCTCCCAAGGATTATGCTGCCTGCTCACATTGCTCAGTCGAGGTGGCGCATTGCTAGACCTGCTGCAGTTGGACCAGGAGCCGTCTGGGCATCAAGATTGTGCACCCGCCTAAATTCCTCCGCAGGGCCTGAGGAACAACTAGCCCTGAGCTCTCAATGTCCTCGCCTATTTCCATTGGGCGAGCATCTATGCCACTAGATATGTGACGGCCCAGCTGTCGCCTCAATCCACGCCTAATTATGCAGGAAGACACCTCAGCAGCCACCACGATCCACGATAGATACTCGTGGGAGAGGAGCATATAATCAGAGTAAAGATAGGCCACCTGGAGCCTATTAAAATCCTCCTGCCACATATTTTGGATGGTGGTGCCCAGATCCCTGCTATTATCCAGCTCTAAAGCCACAAGACAGGTCGCGTCCGGAATAAGCTGTTCCCTGCCAAATTGGCGCAAGATTCTGTCTGCCCTATAAAAAGAAGTGCGCTCAAGGCTTGGCAAAATGACTTGGTTATATTCCGCAGAATACAGAATAAAGCGCTGGATCTGCTGTGCGTTTATTTTACGTAGTGAGCGATAGTGAGTTCCCCCTCCTATAAAGCCTCGAAGTTCTACCAAATCTCCTCTGAACACAAAATCAACCGGTCAAAGTGAGCTTAAGCCCCCCAGCTAGGTTTCCACCCTATTTCCTCTGTCCAAAAATCTAAAAAAGAGTAGTTGCTCTACCCGAGTAAAAAGGCCAAATCCGCCAGAAGCAAGCAGTTGCTCTGCCCGATTTCCGCCAACAGCAAGCAAACAACAGCAAAACACAAGAAGTTGCTCCGCCCGTTTGACGGTGCTCTGAAGCAACCTTCGGAAGCATTCATTCTGCCCGAATCACAACAGCAGCAAAAAGACTCCCTTTCCCGGAAGGACATAGCGAGCACACCAACGTTCTTAAAGGTGAGCCTTTAAGGGTTTTATTTATAAAAAAAACTATTTTCCATCTTGCCCAATGTAAAAATATAAGCCGTTGTGTTTCCTGGATCTATTTAGAAAATAGCATTAAAAAGAACCATTATTATGGCCAAATATGTTCAAATATATTTGTAATTACTAGAAAGAGATAGTTGCAAGTTTGTAAATAATGTAAACATGGATATATTTGATTTTAATGCTTTATTTATTTGCTAGATAAATATAACAAAAAACATACTTTAGCCAAAAACTGTTTTGAGACCGAAAGGGCGAGTTGGGTGCCTAGCACTTTCCCAACTCGTAACTTAGCCTCCGAACCCGTTTTTTTACAATCTCTGGTTTATTTTTTGTTTTTCTTTATTTTCTCCTCAAAATAAAGATGGCGACTCTGTCAAAACATTTTGGATCACAGTGAGGCCCGCACCATCCTTTCTTGCACTTTTCAGCTTTTCCCTAAACAAGGGAGAATGAGAATGAAAGGGTAATGCATTTTCCGTACCTTGTTTTCCCCTAAACAAGGAAGGATGAGGTACGGGGAGCCCAAAGCACTCATAGTGATCCAAACTAGGCCTTAAGACAATTTTCGAAAAGTCCATAGTGGGGCAGGACGTGTTCCCACACGCTCTCGCAATATTCTTTTTTTGCACTTTTCCGTTTTACCCTAAACAAGGGACGATGAGAATGAAAAGGGTGATGTATTTTCTGTATCTTATTTTCCCCTAAACAAGGGATGGTGAGATACGGAGAAACCCAAAGCTCTCATGATGGACCAAAAATCACTCGGTGACCGAGGCGTATTCCACGCGCTTCTTGACAACATCCTTTTCCGCATTTTTAATTTCGTTTTCCACTAAACAAGGGAGGATGTAATGGAAAGCGTGATATCCGTTCCGCACGTCGCATTCCCCTAAAAAAGGGAGCGCGGGGCGTGGGCACATCCCGGGGCACCCACAGTGGCGACTCTGATGGGGAGATCGTTTTTATTTTAAATAAAAATGGAGGGCTAGACTCAGCAAAACTTTTTTTTTCTTTTAGTTTCTGGCTAAAGTATGCTTGTTATATTTCTTTAGCATTAAATATTGCGTTCTTATATATCTGTGTATATATTTGTGGATATGATCCTCCATCTTGCAACAATTTCATTCCAGTTACCATTACCGGTATATTTTCAAATAAAAAAAATTCAAAAAAAGATTCAAAAAAGAAAATAATAATAAATATAATAGATTTCCGGACAGCATAACAAAAAGGGCCAAGGCTTTTATTTTATTATTGCCTTATTTTTGCTTTATATTTTTTATTTCTGCACTCTTTATTTTTATCGCACAAAATATGTACATTTTATTTCATTTTGTCATTTTATTTTGGGGATTAGGATAAATTTGTAATTAATAGGAATAGATAAATTCCCCATTTTTCTTTCTATTTATTGATGTGATTGGTTACTTGCTCGCGCTCAAACTAAAAAAGTCGAGAAAATCCACAAAGAACAGCAAGACATGTCATATCTCTTTTATTTTTCGCTTTTTATCTGAAAAAGAAAGAGATTTTACTGCTTTTTAGATGTCGCACACACGCGCACGCATGTAAATATATTCGAACTGTTACCTACACCATGGACAGCCTATCCCCTGCATCAGCCAACGTTAATTGCATATAGATTTTCAGGACACTTTATGGACCGATCGGTTTTTGCATATTTGAATCATTGGTCAGTCCCTGTGTAAAAAAATGAGAGAGGAAGAAAAAAAAGAAAGAAATAAAAAAAGGGGGAGATATGAATAAAAAAAATACACAGGGGCTGATTGATTATTTTCTGATGTTCGACTTAGACCTTTTTGAATGGTGGATGAAAGAGTATAGGTCATTCGCCTGAGATCAGTACAATCTTGGGGAGTCGAAAGGCAGGTGGAATACGGAGGTCCTATATTCTGGAGAAAGAATCTATTATTCCAGGAATAGTCATGAGACTGTTAAAACAAAGCAGGTGCTTGTCCGATCAATTGTAGGGAAAATAAATAATAATAAAAAATACTAATAAAAGTACACTATACTCCAAGACCAGAAAAGCCTTCAGCCAACCCCTTCTGATACCTTCAAACCCCTTTTCCACATAAAACCTACCCAAATTTGGAAAGGTAGAGATAGTACTGGTCGGTTGATACGGGAAACATGCACAGAGGCCAGATCAAAAAAATATCAGAATCAGTTCAGAAAGTATAGATTTAAGCAGAATGACCGCCGAAAATGAACAGTCTACAACGGGTACTGATATAGGGGCTCCCGGGTTTGCTCCTACTTCGGCCATGCAGGAATGGTTAGATCAAAAATTGGGTGCACAGGCTGAACACATAATGAGTCAGATGACAAACCTCATGCAAAGTCCAAGGCCACAATGTTGAGGGAACCACTTTGCCTTCAACCCCTCAAGAAGCATCTACTACTCATGCTCCTCTAAACCCAAATCCTTAGCCAAATACTAACCTTCCACCAACCGTCGGCGCCCCAATCACCAATTTCTCACAAAATACCTATTATTACCAAAGTTTCAACCTTTTCTTGCCAAACCCACCATGTCCTCTCCCAAATACCAATATACCCCAGAATCAAGATAACCTTCCATTTCTCATTGCCAATCCACTTCAAAATAGCCCACATATAGATCCTAGTAGCCATATCCAGCCAGGACAAGTAACAACATATTTACCTCTTAATGATCCTGGCCGTCAAACTGAAGCCGTCCAAAATCCTTATCCTACCCAAAATCCTTACCAAATGCCACAACCAGAAATAAACCCAGCTTTCCCCAATCCTTCCAACATATACCAAAACCCAACATCTCCTCCCACGAAATTAGAGGCAGATATGGAGAACCTAAAAAGTATGATGCACAAGGTCTTGAACAAAGGGAAACTTTCTACGAGGGCATTAACGCTAAAACTTTCAGCCATACTACTCTCAAGTTTCAAAATGCCCGACATAGAAAAATTCGATGGGACTGGATGCCCTATCTCCCACCTAAAATCTTATTCTACTGGCATGCAATCAAGAGGGGCTAGTTTCGAAGCAATGACATCCAATTTTCACATTACCTTGATAGGGGCTGCTAAGCAATGATTAATACTAGCAAATGACAGCACCATGGGTACTTGGGACCAAATAGTTGAGGCGTTTTTAGAAAGGTACAAAGATAATGCTACCCCCAAGAATAAATAAGATCTTGAATCATGCACCCAAAAGGAAAAAAGAAACTTGTGCTGAGTTTGCAGCAAGATGGAAAAGAAAATTAGCCCCGACACTCGACAGACCTGATCCGGCTGAGTCATGCAGAATGTTCATCAAAAACCTCCAGTCCATTTACCTAGAACACATGCGATATCTCCCCTATAGCAATTTTAAAGAAATAGTGGAGATATGAGTCCGTATTGATGAAGATATACACAAAGGATCCCTAGAAATTGGTACACCTCCAAGTTTGTTCTGCCACTCTGAATCAGAGGAATAATCTACAGAAGAAGTCAACATCATTGAAAGAATCTCAACTGGTGAGTACAGTAATGTGCCATGGTCATATGGGACAGATGAATCTGCCAATTCTGTTGAAGGAAGCAGTAATACCAATAGCAGCCTCATAAGACCTTACCAAGGAAACAGAAGGCATTACGATGAATTATATGCCCCAATGTCCCTAACATTGTGAGGCTTAATGACACAAGGGGTCCTGAAACCAATGAAAAATTATAAACCTCCAAAACAGCTATCAGACACATGGAACCACTATCAGTATTGCGAGTATCATCGTAATATAATTTAGAGATGAAGGGAGTAGTATATTGAACTATTTACCTGAAATATTTAAAGCGAGAATACCCTTCCCATTCTCCCCTTAGGAGTAAAAAAAAATTAAAGCGAGAATATAAATAGAAATTGGACCGGTTAAACCAGCGAACCACTTGCCCCCTTGAGATTTTATTGAAAGAGTATGGGCTAACTTGTCATTCCAAGTGACAAAAACAAGAAATTGTTTTTTGATTTTGGCTCTTCACCATCAGCTGTCAATTGCGGTTTCAAAATTATCTATTACTCCTACCATTTATCACATTTTCTGTTTTATTGAATTCTAACCTTAAATGTTTTTTAAATATGTACGGCCGAGATTGAAGGTTACATTTGGAGCCGTCAGTTCGCTCACTCTCTCCTCTCAACGCGAAAAACAAATTGAAATTTAGGGGTCCAATAACCGCTATTTCCATTTATCTCTCTTTCTCGATCTCCCAGTCTCTCTCTACACTTTCCATTTTCTCTCTCTACGAATCTCCTCTCTTTTCCTCCAATGGCTGCAGCATCCTCACCGCGTGAAGAAAACGTTTACATGGCGAAACTCGCCGAACAAGCCGAACGTTACGAAGAGATGGTAGAGTTCATGGAAAAGGTCGTCGCCGCCGCTGACGGAAGCGAGGAACTCACCATCGAGGAACGCAACCTTCTCTCCGTCGCCTACAAGAACGTGATCGGCGCTCGCCGTGCCTCGTGGCGGATCATCTCGTCGATCGAGCAAAAAGAAGAGAGCCGAGGCAACGAGGCTCATGTTGCCACTATCCGAGACTACAGATCTAAGATCGAGTCGGAGCTGTCGTCGATCTGTGACGGCATCTTGAAGCTGCTCGATTCGAAGCTCATTGGATCGGCTTCGAGTGGTGACTCGAAGGTGTTTTATCTGAAAATGAAGGGAGATTATTATAGGTATTTGGCTGAGTTTAAGACCGGATCTGAGAGGAAAGAGGCAGCTGAGAATACGCTTTCGGCTTACAAAGCGGCTCAGGTTTGATTCTGTTTATTTTTCTGTTAGTGGTAGGGTTAGGGTTTCATTGTGCTATTTTGCTATCAATTGTCTGTTAGATTGAAAATTTACATAATTGATACATTTATATAGGGAACAAATGTATGCTTTTGCTTTAGAGATTAGATATATCAATCTTTAGGTCAGAAAAGTCAAAATTAAAATTTCTTGCTGGGATCTGGAAATCAAAATTGTTGGGATACTATGATAGATTAATTGGAAACCGTCAAAGAGAATTAGCTGTTGAACCAAAGATTAATATATGTATATGTATCACATATTGTACAATCGGAAGTTTTCTACTATGAAATAAATCGGGCTTTAATATTAGCATACAAAATTCAGTTTGCATCTTAATACAAATGTCGTGATTACTGTGAATTTTTGCTATTGTTGCCAAAATAAGACAATGTGAATCAGGGTCAATGTTTTCCTGGTTGCAGGATATTGCTAATGGTGAACTTGCTCCCACCCATCCGATCCGGCTAGGACTGGCACTTAACTTCTCAGTGTTTTACTATGAGATTCTGAATTCTCCTGATCGGGCTTGTAATCTTGCGAAGCAGGTGAGAAAATGGTTCGAATTTTTGTATGTATTCTCATTGGTTTTGGCTGAATGTTGTTCGCCAACATATGTATATGGAGATTTATTGGTTACTGTGCCAAACATTAGTCATTTTCCTTCACCAAAACCAAATGAGAGGAGATCTATTATTGCATGAACCAGAGGCTTAGTATTCTATTAATGTTAGTTGTCTTTGTGTGTTATATGTATCATTTTCTAGTTGTTTTTTCCTGATATATCTGTATGTTATGCCTAGGCCTTTGACGAAGCGATTGCAGAATTAGACACCCTTGGAGAGGAGTCCTACAAGGACAGCACCCTGATTATGCAGCTTCTACGTGATAACCTCACATTGTGGACTTCAGATATGCAGGTAGAGGTTTTCATTTCAATTTTTATACGGTCTTACTGGTTTCTTCTTCCAATCGTTTTACTGATTGACTGTACTACTTGTTTTAATCCAGGACGACGGTGCAGAAGAAATTAAAGAAGCACCGAAGGCCGATAATGAGTAGTGAAGCTCTCCTGCTCAAGACGGGCCTCTCCTTTGATTCTGTAATTGTTGCGTTTAAATTGAAATTCTGCTTGTTGTCGGTAACTACATTTTTAGTTATAGGACTCCCATGATTTGCAATACTTTGAACTTGCTTTAATTTTTGCTTCCCATTTCTTTCTGGTATTCTCTTTGTTAAAGTTTCTTAAGGTATTTGCTTGTGCTCCAGCCTTCTGAGCTTCAATTGGCTCCTATAAAGGAGTTGGTGACTTCAATCTTGATGTTGATTTTTCCTATTCAAAATTCTCTTCTTTTTACTGATGTGCGCATATATGAATTATCTTTTTAGCAGGTTGCATACTGAAAAATTCAGAAATAATCTGTAACCTAAGTTGATTGAATGGTTTAGATATCAATCTTAGATTTTCTTGAGTTTAGTTCTCTTTTTCCCTTTTAGGAAAGCATGTTGGCTTATGAAGCTCTTGCGAAAAATATAAACTATATTGGGGTTGCTTTTGATTAAAACTAAAATTAGAAAGCCCTCCAATTTTTCCTCTTTTCCAGCTACAGTGCATGGGACTATGCACTTCAAGGCTGTAAAGGGTTAAAAGTGAATACCCACACAGTTTGACTAGCATCTTGAAACCAGGATGATGGTTCCTTTGTGCCTCTTTTTTTTTTTCATACTTTTACAGTTAGATAAGTACTGCATGTAGGGGTGTACAGGATTTTTTTGGAACCGGATCGAATCAATAAAATCGGATCAAACCAATCAAAACTGGATTGAATCAATATTTTAGTTTGGTCCTGAATCTGAATTTTCATAAAACTGAACATTTGGGTTGGTTTCGGTTTTCGAACTAAAAAAACACAGAACCGGAACGAACTGACTTAATATGTTGTGTATATATATGTATATATATATATACATATATATATATATATATATATATATTGTATTATTATATAAGTATCTATATTATATATATTAATTTCTAATACTTTCTTTGTTTAACTTTTTAGTTGGTACTTTTTTATTATTTTGTTTCCACCGATTTGTTATGTTATGAGTTTATGAGTTCGACATTTTTAATTGTTGAATGTATTTTTATCGAGTATTTTTTAATTTTTTTATGAAGTTTCATTCTTAAAATTTTTATTACGTATTTGTATTAAACAGTTAAAAAATAAAAAAAATCATAGTATTGATCCGGTCCTGGTTCTCATACATCTTTGATTGGTTCTGGACCGGACTAATGTTTTGGTTCTTATGCATATTGGGTTGGTTCCGATTCTAAATTTTTTGAGAACCAGATTATTGGTCTGGTCCCGGTTTTCTCTTTTTTTTTCAAAAAACTGGACTGAATTGGACCAAGCTCACTCCTACTTGCATGTGAATTGTGATGCACAAGAGACTTGAGTTGTGCAAAGTCCTATTCTCTCCTAATTTGAGTTGCTGCCTTCTCCCCCAAATAATGTTTGCTGTATGTCCTGTTCTCCATCTCCATCTCCACCTCTATCTGTTGCCTCCAACATCTATCATCTCCGGGCAAACCTTAAGACTTTTGGGAGGCGCACTATTTACGTTCCAAATATATGCACAGATGCTCCTTCAGTTATATGACCAAGTTATCCTTGAACCAGCTGACTCTTTTTTTTATTGCTTAGGAGCCTCTGTCATCATTGCTTGTTATGCAACTGGACTATGAACATTGAATATCGACACTCTAATACGCACTTTAATAAAAACATTTCCTTGAGAAATGAGAAATCAATTTAGGTTTTCAGAAGGAAGACCATTCCTAATACAAAGTAATTTTTTGAATTACTTCCTCTGGTAGGAAGATCATATCCACGACCTGTTTCAATTTCCTAAAGAAGCACGTTTCTTTTGATATTTGTCTTTTGAGCTCAAGCTAACGGTCTATGTTTAACGACACGCTCTGAAGAAACCCAACGTGGGTTCGATCTGTTAAAGGGTCGAGTTCCGGCATCCCATATTAAACCCGTTAAATTAGTCAAGCCAGGTAAGGCTTCCTCAGAAAGCTAAATGGATGCCCGCGAGTAGCCTCCTGTCCTCTTTGTCTGTGACTAGGGCCGACTTAGACCCGTTGGAGATGCTTAAGAATTCGTCAAATTCACACTGTTTGACCCGTGACCCATAATTATCTCATACCCCACTCTTTCAACTTTATTTGGTAATTTTCCTTTTCTGGGTTGTAAATTATCCCTAAATTATTTTTCAGTTTTCTTTTTGGTTAGTCTTAAAAAAATTGTATTGCTTATAAAATATATATATATTTTTTAAAAACACTTTTATCATTTTACCTTTATATTTTCTTCATACTTAGCATGCACCTAAGATTTAAAAAACTATATACTCTTTCCGTTTCGAATAAAAAGTTTTTATTTGAAAATTGATTTTTTTCAAATGATACTTTTCGTAGCTCATTATTAATAAATTATACTTTATGCCTTAATTTTTAAAAGTAAAATTTTTAAGTGTAATATTTAAAAATACAATAATAAACTTTTTATTCGGAGTAAATAAGTATTATATTAATATTAATAATTAAGTTCATTATTATTTTTAATCCGGACGATAGATTATTTTAAAATCAAGTTTTTTTCAACCATTATTGAGTTATGATAAAATAGATCAAAGCCGACAATCTCTCTAATGTGATTCTTAGATGGGATGGAATCCAAAAAGTAAAGTGGGTCAAGAGTTCGACAGAGATGGGGAAAATGATGGAGGAAAAGATCAAGACGACGGATTACCTTTGGGATTCCCGTCGCAAGTGGGATCTTTGACCTTTCATCTTAAGAGGTGGGGAGAGGGACGACGGCAAAATATATATAATTAATACTCCCTATATTTTTAAATGAGTGGGTAAAGATATACGAATCTTAATTAATAAAATAGAATTTTATTTTTTTACGGTTCAATTCATCAATATATAATGGATTATGTAAAGATGATTCATCTTATAAAAAATATCTGTAAGATTAAATTACATAAATATTTACCCTTTTAAATTATGGCCATTTTTTTGTCAGTTTTAAAATAATTGTTTTATTTTAAAATTTTCTTTTTAAGAAAACATTTTTATCGTTTTACCTTTACTTTTTCTATCTATTTTAATTATGAGTATATGCTTAAGACATTAAATAAAACTATATATTTTACCAATATTTATAATACCGTTAATTATTTTTTTCTTAAACGATAATTTGAAAATCGAAGGAGTACGAGTAGAAACAATTTTTATTTATTACAGTCTAATTAAGATTAATTAAAAACATTTGTATCTTTTGGTTGAGCTAACATATTATACCTTCATTAAAAACTCTAGTTAAACAAATTTTTTTATTAATCTTCTCCTTCCGATTACTATTTGAATCTTTTATTAGTCTTTTCGACTCGATCAAATAAGATATTCTCTCATTTCGAGCAAAAAGTTAACTATTTTATTTTGTGATATTTCAGTTAAAGAGTATTTTAAAAATTGAAGACATAAAACTGTAATTTTATTACTAATAGACTACTAAAAATGTTTTTTTTTTTGTTGAAAAAACCGTTTGAGTTTCAAACGCGAATTTTTTACTCGGAACGAAGATAGTATTTAGCATGAAATATTGAAAATAATGATTATGAAATTCTAATAAAATTATTTGTAACTAATCATACGTTTTGAATACACATATAAACGTATATATGCTTAATAATGTTTTTATTTGACAACTAATTCATAGTTATTTTTTGATAAATAGATGATAGTATGAAAATAATAGCTTTAAGAGTGTTCAAAGGGATTATACCAGTAAAACCATTTGGTAGTATTTTTTTCCATTCACGTATTTTTACGCCTAACATTTCGTCGTAGCTTTGAAAGAAAATAGATTCATTGAACATGTATTTTTTTTCAACGTTGTATACACATCCCGTATATCACTAGCTATGTCCATATGTTGTAATTAGGGTATAAGTAAGTCTCGTGTAAGACGGTCTTACAGACTTTAATTCGTAAGACGGAACCCTACTCTCTCACGACACGATGAATCATATAAAGAAGATCTGTCTTACAAAAAATATTCGTAAGACCGTCTTATCTAAGCTTTTACCTTTGGGTATTCAGTTTAGAAATATGATAGACCAACAAAATGTATATATTTACTGATTTTGTTTACACCAAACATTATAGTATTGTACAATTCTAATGAACCCCTTAAAACTTGTTGTGAATGAAATATGTTAAGAATTTGAAGACCTCTAGATTATATGTCTCGATTTATTTCTTTTACATGAAATGATTTTTGGCAAATGTTGTTGTATTTTTTGATGCCTGGGTAGTTTTAAAATCGTAAAATTACGAAGAAATGGTTTGTTTAAAGAATTTTCGGGGCAATATTTATATACTACTCCCTCCGTCCCTAAATTATCGTATTCCTTTCCTTTTTCGTTAGTCCCAAAATAATTGTCTACTTTGAAACTTACCTTTTTAGAACATCACTTTTACCACTTTACCTTTACTTTTTCACTCTACTTTAATTATGGGCCACATATACATGGACATTAAAGAAAACTACACATTAAACCAATATAAATAATCAAGTCAATTACTTTTTTTTAAATTGTGTGCCGGGTCAACCCAGACGATTATTTAGGGACGGAGGGAATATAAGAAATGAAATCCTTTATGAAAATTATCTTCATAAAATTGACTTTGTAAATTAATTTTCTCAAAACAAATAGTCTAACTGACTAAAACTATTACTCCGTGCTAATATAATTTGTTTAGTAGAAAATGAATTAAAAAAAAAAACTATTCCGAATGTATGAGGCAAGTCAATGAATTTTGACTTTGTGAGCTCCATTCGTCCTTTTCGGATAAATGAAAGCATCATTTCAGTCAGTTTTGTCTCTAGCTAGCAGCTACCCTTTTCAAAAGCTGTTTCCCTCCATATTTCCCCCTATCTTTTGCTTATAAAATCCATTTTTTAATATGAATGTATATATTAAATTAATACTCCCTCCGTTCCTGATTTATTGTCCTAATTGATCCGGTGCACCGTTTAAAAAAACTTATTTAAATGGATTATTAATATTAGTTTAATATGTAGTTTCCTTTAAAGCCCATGTAAATGTGGTCCATAATTAAAGTATGGTGAAAAAGTAAGGGTAAAGTGATAAAAGTGATGTTCTAAAAAGGTAAGTTTCAAAGTGAACAATTATTTTGGGACGGACGAAAAAGGAAAGGAGGACACGATAATTTAGGGATGGAGGGAGTATTTAATACTCCATTCGTCCCTAAATTATCGTCCTCCTTTTCTTTTTCGTTCTACCCAAAATAATTGTTCAGTTTGAAACTTACCTTTTTATAACATCATTTTTACCACTTTATCCTTACTTTTTCATCATACTTTTAATTATGGGCCACATACACATAGGATTTAAAGAAAACTGCACATTAAACCAATATAAATAATTAAGTCAATTGTTTTTTCTTAAATTGTGTGCCGGGTCAACTAAGACGATTATTTAGGTACGGAGGAAGTGTATATTTTTATTTTAAGAAATAAATTTACTATTTAAAAAACAATATAAAAAATAATGTGAATCGAAATATTATAGTTATGAAAAAATTAAATTTATTTATGTAAACCTTCGATCAAAATTTAATTGCTTTTACCAAAAAAATCATACAGAGAATAATAGGATTACAAAGTTTTTTGTACAAATTTATCATCCTAATCTATGTGGCAAACATATGATAAGTTGAATGTCCTTGCAATTTGAGAGAGAGAAAGTAATTTGACATGATTAAAGTCGTCAAAAACAGCCCGGCTCACCCGATATTATGTTGGGTTGAGCTTTTGGTTCCATAGGACCGATGAAATTTTGACTCGACTTGACTTCAATGATTGGTATGGTGGGTTTTGCTGTGGGCAAAAAATAGGTAAAAATAAGTAAAATTGGCCTGTTTAATTAGAGATGTTAGCAGGTTGACCATAACCTTATAGGGCTAACCCTGTAGGGTTGGATCCTAATAGGGTTAGCCCTATTAGCCCTAAATTTAATAAGGTTACATTTTCTCGACCCTAACCCTTTTCGGTTACAATTTAACAGGATCGGCCATTGATTTTATTCAGGGTTGGCCTTGACCCTAACCCTATAGGGGCGACCATGTAGGGTTGTGACTTTGATAGGGCCAGCCCTGAATTTAATAGGATTACATTTTTTACCCTAACCCTTTTCGGTTACAGTTTAATAGGGTCGGTTCTGACCATAACCCTATAAGACCGACCCTGTAGGATTGCAACTCTAATAGGGTCAGCCCTGTTAGCCTTGAATTTAATAGGGTTACATTTTTTCGACCCTAACCTTTTTCGGTTACTCTTTAATAGGGTCGAACCTGCGGTTCTTGGCCCTTTTGACATCTCTATGTTCAATGGGCAGGCCCATGCGATAACACAATCGGCCCCGTGTTTTGCTTATTTGGGAGGGGGGAGTGGAGAGTTTTTGGCGCTTAGGAAGGTATGGAGATTATTGACGTTGAAGTGGGTTGTGATGGTGGCACGGGTGACGTGTTTACGGTTGTGTAGTCCATTAAAGAGTTGCAGATGGCGGTTGTTAGTTCCAAAGGGCACAATACTAAGTTAGAAGGGGGGGTTGAATAGCTTAGTAAACACTTAAGGTGCTGTTTGGTAGCCAGGATTAAGACCAGATAGGATTAATAAGCCAAGTTACCTGATGTTTGGTACGCAATAAGTGGACGGGACTAATAGCACGAGTTATCCGTATAAAGTCATTATCCCCCTCACTATTAATACCAACGGGGAGGGTGGTATTATTAGCGTCCTCACTAAAAAAAATTGGGATTAACATTTATAATCTCAAAACTACCCTCGATATACAAGTGAGGATTAATAGCGAGGGCACTAATAGTACTGAGATTAATAATACTGCTTATCCTTGTCTGACTACCAAACAAGCCAAACTTTTCGTAATAGTTCCTTAAAACAAGTACTTGCAATATATTGAAAAGGTTGAAGTAACGGAAGACTTGTTAGGAAGACAAACTAAGTCTACTGGTTAAGCACTACCAGTAGACTTGACTGATTACTGAAGTTTACTGCTCAAAGGAATAAGCTAATACGACGAAGACAGTATAAAACAGTAAGCAACAAAACGTAAAAAACACATATATTTTGAGATGGTTCGCACTATAAAGAGTGTTACGTCCACCACCAAAGCAGTCAACCTAATCTAGGAAGCAAACATATGATAAGTTGAATGTCCTTCCAATTTGAGAGAGAGAGAGAGAGAGAGAGAGAGAGAGAGAGAGTAATTTGACATGACATGATTAAAGCCGTCAAAAAATAGGTCCGGCTCACCCGATATTATGTCGAGCTAAGCTTTTGGTTCCATAGGAGTAGGACTGATGAAATTTTGACTCGACTCAACTTCAATGATTGGTTTGGTGGGTTTTGCCGTGGGAAAAAATAGATAAAAATAAGGGAGAAATTTAGGACGGTCCCATGTGGAGAAAATATAATCCCAAAAGTTCACGATAATTTTTTTAAACCGCTACAGTATACTTTTGGGGGAGAAATGATGAAAATATCCTTAATGAAGGAAAGATGCACGGACAAAGCCAATGCCTAAATTTGGGCATCGCAAGGAAAAAATTAGGCATCGCTCAAAATTTTGTGCGTCGCAATGCAAAAGCTTACTCCCCAAATTTGGGCATCGCAAGGAAAAAAATTAAGCATCATTCAAAAATTTGGGTGTTGTTCAAAATTGTAGGCGTCGTTCAAAATTTTGGCCATCACAATGCAAAAGCCACTGCCCAAAAATTTGACCGACGCCCACAATTTTGAACGATGCCCAAATCTCGAAAGGTACGATGCTAGAAAGAGAGAGAAGAAAATAAAGAACGAACAAAACACATTAACCTCACAAATGAGATTTGTATTGCTCCCACCAATTTATTCAATAACAATGTCATTGACGAACTCTTAAAGAAGCCCCCCACCCCAACAGGGAGAAATCTTTGCGAGAATGCTTCCACTCTTCTTACTTAAATAGAAGTGTGAAGTCTCATACGGAAATTCCCCATGTTCCTATGAATAGGGTTCATGGGGCAGCTTCGTAACATCCATTTGTAGACCGCCTATGTGTGGGAGCAAGTCAAATCAGTATTAAGGTATAGTTTATTGATTCTAGTAATTTATAATTATATTGTAATTTTCAGAATTCTAATGTAAAGGTAGATTTAGGCAATTTAATGATGTTTTAAAGTCCTATTAGGTTACTATATATGTTATGCTAGTTTTTAGAAGGTTTTAACTTCTTTCTCAAGCTTTATGAGTCCTATAAATATAAGTTATGATGTAATTCCGAATTGAGTTTGAATTTTATGAAAATTGATTTGTTTTCTTCCAGTTTTCAGTATTCCTTGTGAATCAACGAAATTGATGCCTAAATCGTGGTAGGTCGTAGACCTCAACAGGATTTGAATGCCTAGATCGTGGTACGTTTACGAACCTCAACAAGATTTAGAAGATCATTGTTGGTAGTCGTCCGCGATCTCAACAACTTTTATATTTATTGATTACTTTCAGTTACTTCCGCTTTCGCTGCATTAATCTGTCCCCTGCCCTGGAGCCTTTCCTTGCTAATTATACTTCGTCTTAGCAGAAATAGCCCTTTAGAACTAGCCATCTTCCATAAAAAGACTTTGACTCACGAAAGTGGAGCTCCTTCTCTAGGAATCTTTTATAGAAGTAAATCCGGCTGCTAGCAAGAAGGAAGTGTGTGAGCCGCCAGATGTGAAGAAGACGAACAATATTGAGAAAAAAAACATAAACGTGGGCTTAAGCGATTTTTTTTTAAAAGAATAGTGAAACGGTTACAATTTCAGGAAAGTGTACCGGTCCGCAATTAATCCTAAAAATAAGTAAAATTGGCCCATTCAATAGGTAACCCAATGTGATAGCACAATCGGCTCGGTGTTTTGCTTATTTTGGGGGAGTAGAGAGTTTCTGACGCTTAGGAAGGTATGGAGATTCTTGACGTTGAAGTGGGTTGTGATGGTGGCATGGGTGGCATGTTTACGGTTGTGTAGTCCATTAAAAAGTTGCAAATGGCGGCATTGAACGGCTGTTTGAGGGCATAATTTTGTGAAATTAAGCCGAATACGGTGGTAATTGAGAGGATCAAGTGAAACCCCTTTTGAACTTTTTGAAATTGTATTGAATTTTGAGGTGATGGGTATTTGACAGAGGATGGAGAGTAGAAGGGACGGGTTATGGTGGATTTTATTTGGGAGGGGGGCAGAATAAACCATATGCCAAAATAATTTATTTTAAAGAACAAATAATTTTACATTTTTTCTCACATTTTCTTCCACCAGAAATCTTCAATCAGGTTTGCTAGGCTATTCGACGATGGAGGTATCTTTCATAATGAAATGTGGGTACCAATAGTAGGGAGATATGGAGAAGAGATATATCATTATTTTAGTAACGGTCGAACAAACAAATATTTGAAATAGGGGTAGTTTAGTCACTAAGGACACCAATTATAACATTGTTAAATGTAGCTTGCTTGAATGTTTGGATAATTAAACCCAAAAAAAAATATTATTTTTTAATTCAAAAAACTGGTTAAGGGCATTTTGGTCTATTTTTAAAAAGTGTTGTATTAGGTACTGCTTCCCTTTCGGGCAAAGAGTCCTCGTTCGAAATTCAAACTTTTTAAGAAAATGATATTTTTATTAGTTCATTATTAATAAAATGACACTTTTATGTCTTAATTTTTGAAAGTGGATTTTTTAAGTAAAACATCTTAAAATAGAATAGTAGATTTTTTGTCCAAAACAATATAAATATTTTATAGGTATTATATTAAGTACTTATGTTAGCTTGAGTAATTAAAATTAAAAGAAGCCACAAATTAAAGTCGAGAATGTGCTATAGAAAGATGCATCCAAATAGGAAGAAAAAAAGGCATCCGGGGCAAATGAAATATCATTAATTTAATACAAAATGGATATATATATATATATATATATATATATCACATAATTTCCTTAATTCATGTCAATAGTATGCTTAAAAGTTTCGTAAGGGACAATTTTAAAAAACATATAGGAATTTTATCGTACAGATTTTTCATTTTTTTAGGATGATCATTGAATATTATTGATTATATATAAAATAAATATTAGAGTTTTAATAAATATAAATTAAATATTCATAAGATGCAAATTGATGCGTCCAAAATCTTCTAGACGCTCTGGACTTGTCCAACTGGATACCTGACTTTCAACATATCCTATAATCTCCAAGGTCCAACTCTGCAATCAAGTCAAATAAAAGGTGAACTAGGCAGGGACACTCCCTGCAAAAACTCTCCGGCGTGATAATTAGCACAAGTATGCAAGAGAGTAAAATTTAGCAGAGTTTAGGCAAGCTATATCAAATCACGTACCTCCCCTCTTCCTTTTTAGGGGCTTTTATAATTGTCGGAGGGAATAACCGATCATAACTGCCCACTAGCATTCATGGCATTGATGGCGGGCATATTAACTGTCCCATTAATTGTCCCATTAACCACAACGGTCAAATGAAGAATTTTCCGGACATAACCGTCTTCAACTGACAACAACTCTTAAATGAACGAGCATAACATAACACATCATGCTCGCAACATGTTTCTGCTCGCTGGGCAAGCCCCTAGCTCGCCTACATCTCTTGCTCGCTGAAGGTTGATATTCTGCTCGTAATATACAAGAACCATTTAGTCTTCTCCTTGTAGCTTTGACCTTAGGATGCTCGCTTGACTGAATGGTGATCATGTGCCAGACACGTGACTTATGGCTTGGGCCTGTTAGGCCAGGCAGTTCACAAATATATATATATATATATATATATATATATATATATATATATATATATATTATATTTGGAACAAAAAATAAGCAAGCCAACATATGTTTTTTTTTTTAAAGTTAATTAATTAAAAAAGAGATACAAAAATAACCAACATAAAAGACAAACGTGTAAAATGATTTATTATACAATGACAAAAATTAGACATTCTAAATGAAGGAAAAAGAAAATACTAAAAAACTGAACACACAACAACACAATTTATAAGTCTTAAAACGTTGTAAAGATGAAAACACAAAAATAAATCTAACAATCAAAAGTAAACAAACAAATGAAGGCAAAAAAACTGTTGATTTCTACCACTTTATTTAAATAAGGGCTTTCTATTTTTGTCATCACATGAAAAATAATTGTAATAAATGGTGATGCTTAGAAATTATAATCTCTAGTTCATTTCTGGTGACTCTAAATAATGGGTTGGTTCCCAACTTTCATACTTTCTTATTCGTTTTATTCGTCTGTCAAAATCATGAAGCATTGACTTGCCAGAACTATCGAGACAGTGTGCTTCCAACCCTCTAAGATTTGTCGCGGGTCGGACCATTTCCTTGTCATGTAGTTTCTCATAAAAAACATGGACTCCAACTTCCTTTATAAGCTTGCTTTTAGTATAAATACGTGAGAATGAGACCAGCACTTGATTCCCACCTTCAAACTTGTTTGCAAAATTTGATTGGCCAAACCATATCATGTCTTCATTTCTTCTTGGGGCGCCGAAAATGGTAGGGCTATAAACCCACTGCACACACTTGCTAACATTGCTGACAAAAACTCTGATTCGATCAAGACAACTTCTTTTTATAAACACAGTACAGAAACTCAAACATCGGATCTTCATATTAACTAGGGAAGGAATGGTGAATCGAATATCCGTGTACCCACCATTCCCTAAAGCTTTCATGCTGAACCAGTCTGGAACCTTGCTGCAAGGATAGAAGGTGCTGAGTATGCCAAACTCGTATAGCCCCTGCACTCTCATGTATAACAACCTAGTTACAACACTTTTCAATATATGTGACAACACTATACTATACATGGATAGAGAGAGAGAGAGAGAGAGAGAGAGAGAGAATAAGAGAGAATGCACCTGGACAGGGCCTTTCTTCGTTGTTCCCGTCAGCACATTCTCCATTTCCACCTCGATACCTTCTTCTATGGATTCGAAGCCAACAAGCCCCAAATCACATAGCATTTTCATATCAAAGTTTACAAGGGGTGCTAGCATGAACACGTTTTCAACCTCAACTAGTTTGTCACAACCAAACAACTCCAAGTATAACGAGCTCGACCTGTTTGGTAGATATTTTATCCTTTCCAACGATGCACAATCTCTAGCCCACAAGACCTCTAAACGCAAAGGGAGTACGGGAAGTGATTCAAGCCTTGTGCATAAGTTTAAGATTAGTTCCTTAAGCATGCTAATACCTTTGATGCTCTCCGGTAACCTTGTAAGTAGGTTCTTCCCCAAGTTTAAATACTCTAATGACGACAAATAACTCATATCAACGGGCATTACATCATCTGTCAATCGGTTATCTGCAAGATTTAGGCGTTTTAAAGAGATTGGTAAAGAAGCTAGTGAGAACCGAATTGGTTCCGGAATCATTGTCAGCGATGTCTGGGGCCAGAATGACCGTGACACCTTGGCTATGAAATTGCATACGTTACTTAAATGTCCCGAGGTAGATGGTAACGGATATATGGCAGTTCCATCTGCAGAGAGAAGTGTCAACGATTCCATCTCACAAAGTTCCACCGGTAAATCCTTAAGATTTGAACAACTAGAAAGAATGAGCTTTTCAAGGGATTTCAGCAGTCCGACTTTTCCTGGAAGGTTCCTTAGACTTATGCACCCTTCAAGATCTAATAAAACAAGTTTTTGCAGAACTTCGATGGAATCAATCTCCTCCAGTTTTATGCAATCTTTAAGGATCAACTCTTCAAGATTAGGGACTCCGGAGAAATTGGGGGTATTTACTAGGCAATGGGAATGACTGAGATTGAGAATTTTCAGTCGTTTGATAGACTGCAACAAAAAAGAGGAAATCACTCTCAAATGATCCTACTTTCACTGAAAAACTGGTAACTAGAAATGAAAAAAGATAAGTAATTTACCTTTGCTCCATTCCAAACATTTACCAAGTAGCTATTGTGCATGTCAAGGGAGACCAGATTTTCCATGTCAAAGTTAGATGGTATACATTTCAAATGAAATCCATGCCAAGACAGTAGCCTTAACTTCTTAGGCATCTCTCCGTAGCCTCCTCTGAGTCTAACGTAGTCAAGATGGAGGAGTTGTAAATTGCGCATCCTTGAAAATGCGGTAGTCTCCAAGTCTACATCTTCTGATGTAGAGAATCAATTTATAAATGAATTATCTTCATATTGATTTATAAGAAATGTGTTTACTACCTTACCTTCTTTCAACAGATGCATGTTGAGAATGAGGCCTGTAACTCTTTTTGTACCCTAATAAAAAAAACATGCAGAATTAAGTTTTCATAATGAGTTGACAAACTATGTATAGACATAAAGGCACATAATTCTTACAGATTTTTCCTTCAATATTTTAAAGGCATCCTTATGATGCCATACTCTTGTGCGCGATCCAGGATATTTAGGAGATTCTTGACGAACGATTTCTCTAGCCATATCTTGAAGCAATTGATGAATCATCAGCTTGTTATCTACACCAACTGTAATGAGACACCTATTGACAAGATTCTGAATTCCTACTCTTGGGAAAAGATCACATTCATCTAGCACTTGAACTACGAAATTTATGTCCTTCCCAACGAAGAAACAAGCAATATCAAGGAACAAACTTTTATCGAGATCATCTTTCAATGAATCATAGCTTATTCTAAGTACCTTCAGAATGTCAGAATCAAAAATATAGACCATCTTCTCAATGACACTTTCCCAATAGGCCAGGCTCTGGCCCAAGAGAGAAGTTCCCAAAACTTGTATAGCCAAAGGATTTCCATCACATTTCTGCACAATGCTTTTCGCATGCTCCATGTAACACTCAGTAGGGTGGTCCTTATTGAAGGCATGCCAACAAAAGAGAAGTAGAGATTCCACATCGTTTAGTTTGCTAACCTTGAACTTTTGACATGATTTATAAGCATTCAGAAGTCCCTCGTTTCTAGTTGTAACAATAATCTTACTACCTGCATGGATCCAATCCAACGAACCAAGTATTGAATGCAGTTGGTCTGATCGATCCACATCATCAAGAACCAGAAGCAACATTTTACAGCCGAGAGCATCTCTAATTTGGTTGATTGCGACATCAACGTTGTTCGTCTCTAGCTTTCTACCTTTGAAAATATCTGAGAAAAGTTGTTTTAGTAAGCCAATCAAGCCATTATGTTGTTCACAAGCTTCTCTGATGTTAATGAGGAAGCTGCTAGCTTCAAAACTGCCATAATTTTCGTTATAAACAACTTTTGCAATGGTTGTCTTCCCAATTCCCCCCATTCCATAAATTGCAGCTATGCCCACATCACCAACATTAGTAGACTCTTTATGCAACCAGCAGTTAATATCCTTCACTAGAGAGTCGATCCCAACTGTGTATGGATCTACATTCAGGATTGGGCGATCCAACTTTTTTGCAAGCTCCTTAACGATAAGCTTGATAAACTCTGCTTCATGCCTACAGATTGCAAACATGAAAATGTACAAATTGAACGTATACAACTGAAGATTAACAATGACGAACACTAAGGAAATATTGAGATTATCATAGATTTGGATGGTTAGATTGTTAAGTCTATATTGATTTGCAAGTATATCAGAATAAGATTACGAGGAGAAACATGTTTTTGAAAAGGAATTACCCGTTAGCTTGATTTTCTAAGACCATTCCCCCAAGATCAGCAACTTGTTTAAGTGATTTCTTCCACAACTCTATCCTCTCCTTTTTCTTATCCTCATCTTCTTCAAATCGTCCTTCATGCTTGCGAAATGCTTCCTCGAATTTTCTTTTTTGGAACCTAACATCTGACGGATCCACGTGATAGAAAATCGGTAGAACTATATGCGTAGAGTTATTCCTCACCTGTACAAGGATCTTCACAAGTTCATTCAGACACCATCTGGAGGAAGCATAGTTTTCCGAGAAGACTATTATGGAACTTCTAGACTGTCGGATTGCTTTCTCCAATTCAGAGGCAATGTCTTTTCCTCTTTCGATTTCATCATCATCTCTGAAAGTGCGAAATCCGGCGGCCGTTAAAGCATTGTAGAGATGATCAGCAAAGGTTTTACGAATGTCTGCACCTCTAAAGCTCAAGAATACATGATAAGTCGATGATGAAGCTTGTTGGGCTCTAGCAGTGGTAGCGGCCATCACTTTGAGGTCTGTTCTTCCGAGAACAATTATTTTGAGATCTTCAACTGTGGTGGCTTTGACTTTTTATATGGTGCTAAACTCAGACACGTGTCCCCGGGCTGCTATACTCTGTAAAGAAAGCTGCGAAGATGTATCAAATTGGAGACAGTCATTTCACTAAGTTTCAACTATAAAATAGTAACAGCCACATTTGGATGCAACCAGTTCACCAAGTTTTAACCAAAACATAGTTACATGGATACAGCAACACAGACAACCCTCTAAATATAAGCGTGCTATTAGCCTATTACTCAACTAAACTTGGGCAAAAGATGGATTGAAAGTGCCAACCGCTAATTAAAGATTCTTCAACCTACTTTGTCAGCACTGAAAGTATTTGAACCGCTCCAAGTTATAACAAAAACACACATATTAACGACATGGTGAAAGTGTAGAAGGCAGGTATAGATTTATTGGGGTCATGAGATAACAAAAGAAACTGCATAATGATGCTTTCCCTATTTAGACAACACTTTAGCTTCATTTTGGCTTAGAATTTACAGAATATAGAGCAAGAATGACTTCACGCTAACCTCCCTTTTATTAAATTAGGCATGATTTTGCATCACATGTGGATGACATTAATCTCAGCAAAACATACAGTTATTACTCCTAAGAATGTTGACAAGAACCATCTACCAAGCTTTATTCTTCAAGGAAAAATTATGGCAATGTAATTTTAAATTTGTATCCTGGATTCTATTAGGTACAGATTTATTCTTTTAACTGTCACACACATATGGGATATAGAATTCTTGTTGGATTATAGTACGATACTTCATTTTTTCAGATAAATATTTGGATGAATAAAAATAGAAGTTGGAAATGAGAAAACATGTAGAAGTTGGATATTGGCCAAATTGGGATAGAAATGAATGTCCCAACACACCAGCTATGTTTACACAATTAGTGTGACAGTCTCCTATTGGCTCTCATTGGTACAGCATGAAACAGGGAATACATTAAGCAAGAAGCAGATTTTATAGGAGGTTAATGCAGGAAGCCTTGAACTGAGAATGTTACCTAACAAGTGAAGCAAAATATTGTATATAAGAATCTTACCCCTAAGAACTAGTGACTAGAAATTGTATTGAACTCCATATTATAGCCTATAAGCAGCTCCTCTTGGTGTGCAGTGTATGAATCATGAATACATATAATCTAATCACCTGCATCACAACCTTCTTAATACCCAAATAGCAAAATGGAATCCCAAGTAAAATTAACCACTCAATTCAAGATGCAACCAAATAAATAAAAGAACTATCTCACAAGAATCAATGTATAATTTAACAAATTAATCATACACATGTCCCAAAAGCTAAAAATAAAGCCGGTAAAACTTGAAATGTCGAAGAATTAGCTGCGAGAAGAGCACTCGTAGTGGAATAAAATCAAATTATCTGCAAAAACCAATCTTTGTTGAATCCAAGTAAAAGCAACTAACTAATTATACCCATATCTCAAAATGAAAAAATAAAGTCAAGAAAACTTGAAAGAAGAACAATTAGCTATGGAAACACCATGCCTAGTGAAAATTGAGTAAAATTTCACTATGTATCCAAGCTTAATTCATAACTCTTTTACGGAACCGAAGGAGTATCAACACTCCCTCATTTCGACCGAAGGAGTCTTACTTTCCTTATGGCGATGTTCCATCCCAAGAATACCATTTCAAAACTTCAAGTGACATTTTCGAAGGGCAATCTTAGCGTGTCAAAAATATTTGACTTCCCAAATAGAGATTCGTAAAACAACTATCAAAAGAGAAACTATCAACTGGGAAATGCATAATTTTCAATTACAATACTAGGAATTGAAATTCAACAGTACTCCAAGCACACTTACCAGCAGAAGTTATAATCAATGTACAGTAGAAATGATAACAAAAACTCAAGAAATTCAAAAAGATCATAAAATCCATAAATCCAAAAGACAAAAAAATCAGTTCACACCAAAATTTAATCCAACAACGCCATGAATATGATTAACAACTAAGTAGAACATTGATCTAATTTGGTAAGAGAAGAGAAATTAAACAATATTGAGCCCTTATTACAACTCATCAATCCAAAATTGCAAAAAATTGAAGTCTGGGTCAAATCAAAATTATGCAGACAAAAGCTGTGAGAGCTTAGACCGAGCAAATCACTCCCAACATAAGGGAGAGACATGTGTGTGTATATGTATATATATCAGTAATTTGGAATGTTTGCAGAGGGGAGGAGAGGTTGGAAGTAAATTGCCCGAAATTGAGATTTGAGATTACCTAAAAATCGTGGAATGAAGAGCAATCTACCTAACGGTGGAGAAGAAGATCTGTAGGGGAAGAGAGATGATCCATGAAGGTTGGGCAACCGTCAGTCTTCCTCCTCCTCTTCTCTCTCTTCCCAACCGTCCGTCTGCTTATCTCGCTAATCTCCGATGACTCAGGCTCGTTTTGTGTGGGTGTTTTCGAATCACAATTTCCTCCCTTTATTGTACTCACTTTGATTGATTGAGATTTTTTATTTTTTTAAGATTGAATAAGATATTTTAAAATGCAATTGTGGGTTGGAGCCATGGAAGTAGTCAAGATATTGAAAATAAATGTGATTGTACTACCATGTCAATTTTTCTTCTTCTTTTCCACTTGTAGACAAATTATTCAATTGTTCCCCTTTTCCGTTTTTTTGAACTGCCGGAAGTTTCTGTATGATAAAGAATCGAATGTAGAAACAAGAATTTATGTACTTTGAGTCTTTTAAGTTCAATTTCGGATTAAATGTGTCTTATATCTTGAAATCCCATCTTCATTACAAGAATACTTGTTGTGCAGGTTCAATTTTATGCTGATTCTGAAACATTAGAACACATGGGTGAGTCCACAAATTATGTCCCTTGGTTGTGTAATCTGCCATTTCTGAATTGCAAGTCAAAAATATTTTCTTTTACTATGATTTCTAAGTTGCTAGTGGTTATTTTATTTCCATACAATGTGTCCTCTACTTATTTAGTTTTGGATCATCTTGTTACAGCGTTCAGGTTGCCTTAGTAGCACGTTGGCTGTGATGAAGAAATCATCGAAACTCTATCCTGTAAGTATGTATATTTCAGCATCTTATAGTATAAGACTAAGGAGAATGGCAAGGTTCTTAAATGAAAATTTCTTCTGCTAAATTTGGATAAGTCGTCTACTTGTGCACATGGTGCCCTGGCGAGTTTAATAAACCTTCATGTCCTTGATGATATTTATAGTCTTCTTTTCCATTGTAAGTTAGAGATATACATTAGTAAAGGGAAAGCACCAAGGGGGTGTAACCCTGTATGCTGGATGAATTCGAGAGAATAAAAAAAAATGCTTTGTGCAAAACTCTTCCACAAACAAATGTCCAGTCAAGTGCCTAATAAAAGTTCTGCTATAAAATTCTCAAGAGAGCCGGCAGTTTACAAAAAGCAATCATGAAACCACAAAAACAGCAGGCTCAAGAAGTTGAAGCTCTCACTCTACACCAGAAGCTGCAGTCAAGCTCTCTAGTACTGTATTCAACACCCATTGATTTTATCAACAACCTTAGCAATTACTTTCGAGATTTAATGCTTTCATAAGCTACGGATGCATAAAACATTTTGAAATAATAAGTAGGATCGAAGCCAGATAATGTCCTTGATGTTTGGCATGTCCACATGTCAAAAATTGTGAGGTGTTTCCATAGGTATTTGTAAAAGCGAAAACTTAACTTGTGTTCTTTAGCTGGGATGAACTGAAAAGTTAGACATGATGTGGGATTTGGTGTATATTTATGGGCACTTATTTGTATTTTCGTCTTTTAATTTTAAAAAACAATCCAACTTTTCATGTTAATATGCATTTTCTTTGTCCTCGTTAGAATAAGTATGATTTCTCTGTACAACTAATATTTTAAAACGATTATATTTTGATATTACAGTGGTGGTGTTCATTCAGTAGTTTTCTCAAGTAATTGATACAAAGGTTCATTTGAGTCTGCTAAGGATTTTCGCTTAGCAAGTTTGATTATTTGGTCGAGTATAATTTTTTGCTCTGATAGGGACACCTTAGGAAGGCACTTAATTCGTGTACTTTACTTCGTAAGTGAAATACTGTTCGCTCTTAAAGAACTGTCTGGTATGGAATGTGTAAAGGTTCTTCTCTTCATACAGCTGATCTACCTCTAGCTCTTTTTTGGTTTGAACTACTCATGTTTGTATTATGAAACTTAATAGGGAGACCTGTATAATTAACGCACTTTCAATTTGGCAGAATATATATATTAGTGTGAAAAGTGAGGTCTATTCTTTTGGAGCAGTATTGCTGGAAATTCTGACAGGCCTGTAGGTGTATGATGCGACTCGACCCACTGGAAAGCAATATCTGGTGGTGAAATGGGCTTTACCTTTGCTACCAAATATGAAAAATATGGAGATGGTGATCGTCTGATAGACCCATACCTTAATAATTGCTACCCTCTGAAAGGTGCATTCATGTTAGCCTTACTTAAAATTAAGTGCCTTCAGAGAAGAAAAACGGCCATCAATGAAAGAGGTTTGGAGGATTTGGAACAAATCACTGCCATCAAGATGGAAACTATGTGAATATTCAATGACAGTACCCTGTAATTTAATTAAGTAGTGCTGTCTTAGGTTTGTTTTTACTCTATCTGATGCTATTAAGAAGAGGCAAGAGTTGTTTCCTTCACTATACCAAGATATACAAGCTAGTAATTCACAGTCTGGTCCTCCCGGTATCCCACCCATGTAGATCCGTAAAGTCCTGGTTCACCAGCGGTGTCTGGCTGCTGGCCAACTGTGGAAATTTGGAAAAATAGAAATGATGTATGTTTAGGAAGTACAGTCCCGAGCAGGCCCGGCCCTGAGCAGGTGCAACATGGGCCTTTGCACAGGACCCAAAATTTTAGAGGGCTTAATTTTAAAGAAGTGTAGGCCAGATTTTAAAAATATATTATATATCATGTAATTTAGATGCATGATTGTCTTCTTGGCTCAATGGAAATTGTTGGATAATATGAATATATAGGTCATGAGTTCAAGTCTCAACCAAGCCTTTTATTTTATTCATTTAGACTCTCTCTTTAATTTCCGCCCATTCATCTCATAACTTAATTATTACATTTCAAACAAAAAGCAAGTTTTTTGTTGTTGTTGCTATTTGACTCATTTTTATTGCTTATGTTTCTTTAATTCTTAACTTTATTAGTGATTGTGTCCTTTTTTTAACTTGAATTTTTAGTACAAACATGTTATCAAGAAAATATCTATCCAAAAGTCAAAAAAGAAAAAGATTGATGGGGTATATCATTTTTGTCATAAATTGTTTAAATCGATGCAAAATAGTAGTTTTCAATAAAATTTTAACGCTTATTTTTCTTATACATTTATAGGTGTTGTACATTTTCAATACTATGAACGATAAAAAATCAAAAAAAATTATTCGTCTAAAAATTCTATTTTTATATATTTTTAGGGGTCTTTTTCTTTTCGCCTAAAGTTCGCCTCCGGTCAGATTCAAGCCATTCGAGAAAGATCAACTAGGAGTCTAAGTGTCTAACTAACAGCCACTCAAGTGTGTGATAATCATGATTCATGCAGAAGAAACCAAATGATTGAGAGTACGTATGAAACTTTGTTCATGGAGATCTGTAACTTGACTAATAGTTAGTTCTATAGTGTTTGTGTCAAGAAGGTGCATAGATCGAGAATGCCCAGGCCGCTGCTCACTACTGAGGCCTCACATTCTCCAAGATGTCATGGGCTTTGGCAGCTCTCCTACACCCAATTAGGGCTGACAATTGGGTGGGTTGGGTTAGAAATGATAATAGGTTGAAACGTGTCGAAACCCGTTAAAACCCAAATATCAAACGGGTTGAAATGGTTTGGGCCGGAAGGGGTCGGGTTGAAATAGGTAACGGGTCGATCCGTGTCAACTCGCCTTTTCCTCCAAAAAACATAAATTTATGGCATAAAAAGTCACGGGTCGAAATGGGTCGCGAGTCTGACCCGCTTTAATACAATCCGTTAATATTATTGGGTCAAAACGGGTACCCGATTCAACCAAAAAATATTAATGTGTTAGGTTAAGTGGGTTAATAGGTAATTAGTTGTAATTGTAAGACCTACACTCAATATTATTACTTTCGCTTGTGAGCTCATCAGCGTCATGCATGGGGACCAAAGAGTGGTAGTCCATTAGGGCATCTCCAACCATACCCCCAAATCCTTGATTTGGGGGTTTGGTCTCCACTATTCATGATACAACCATGCCCCCAAACCCAAACCAAATTTGGAAGTCTGAACAGTGCTACCCCAAATTTGGGGTTGGTGGGTCCCATGCCAATAAATTAATTTTTAATAATTATATAATTGTTAAAATTATTTATAATATTGTATTTTTTATTTAAATGTATTAAAAATTAATAAATACCTAATACTAGATAATATAAATTAGATAACATTTTTAATTCAATAATTTTATAACTTTTTTTTCTATTATTAAGTATTTTAAATTATTGAACATTTTTAATTCAATAATTTATAACATTTTTTTCTATTATTAAGTATTTTAAATTATTGAACATTTTTAATTCAATAATTTATAACATTTTTTTCTATTAAAATTATTAATTGTGTAATCTTAATAATTATTTTTTAAAAGGTTAATAGCAAATTAATATACATGTTGATAAATAAAGTAAAAGAAATAAAAATAGAATATGCTAAGGAATATTCTATTTGGGGGTTGTGGGTTGGAGTTGAAATAGTGTTTGATACTGAAATGGACCAAATTTGGGGTAAAATCTGACCAAATTTGGGGTAAAATCTGACCAAATTTGGAGTTGATGGTTGGAGATGGCCTTACAAATAACTCCTCCATATACTCTCTCCGTTCTTAAATAATTGCTTTTTTTTTTTTGTTAATTACAAATAAATTGCCCTCTTTCAACATTTTTCTTTTTAAGAAAAACACTTTTATTACTTTATCTTTTCCTTTTCTAAATACTTTAATTATGGTCACATACACAAGCATATTAAAGGAAACCACACATTATACAAATATATATAATATAAGTCAATTAGTTTTTTCTTAAACGATGCATCGGATCAAAGAGAATGATTATTTAGGTATTGTCAGAAATTGGATTTCTTAAGATGTCTTCAGAAATCTTGAAGTAACCTTCACGAACTGGGAAGAATTAATTTTGATTTCATAGTCAAAAGTGATTTTCGTATACAATTACAGAGATATATATATATCCTAACTAACAAAAGAAAGGCTGAGAAATTACAAGGAAGCCCATAAAACAAACTGACAAACAACTAACTAACTAACTAACTAACAAATACAGAATGACACTCGACACCCCTGAAAGGGAACAGCTAAGATGAATTACAAAAGTTTGCACTTTGGTCCTTTTAGTTTACTGGCAGCTTTATTCTCTTCAATATCTTGAACATCTTTATTAGCTTTAACACCCCCACTCAAGTTGGAAGTGGAGAATATATTCTTAACTTGCAACTTGCACAACAAATCAAAGAATTTACCACTAGGCAGAGCTTTGGTAAAGATATTAGCCACCTGAAGATGAGATGGAACATATTTGGTAATAATCATATTTTTCTGAACCATATTTCTAACAATGTGACAATCAATCTCTATGTGCTTAGTCCTTTCATGATACACATGGTTAGCTGCTATAAAGATAGCTGATTTATTATCACAGTAGAGAGGAATGGGTTCAGAATTGATGACTTGAAAATCTTTGAGTATAGCAGTAATCCAAGTTAACTCACAACAGGTATTTGCCATACTCTTGTATTCTACTTCTGATGAAGATCTGCTAACAATGCTTTGCTTCTTACTTTTCCAAGAGATAAGTGAACTGTCAAGGAAGACACAAAAGCCAGTTACAGATTTTCTGGTAACTGGACAAGAGGCCCAATCAGAATCACAAAAGGCAGTGAGATTCAAAGGTGTGTCTGAAGGGTAGAAAAGACCTTGCCCAGGACTATTTTTAAGATACTTGATAAGTCTTAAACCAGCTTTCCATTGATCAGTAGTGGGTTTAGCCATAAATTGACTTAAGATGTGGACACCATAGGCAATGTCAGGTCTAGTAATGGTTAAGTAAATCAACCTGCCTATCGGTCTTCTGTAAGGCAAGGGATCACTTAGAGGAACACCTGGATTGGTTGCAAGGTTATGATGTGGTTCAATAGGAGTGAGTTTGGGCTTAGCATTGAGAAGGACACAATCCTTAATAATATCCACTGTATACTTTCTTTGATGAAGACACATTCCAGTAGGATTCTTGGCAATTTCAAGACCAAGGAAGTATCTGAGGTTTCCCAGGTCTTTTACAGGAAATTTAGCATGAAGGTGATCTTTGACTTTAGTAATAAGATCCTTGTTATTTCCTAAAATGAGAAGATCATCAACATATACAAGTATAACAATAAAGCTCTCATTAGAACTCATAGTAAAATAAAGTGTGATCATTAGGAGATTGTAAGAAACCAAATTCAGTAAGAGTGGAGGAAAACTTTTCAAACCATTGCCTTGGTGCCTGCTTAAGACCATAGAGAGATTTATGTAGTTTACACTTTACAGACTACAGACCCTTTGTTATTAGGTAGATTATGCTTGTATCCAGGAGGGGGATACATGTAAATTTCTTCATTCAGATCTCCATGTAAGAAAGCATTGGATACATCCATATGTGTGATATCCCATTTCTTTGAAGCTGCAATAGAGAGAAGAATTCTGATAGATGTCATCTTTGCTACAGGGGCAAAGGTTTCAAAGTAGTCATTTCCTTCCACTTGTATAAATCCTTTTGCAACTAATCTTGCTTTGTATTTGTCAACACTGCCATCTGGATTATATTTGACTATGAAAATCCATTTGGATCCAACTTTGTGTTTCTTTTCAGGGAGATGTTCTAAGGTCCAAGTCTTGTTAGCTTCCAAGGCTTTTAATTCTTCTTCCATGGCCTTACACCATAAGGGGTCTTTGGCTGCCTTCTCATAGGTTTGAGGTTCACAGACCATGGCTATTTTACAAGAGTATTTCATGTAATCAGAAGAAGTTTGACTAAAGTTACAGTAGTTGTTGAAGGGGTAATATGCAGTAGTATTGGTAAATTTGTCATTGTGAGTTTGAAGATGTGAGGGAAGATCAATGTAGTCTTTGAATTTTGCAGGAATGGACCTCTTTCTTATAGGTCTATTTGTAGGAAAATTGTTTTTAGGCAGAGAAGTGGTGTTGTCATTGGTAGGTTCATTGTTTAAGTTGTCAATATCAGTATTTTGAGTAAGAGTGGTGAATTGGTCTTCCTTATTGTCAGAGATATTAGGGAGATCAGAAGAGGGAAACATGTTTTTATTGATAGTTTCAGTTTGATTGTTAGGTTTGAAGGGAAAGACTTCTTCACAGAAACTGACGTCTCTGCTAAAGAATATTCTTTAAGTAGTTAAGTTGAAGCATTTATAGGCCTTTTTGGTAAAGGCATAACCAAGGAAGATGCATTTCTGGGCTCTTGGCATGAACTTGTCCCTATTAAGGGCAAGAGTGGAGGCATAACACAAGCATCCAAAGGTTTTAAGATGATCATATTTAGGTCTAGTACCATAAAGAACTTCAAAAGGGGATTTAAGTTTCAACACAAAATTTGGGAGTCTGTTAATAAGGTAGGTAGCAGTAAGAAGACACTCTCCCCAAAAGTGTATAGGAAGATTAGATTGAAATTTTAGTGCCCTAGCTAATTCCATTAAGTGCCTGTGCTTTCTTTTTACCCTACCATTCTGTTGGGGTGTTTCAGTGCAGGAACTTTGGTGTATAATACCTAAGGAGTCAAGAAGAGAATTCATAAAAGAGTTAAAGAATTCAGTACCATTATTTGATCTGATTTCTTTAACACTTTTATTGAATTGAGTCTTAATCATAGTAATGAAATTTTGTATTAAGTGGCAAACATTTGCTTTGGATTTAAGGAGAATAGTCCATGTTGCCCTAGTATGATCATCCACAATGGTGAGAAAGGAATTGAATCCATCATGTGTGTGGTGTCTATAGGGCCCCCACACATCACAGTGCAAAAGATCAAAAGCAGAAGTGCTGTGAGAATTGCTCAGATTGAAGTGTTGTCTAGTCTGTCTAGATAGATGACATATGTCACAGTTGAAATGTTTGTAATTTTTGAAGTTTAAGGAGCAAAGAGAATCAATGTTTTTCATAGCATGGAAAGGTAAATGGCCAAGTCTAGCCATAAGTATATAGGATCAACAAAGAAAGAACTGTAATGAAAATTACTATCAACAACATGAGTAGGGGCATTTTTATTTATGTTGAAAGAAGAATGATCGGCAGTATCATTTTTCATGTTGATATCTTCTTTGTGAGGACATGTCTGGAATTTATAGAGGCCTTCAGTGAGCTTACCAATCACCTTGGATGTTTTCTTGACAGGGTCTTGAATAACACAAGTGTTAGCAGAAAAAATGAGATTGTGTTTGGTATGTTGGGTAAGTTTGCTTCCAGAAAGTAAGTTAAAGTGAAATTCTGGAACACAGAAAACATTGTGAAGGGTTATTTCATTGGTGAGTTTAACACTGCCTTTATGAGTGATTTTGGAGAACTTTCCATTGGGCAAGTGAATGTAAGATTGAGTAGGAATAGGATCATTAAGTGTGAGAAATGAGTTGGTTATGTGGTCAGATGCCCCTATATCAATGATCCAGTCATGTGTTTTTGATTTATAGTTAGATGAACAAAAAACATTCACACAGTTGAGAATAGGTTTAGGATTACTTGTCATACACTCAATAGTGTTGTCAAGGGGATAATCAATTTCACCACAGTTAACTTTGGGGTTGATCATGGATAGAAGTTGAGCAACTTGCTCTTTTGTGAATTGACCACAATTGTTGATGTTGTCTTTCAGAGAGGCAGAATAGGTAGAACTGGTGGACTTTGATTTGTTTTTGTTCTTTGGCATCTTGGAGGGATCTGGCTTAGTACCATATAAGGGATGCCATTCTGGAAATCCATTAAGGAAGAAACATTTTTCTTTAATGTGAGAGTCTCCATGGCAGTGATCACAGAAGAATTTTCCTCTTGAGTTGTTCCTATTTTTGCTAGGATTTTGTGCAGCCTTGTTGAATCTATTTCCTCCATTGTTATTGTTTGATCTCCCAAACAAAATGGTTGGAGGATCTTGTTGATTTGGAAAAAGACCACATTGCCTTTGACCTTCCTCTTGAATGAGCATGGACACAGTTTTTGACAGTGAAGGTAGGGGGGTCATCCTTAGTATCTGACCTCTTACATCAGTATAGGAATCAAATAATCCCATTAGGAATTGAGTAATTTTGTATGCATGATCATAATCTTCACGAATTTTGGAGGCTCCACATGTACAATAACATATGCAGTTAGGAATGGGAATGAGATTTTGTAATTCATCCCACAGGCCACGAAATTTGGTGAAGTATGCATTGACTGAAAGAGTGCCTTGAGTGCAAAGGGCAATGGTTTTCCTGATATGGTATAGTTTAGGTGTGTCATTTTGAGAGTATCTGGCAATAAGATCTTCCCACATTTCACAAGAAGAAGGGAAGTAAACAATGCTCTGACAAATTTCTGGAGAGACAGAATTAAGTAACCAAGAAATAACCATAGAATTGCATCTGTCCCACGTATTGATGTATTTAGATTCAGGTTGTGGTTTCTTGAAAGTGCCATTGATCATGCCAAGTTTGTTCTTGGCAGAAAAGGCAATAGTAATAGCTAATTTCCATTGTGTGAAGTTGTTATCATTGAGAAGTTCAGAAACCAGATTCATCCGTGGGTGATCATGAGGATGAAGATAGAGAGGATGACCAGGGGGTAATTGAAAAGTGGTTTCTGAGAAGTCATAGAATTCAGTTGTTTGACTAGTAGATTCTTGAGTGGTTTTGGAAACATCTTTGAGAGTAGGATTTGATTCGGTCATGATGGGATGAAGGAAGAGAACAAGAAGAGAAAGAATAGAAACAAGATAGATCCAGCAAAGATAGAAAGGAAAAGAATGGAACCTGAAGAGGAAGATGAAAATACCAACTTCAGGAGCAGTGATTGATGTTAAGAAACTGCAATGATGAAGGAGGTCAGGAAGCACATTGGCTTTGATACCATGATAGAAATTGGATTTCTTGAGATGTCTTCAGAAATCTTGAAGTAACCTTCACGAACTGGGAAGAATTAATTTTGATTTCATAGTCAAAAGTGATATTCGTATACAATTACAGAGATATATATGTATCCTACCTAACAGAAGAAAGGCTGAGAAATTACAAGGAAGCCCATAAAACAAACTGACAAACAACTAACAAACTAACTAACTAACTAACTAACAAATACAGAATGACACTTGACACCCCTGAAAGAGAACAACTAAGATGAATTACAAAAGTTTGCACTTTGGTCCTTTTAGTTTACTGACAGCTTTATTCTCTTCAATATCTTGAACATCTTTATTAGCTTTAACGGGTATGATTATTTATGTCTACTGGTTCGAATCACCGGTTAGAAAAATCAAGGAGGAAGAACTAAAATCAAATCGTGAACTGAAGGTTCCGGTTTTGAACCATGTGACCGGTTCACGATTCCACGGTTCAAAAATCATTTTTTCTATTTTTTTTATGGTTTTTTATTTTAAAAAAACATCTTTAAACCTTTGTAAACTTTGCAGAAAATATTTTTTGATTTTTTTTAAGTTACCGAAAGCAATTCTTTTAAATATTTTAAACTTTGTAAAATAAACAAAATTATTTTTTAAAAAAAAACAAGGACAATGTCTTTGACAAATTTTATTAACATAATAAAAAATTATAATGAGGGGGACAACCAATGAATTAAAGCTAAATGAATATTACCTCTAAATTACAATTTTTTTCATTAAATAAAAAATTTAATCTAAAATTTACAATCTAAAGATTAAAAAAAATTATAATTTAACTTACCTCAATGAGCGGTGTAATTAAATCGCTCCCGGTTGATGTATCATCATCAAAGCCCTCCACCTCATCGGAAGTAACTACATTGTCTTGTGTTCTATTGCTTGATTTCACCTAATTGCCCACTAAAAGTTGATTTTCTAATATTTTTGGGCTCAAAGTTGATCTTCTTTCATCCAAAAAATAATCTGACATACTAAACGCTTGTTCAACGGCGACGATTGAGGCGAGAGAAACTAGGACGTCCTTTGTAATTAACGATAGAGTGGGATAAGTTTTGGTCATTCTTACCCACCACTTTAAAATATCAAAATTTCATATAGGATCAATGTAGTTGATAAATATAAATCAAGTTCTAGTGTATAAGAATTGTCTCGTATACGTTTTTAAGTTCTTGTATTTAAAAAATTATCTACTCACGGAAATGGGTCATCACTAGGTTGACTACTACTACTACCTACATTTTCATTATTAGTATTTGTTGGTACCACGAAGGCTAAGAACTAGGCTTGAGAGTGGGGGGGGGGATGAATAGCCTATTTACTACTTTAAATTAAATCGTTTTCAATTTAAAATAAATTGGTTCACTTTCTATATATAATCGAAGTAACCAATTATATATAAAATTAGTTAGGGTTACGGAATGGTTGGAAAGTGTATATCACAAAGCTACTTGTAAGAATAAGCAAGATTGTACCCGAACACTTTGTGAGTAGATGCAATTTATGACTTTAATAAAGGTTGTCAAGGCCAGTCCTGGGCAAGGGTAGGCTGGGCATCAGCCCAGGGCCCAAGCTAATTAGGGGACTAAAATTTTGTGAGTATTAGTAATAGTATTATATTGAGTTAGTGTTTTTTTTATGCAACTAGCTGAAGAGGCCCAAAATTCAAAGAAAACAGTCCAATTCGGTAATTCTCAAACTTAAGACACGACCATGACTCACTTCATACATTCAAATTCGGCAATTCTCAAACAGCTCATTTAGTAATAGTTATAGCCTTAATATTTCTTGAGTATGTTATGACTTGGATCACTTATGTATAAATATTAGGAGAAAATATTAATGCATTAAAATTGGTGAATCGCGGTTCAAAAATAGACTAGCAATTATATTATTGAATTGCGGTATAAAAATTAATGCACTAAAATTAATGAATTGCGGTACAAAAATAGACTAGTAGTTACACTATTGAACCGCGGTGCAAAATTAATTCAATAAAAATTGATGAATCGCGGTTCAAAAATAGATTAGTAGTTACATTATTGAACCGCGATGCAAAAAATAATGAGATAAAATTGATGAATCGCAGTGCAAAAATATTGACCTCCATAGTGCGCCTACGGTTCATTAAGAGTATCGTAGTCATTTTCTCACTAAAGATGACTTTTTCTGGTTTTTCTGGTTGGAAACAAAAACTCTATACTTTAGCAATTAAAAGTTTCAAAAAGTGGAGTGACCCGTAATTTTTTCTAAATATTAATTTTGGTTATTAAATAAGGACCATTTCTTGAGCTTCGCCCTGGGCCAATTAAATGTTAGGAACGACCTTGAAGGTTACTGAAAGATAAACAAGTGAAAGAGTGAACAAGCTTCAGCTGATGCAAACAACAAATATATTAAGTTCAACAAAGACTACTACTCAATCAGTAGACTTTAATAAATGACACATCAGTTAGGCAAGTAGGTTATTTGCCAAAAATTGTAAAGTACTTACTTGTTTATAAAAGATATAGTATATAAAATGTTTAGGTATGCATTTCTCAAGTTATTGTGTAAAGTTTAAGCCTAACAAAGTTTTCTATTGATTTTGCAAACTTTGAAAAAAACATAATAACTTAATAAAAGCAATACCACAAACAATTAAGTAAGAAGACAAATATTTGAAGTGGTTCACACTATAAATAGTGTTACGTCCACTAATAAGGTGGTCAACTTTGAGTTTCAAAATGTGCACTATTTTCTCCATAAGTTACAAGTATAAAGCCTATAATATTGTCAAGTTTTCACAAATGAAAACTTGAGTGCAAAAAACAATGCTTTATATAATAAGTCTTCAAATTGCAGCCGTTGGATTTGAGACTTCTGAATACAGCTGGAGGCAATATTATTTTAAATGAATAGAGCGGTTTTGAGTCTTTAATTTGATTGGGCGTAAAGAAGGCTTCCAAAACCACGTTCTTTGATTTTTGGTAACCTGTGCAACCAATAAAAGTATGGACTACAAAAGGTAATGTCAGACAATATAGAAAAAAAAGAAATTTACTTTATTATAGAAAAAGAAACAAGGAAATAAAAAAACTTCATTTAAAGTGACACGTGTAAAGTTGATTTTGATTTTAAGACATATGCCACTTTTTCCACTTTTCTTTAAAGCAAGTGTTATGACATTTGTATCAATGAGCTCTAGTTCAATTGGTACTGCTATCTTTTCCTAACGGAGAGGTCGGGTATTCAAGTCCCACTAGAGACACCCTGGACTTTACAACTTTCAATAGAAAGGTCGGGTGTTCAAGCTTTTTAGAACCAACGTTGTTGTTCAAGTCTAACCCAAAGGCCCCATTTAGTTGTTCGCTTATCTTAACGGAGAAGTCAAGTGTTCAAACCCTACTAGAGGCACCCTGGTACATCACTACTCTCAACCGAGAGGTCGGGTGTTCAAAGACTCACCAAATAGCTACACCAAAGACATCATATATCTATTATTGTAGCATTTCAAGTGTAGACAATATAAAATTGTCTATTTAATTAAAACTCTGGCCTCAGTCAGCTTACACAAAACCTCTCTCATTATATTTTTAATCTTCCTCTCTAATGAGTGTAATAAGGTTTCTCAAACCATCTATTTATAATAGTCCTAATAATAAACTCTAAACTAATTAGGAAACACAATACTAATTGACCTCTAAATAATAAATAATAAAGACTTCAAAACAAATATTAATTCTAGTTGGATTGTGCTTGGTTTAATAGTCAACATCAAGGCATTAAAATAATAAAAATTAAGGGTTGGGGTAACGTATTTGTCCCCTCCAACCTTTAAAAAAAAGTGTCATGACATTTGTGAGTTGCCCACTCCCACCGACCAAAGCTTTTCCTTACTGACCAAAGCATCTTCATCAGTAGCTTTACATACCAAAGCAAACATCGGCTCCTTCAACTTACCAAAGCAATAATCAGTTGCTTCACCTAGCAAAGCTATTGTAAAGTCTAAATAAAGTTGTCTTCTAGTGTAGCATATAGACTACTAACAAATAAGTTTATAGACAATCTTCTATGACTTAAGTAATTATTACAAACGAATCTAATATTTTAAAAAGAATATTCACAAAATAGTTTTAAATAATTAATCAAGTTAATTACCAACATTATTAGTACCATAATTGTGTTTTATTCCTTAAAAAGTGTTTATAAATTATTTTTAGTTTCATTCAAAATATTTGTTGGATTTGGAATACGCTCACTTGAAAATACATCAATGTCATCGGAGAATAAATTTTCATAATAATATGTTAGCATTGTTTCTAAACCTTCTTGTCCTAGTTTAGGATCTAATAGTTTAGCTACTAAAAATAATGGTAAAATGTTCAAAAATTATTGTAGCCATTTTATTCTCATACTTGCAATACAATCACCTAAAATTGGATGATCTTTAAAATGTTTGAATATATAACTAATTTTTGCACAATTTTCTAAAACTAATATGAAAGTAAGATAATAAAACCGGATAATTGTTCGGTAGCATTGTTAATTTTTTTCAAAATTAGTTTTAAATTTTCACAAACATCCAATTGATGAGGAAATATTGCAAGACCATAATCTATGGATAAAAAAAACACACATAATTGTTTTCGATGTTGATAAGATTGATTTAACATTTTATAGATGAAATTCCATCTGTTTGAAACATCTATTGGAAATGATTTAGATTCAACATAGTTTGTCTACAAAATTTTGCAAGGTTCTAAAAGTCACTAGACGAGGCGATAAATTAATTTATAATTATTAATTACAGCATTTCTCGATTTTTTAATGTAAATTTTAAAAAATACATCAAACACTTGCTACAAATTTGAAATTTTTCAAAATTCTTCTTTTTTTCATTTCATTAAACATATTGACTACACTTTGTAAATTGGTAAAATCAACTAAAATTATAAATACACAAACAAAAAAACAAGAAATCTTAATTTTGGTTATTTTACAATTTTTTGAACTTAAGGGACCAAAATTAGCAAAATCCCAAAGCTTGAGGGAGAATTGTACTTTGTACAACTATCTTTAAAGTAATGACTATTGATATTTAATGTTTTAAAAATCGTTAGACGGCCACTAGGCGTTGTACAAGTACCTAGCATCTAGGGGACTAGCCAGAGACTAGGCGGAACCTAGAAATTGAGACATAATTAACCTTATTTCGATATTTTGTTTAATATAATAATATTTTAAAGGGTTAATATCAGTTTTGATACCTTAACTTTGCCCGCTTTTCAAGTTTGATACCCTTTGTACCAAGGCAATCAAATTTAAGCCAAACGTTTCATAAATTGATCAATTATAATCCAAGTCGTTAATTATTTGTTAAATACTAACGGTTGACCTGCTATCCTAGGTTGGAAACCGACAACTGGGCTTGGCAACAGGTATGTGTATACGACCCTTGTTCATTTCTACAAAATTTCTCGTATCTTGTGATTCTGTTCATCTTTATTTCTGTTCGAAGACTACGATTTTTTCAGAAGTTTGACTTTTCTTCCGTCGCGGTCCTCCATTGTTGTCCGATGAGTTCAGGTAAGGTTGGATATAAGATTGGTGTTGATGGCCACGCAACCTTGTTTAAGGTAAACGCAAAGGTCGAAGAAGGCGAAATCGCGGATCTCGCTACCGATGTGTTGGGTACACAGGTCGTGAAGTCGGATCGGTGTTTCAACAGAGGCGACTTTCGATTTCCTGTTGATGGGGTCTTGATACCGGTTTCTTGGGGGTCGCACCTTCGATTAATGATGAGGAAATGGAAGCAGCAGAGGTTCCCGTTGAAGTCGTTGTGGAGGTGCCGTCCGGTGGTGTGGCGGTTGCTACGATTGTTCAGGTCCTCTTATAGGCTCGGACTTCTTGGATTGCGGAGTTCGGCCCCGCCGCATTTGTCCACCAAGATTGCGGTGTTTCGATGTTGAGCATATTCGGTTTCCAGTGGTCGGCTACTAATGGTCAATGCAAATGGTAATTAAGGTCGGGTGTGAATCCTAATCCTATGATTGCTCGATCAAAGAAGAGTTTTGCTAATTTATTTCGGATAACAGTTTGGAATCTAAAGGGATGAGGTTACGGTACATTGAACCCAATGATGGGGAGGTTGAATTGGGCGCCGTGGCAAAGTCCCCTTTGTTGATCGATGGGGTCATGTCTTATTGTTTTACATTTCCCCAATTGCTTCTTGCTTGGGTGGTTCAGTGCGTCATCGTCCGACCATCACCCAGGCCAAGCTTCATCTACATCCTCCATCTCCTCATCTTCAAATCTGTCCTCCCCCGATCGCGTCGTCTCCCTCGCCCATCAATCCACATCTCGTCTCCGTCTCCCGCCCCTTCGCCCAAATCCACAAACGACCTCCTTCTTCTCGGCGAACCAGGCTGGAATCACCATCTTCAACCGCCGTGACATTCCTTGATTCGGGCCTCATGTCCCTGAAACCGCCGGCGTCCTCCCTCCCTGTTCAAACATCACTCGCCGTTCGTGTCGCCTTCTTTGGCCAAATCGCCCCCCATGTCAGGCCTCACTCTCATCTCCTTCCTCTTTCTCTCCTGTATCTCCATCCATCCCGTCTTCAGTTGCCGCCTCCTCTCTTATCTCTCACTCATCTCCCATCTTTCTCTCTGTCTTTTTCCCGATCTCCCACGCCCACCATAGCCGCCGGCGTCGCCCCTTCTTCCATATCTGCCGCCTCAACATCTCCCGGCCTTCATCTCATTGTCAATCTTCATCGGCACAATTTGGAATTTGCTCTCATCACCGATTCCATTTAATCTCCACCGGGTGAGTTTCGAACCAATCACACAGTCATCTCCATCAGGCGGAGTGCGTAATTACGGCGAATACAACCTACAAAAACAAGTTAACCGTTAGTTTTTAACGGATATTTAACGATTTGGATTGTAATTGATCAATTTGTGAAACGTTTGGCTCAAATTTGATTGCCTTGGTATAAAGGGTATCAAAATTGAAAAACGGGTAAAGTTAGGGTATCAAAACTGATATTAACCCTATTTTAAACTTAAACTTTTAAGTATATTAATAAAAAATATCACAAAATAATCTAACACTAATAAATCAATACTTAGTTAATACTTGAAAGAAATGACAAATGCTCTGAAGACTTTTTTGTTACCAAATTTCTTTTAGACATTTTTCCTTTCTTGAAAAGACAAATGTGATGATGTCATCACATTAACATATCAGTATTCTGTACATCACGTGGGTTGTACTTGTACCCCATATCACATATTCACAGCAAGTAACTTGAGTCACGAGACAAGAGTCGAAGACATTGGAATTTCCTAAGAACCATAGCCTTGCCCTTCACTTAGGCCCAATGCCTCAAGAAAGGCGAAAGGAAAGCTATCGGAGACAACCCCTACTTCCTCTCCATTTTTTTCTTCTGTTTCTCTCTCTCTACAGCCGACTGACTTTCTCAATTTTTTTTCCATCCTCCTTCAGTTCTCCTTTTTTTGTTACTTTTTTTTCCTCTCAAATCTAACCCTTTAATCTATCCTCTCTCTTAGCTGTCAAAACGGGCCTGCGGAACAGATTTGCCCACGAGCCTAAAAAACCCACTATGAAACGGGGCGGGACGGAAAAGCCCGCGAACATAACGGTCTTAGAAACTCCTAGCCCAAACCGCTCCGCATAAGGCCTGGGCAAGCCCACAAAAAATTGAGTTTATTTAAATTTTTATTTATTTATTATCAATTATTTGAATTTATGATATATTTGAATTTTTGACAAATAAACCATTAAATTCATAATACTTCAAATAACAAAATTACATATCCATTAATATATTTAAAATACTAAATAAGTAAATAACAAAATTAGTAAATTACATATCCATAATCCATTAAATTCAAAATACTAAATAACAAAATTACATAACCAATTAACAATTAAATTCAAAATACTTAAAATAATTAATAACAAAAGCTTTTATGCTAGACATTACACCGAAGGCCACTCTGAGGAGTTTCCCAGCTAATGGTTTGAAACATAATTCAAACCGAATGAAGCCTAATTCATCTGCAATAACTCATATGCTCGCAATTTTGAATTAACATTGAATAAGAAAGAGAGATAACAAACAAATTATCTTGTAAGAAATCTATCAAGTCCTCTGCTTTGATTGAATTAGGTCTGGTCGCTTTGATTATTGATGAATGATGATATAAGTTAACTTACAAGTTACAGGTCCAGAATATGTGGACTGTCCGCGGCCCACCCTGTCCCAACCCGCGAAAGCCCGTGGCGCGTACGGTCAAAGCCCAAAAAACCCGGATCTTAACGGGTATTGAATACACCAGCCCAACCCATCCCTAATAGGTGGCGGGGCGGGCAAGTCTGCGGTCTTTTGCCCTATTTAACAGCTCTACTCTTAGCTCACTGAATACCCAAAAAATCAAACCTTATTCCTTTCTACCTCCCTCTCTTCCTCACCATTTTCACTCCCCCTTCCTTTCCAGTTCGCCCCCTTCCTTCTCTAGTTTATCGCACACCATGAAATCAAAGCTAAAAAAATAAATTGAGTTTGATGGGGTTAGGCGTAGGCATCGACTTGACCGATTAGGCGGCGACTAGGAAGAGAAAACGACGATTATTTTCTCAGACGATTTTTTCAGCTAATTTGAAGAAACGTGCGGTGGTGGAGAGGCGCTCGGCGACTAGGCGGAGAGTTTTAGAACACTATTACTAGGTTATTAATTATCTTATGTTTTCCTCATGCGTGTTTGTCTATCTTTTCCAAAAGTCTTGGAAAACAAGATTTCCAGGCTCCCACTCCCAACGTAGTGTTCATCTCTTGCTTCCCTCTCCCAACATTTTTCTTCTTTCCCTTCCTTTTTCCTCTAGCCGTCCCCCAATCTCCCCCCACTCGTCTCCGTCAACTCCTTTGCTTCCGCCTTCCTCCTCCACCCTTTTTCTTCTTTCCCTTTCTTTTTCCTCTGACCGTCACCCAATCTCCCCCAATGGTCTCCGTTAACGAGCTAGATCTGCTATAACGAAGACAGGACTGACGATATGGTAAGAGAATATGTCATTCCTTGAATATTCCCTCTCTCTCTCTTTTCTTTCTCAATTATCTTTTATTTTCCTCCTTTCTCGGCCGCTACCCTGTTCCAGCATCCTTCTCTCCTCATTTTTTTTCTTTCTTTTTTCTTGTGTTTAAGCCACTTTTCATCTCAACCATTGGTTGAGATGTAATGATTAGGATGCAATGGTAGAGATGAAAAGTGGTACACCAGTGATACACCAGTGGTACACACAAATGGTACAGGAGATCTGGACTCGTTCCAACATCCTTCTCTCCTCATTTTTTTTCTTTCTTTTTTCTTGTTTTACCCTTCTCCGGTATGCCATCGCAACATCATCTAACAGCTTTTCCAAATCATAGTCGGCGCCTAGGTGAATAGGGCGACTAGTCCCTGATTTTTCTCCAAATGATTTTTTTGCAGATTTGCTGGAAATCGCGACGTTTAGGCCGATTTTTAAAACACAGAGATTTTGCATTTTGCCCAATTTAATTTTTTTTTTTAAATATTTGGTTCTCATGAAAACTGTATCAACTTCCATAATGAGTTTAACTTCATCACGTAAACAAGTCAAACTATCTTACACACACAAATTAAAAATTTGACATATGCATCTAACATGAAAAAATTTACCACCAATAAATGGTTGACAATATGAAATGAATTCTGGTAAACTAACATTATATTTGAAACATTATCAAATCCAATTGATTTTTTTTCTAAGCCATAGTCTTGTAAAAACCCATAATTTGTGCGGAAATTTTACGAGCGATATGTACAATATTAAATTCGTTGAATGCAATTAGTATGTCGATAGCAACGATCACTCCAAATATCGGCATAATATTAAAACTTTTTGCGGTAGGTATTAGCTAATAACTTTTTACTTCCAGTAACAATAAAAAGTTTGATGAACATGTTCAACGTGATTATTTCTGGAGACAAAGGAAATAGTATTTGACCTTCCTTGAATTGGGCAATATAGAGTGATTGATTGGCAAGGAAGAGTGAGGAGGGAGAGAGGACTGTGCCATCACTGGAAATGCAGGCGCCAGGCATAATTAACCTCTCGTTGTCGTCCTAAAACGAATGTATAGTTTTGTTCATGATCATGAATAACAAGAGACACTTCATTTCAGGATGAAAAGAGTAATGAAAAAAATTAAAAAGCTTAATTTCGAATGTAAATCCAACACAAGATTTAAGATTTACCTTGTTAAATCCAACACAAGGTAAATCCAACGTAAGGCAATATTTTTCCACCACACTACGTAAGGCGTTGAATTTGAGTAGAAGTGGGCGGGTTTTTAGTTTTGTCGATATACTTTATGCGTTGACTAACGCTAAGGGTGTATGTGTATGAGTGTTTTGGAGTAATGGTATTATCTATTCCTCCGTCATAAATTATCGTTTTTTTTAAAATAATTGTTCACTTTGAAACTTTTTTAGAACATCATTTTACGCATCACTTTAAAGGCTACTTAAACTATAAATAATCAAGTCAATTGTTTTTCTTATAATTAGCAGTTTTAGGGACGGAGGGAGTATTATGTTTATGGGGCTTTGTAACGAATCAGTTTGGCCTCTCCTATATAGAGTTGCCCAGTTAACAACCCTCACTTCCCACCTAGCTACCTAGCTACCTAGCTTCCTAATTCTTTATATATCCCTTTCATGTCTTTCAATTCTTGATACATCCACATTCCACACCCACCCTTCCATTTTTTCATTTCATATATACACATCTCTCTTACTTGTTTTCATGTCCTCAACCCTTTTACTTCAATAAATACATAATCCATAAGAGAATATGAGCAGTACATCAGGGCCAAGGATGAGGTCTTTGTTCAATTTAGCCTACGACAGAGGTTGAATAACCTAAAATACGTCTCCTTCAATTATTTTTTGCTCAATCAAAGTATGAAGAATTTTCTAGTCAAGACATGGGAGAGGTGTCGATCCATTCCAAGGGCAAGGAAAGAAAAATCATGGCACGCCGGGTTTTCCATGAAGAAACAAGGAAACCCCAAAGCCCCAGAGGGTTGCTTCTCGGTCTACGTTGGACCCGAGAAACAAAGGTTTGCAATCAAGGCCAAGTATGCAAACCACCCTTTGTTCGAGATGTTGCTTGAAGATGCCGAATCAGAATATGGGTACAATAGTGATGGCCCTATTTTCCTACCTTGCCAGGTTGACCTTTTTTACAAAGTGTTGGCGGAGATGGAGACTAGTGGTAATGAGACTTACCATGATGGGTGTGGGTTTGCTTGCAGTCCTTTCCATCCGACCCGACGTTTGGGAAACACTGATATGGCTAAGGGCTATGCTTCTTATGGGTACCTCACCCCGCCCAGGCTACTTAAGATGAATTAATCTTAATTACCCTTTGACTCAGCTAACTGTATTTATGTGTGTGTATGTATGTGGCCGGGGGTGTAATAATTCAATCTTACGTGGCTTTTGCATGAAATGGTTTTTGGCAAAATGTTATTGTATTTATTTATTTATTTATTTTATGTCGGGTAGTTTTTAGAATAGCCTTCACGGGCTTAATTTAGTTGGTTAAGAGCTAGTAGATTTGAATACAGGACCAAGAATCGAGTCCTAGCAACCGCAATGTGGGGGTTTCATCCTCTTGTGGGGGTGGCTCTTTGTAGTTACTAGGCACGGGTCTTCCTAGCTACTTAATCGCTGAGTCACCGTGATTTTCCCTCTCACATTCTCATGGGACTGGGGTGTGGGGCTCTCGGAAGAAGAGTTTCCCCTTTGGATACTGATACGGGTAGTTTTAGAATCGTGAAATTACTAAGGCTCCGTTTGTTTCACGGAAAATCATTTCCAAAAAATGATTTCTGGAAAATGATTTCCGGAAAATCAAAAGATTTCATTTTCAGGTGTTTGGTAAATCTTTTGAAAATATGTCAGAAAACATTTACGGGTGTTTGACAAACACACGAAAAATGTCACGGAAAACAATATATGAATAAATACAAAAATAAAAATATAAAATAAACAATATTTAGGATGTCCCTAGAAAATCAATAAGGACCATCTTTTTTTAATAAGGTCCATCTTTTTTAATTTCACAATTACAAATATATTTTTTTTTGATAATTGATATGAAAAAAAAACATTTAAAATAGAAAATAGACAATGTTTAGGATGTCCCTAGAAAATGTTACGGAAAACTATATATGAATAAATACAAAAAAAATATATTCTAATATTAATGCACATATTGAATATAAAATAGTGTTGAACTTTAAGTAATTTTTCTTTAGTAACCCTCAATTTATCATTAGTGGTGTCAAATCAATGTTTATCTTTTTTCAATCTCACAATTACAAATAATTTTTTTAATAATTGATATGAAAAAAACGTTTTAAAATAGAAAATTGACAATGGTTAGGATGTTCCTAAATAATATAGGTGACACTAATTTTAGAACTTAGTAAGCATTTATTAAAATCATAATTTTTAAATAGTACGCACAAACTTTATTTATGTTTCTAAACAACTTATTTGTTGAGTGAAATATTGTGTGTAAGTAAATTTGTGCAATTGTGAAAGGGGGCGGAGGGTGCCCGAACATTTGGAAAATGACTTACGGAAAATGAATCCGTAAGTCATTTTCCGGAAAAAGAGACCTTCATTTTCCGTTGACTCGGAAAACCTTTTACGTTGACTTCATTTTCCTAAGATTACCAAACATCGGAAAATGAGGAAAACGTTTTCCGGAAGTCATTTTCCGTGAAACAAACGGAGCCCAAGAAATTATTTGTTTAAGGAATTTTTCGGGCAATATTTATATATAGGAAATGAAATCCTTTATGAAAATTATCTTCAAAAAATTGACTTTGTAAATTGTTTTTCTTTAAACAAATAGAATCTTGCTAACTAAAACTATTACTAATATAAATTGTTTGGTAAAAATCACAGTATATATAAAAGCAAAAATATAACAGTAAAAAGTCAACTTGTCAAATGTGATTATTTATGGAGACAGAGGGAATAGTACCTGACCTTCCTTCATTGCCAAGGAAGAGTGAGGAGGGAGAGGAGTATTGTATGCGCGTTTGTGAGGAGTCCAGATCTTCTGTATCATTTGTGTGTACCACTGATGTATCACTTTTCATTTTTATCATTGCATTCCAATCATTGCATCTCAACCAATGATTGAGATAAAAAGTAGAACACCAGTGGTACAAGGGATTTGGACTCGTTTGTGAGTTGGTGAGTATGTGCCATCGCCGGAAATGGCGGTCATTAGGCATCATTTGTTAGTTTCAATATTACAAGGGTGATTCTCGAGACAAAACATTGCTATAAATGGGTATCAAAAATCAAATGTTAGCTTTTGTTTCATTGTAATAATAAGTGAAATTACACCCTCAATTTAACCAAAAAAATTAACGGACCTTAACAGAAAGGATGGCACTGGGGTAAGCCTAACATGTGGGGGTAGGTACTGCTTGTTACCCGAAACTAATCTAACAAGGGACATGGAAAGAGGGCATCGTTTCTTTGCCATGAAGCAATTGATTTATTGGGTCAAACAATAGGCAAAACACAAATTTGAGTGCTCATTGAGTGGCTCTAGCATTACTCATAGGCAAATGTGATGCATTTTGGCCTTTTGGCCATCACTTGGTACTTGGCCAAAATACAGCAAAAACTGGGGAAGAAATGGCTGTTAGATCATCAAGTGTTGGCCGAATTCTGAACTCTGGTTAAAAGAGTTTCAAAAATAAATCTTGTAATCTCCACTTCGAGTCTCCTTCAAGGAAAAATCCCTTCGGCCTAACTTCATGGACTGCCTTTGAGGTCGACGTGTGCACAAGTTGGCCCAGACCACCACCTTACCAGGAAAAAAAAGGAAAGAAGAAGAAGAGTAAAATAAATAAATCATCAATCGGTAGATGTGGTAGCTAAGAAAATGAAAATGCCAAGAAAAATGGGAAGAGAAAAAAAGTCCTCTTAGACAAGTATACAAGTCCAAATGACTGGAACTAAGATAACCGCTAACGCTTGAACCAGGAGCCCGAGCCATCGTAGCTTCTATCTAACACAGAATAATGTAAAGATAACGAATAGGAACCTCTCTCCTCCATGAACATCTCAAGAGAAGAGAGTTAAAAACATTTACAGAACTTGAATTGCATCCAAACCATGATTTTCACGAGCATAAATGTCAACAAAGTATAGATAAACAGTATATTGGTATAACGTAAAGCTACATGAACAAATTCTGTTTTAACATGAAAAGAAGACCTACCCTGTCCCTGAGGATGCTGTCCCTGAGGATGGTTCCCTTTTGTGAAAGCTTTTTCGAATTATGAGATCTCCAAACCTTCGTAACAATCTTTTTTTTCTATGAGAGTTCACATCCTCGTCATGGCTGTCATGGCTACTTAGATGATCAAGTTCCTCCGAATTCCCCTCATCAGTGAATGTAGAGGAGGAATCTCTTCGGTGATGAAGTGGTTGTTTTGGTGTACGGGGCTCTGACTTTGGCGAAACTGTGGTATCAAATATCGAGCCCTTCAGTGCTTCAGCTTTTTCAGGATCTTCATCTACATATGCCTTGTCTACATCTTCGTGTGCATCGTAAAGTTTCAGCTCATTAAGATCAAAGCTGAAACCTTTCTTTATATTCTGTGCTTCTTGATGGTCCTCGTGAAATGATGATTCTGGCGAGTTGAATATCGATTCTCCTTGTTCCTTGTCCTCAACCTTGGAGTCCGTTTTCGCTGCACAAAGCAACCTTTTCAACTCCTTGATGTTTTCATTAGCTGCAGCTTCATTGATCCTGAGGCGTTCGTTTTCTCGTGTAAGAAAATGTAAAGCTTCATCTTTTTCTGTTAGATTATCCTTGAGCTCGGAATTTTCAGCTACAGCAATGTTAGCGGCTTCTTTCGCAACGTTAGATTCATTAAGGGCTTGCTTTAGTATATCCCTCAATTTGTAACTTTCTTCCCTAGCTGTTCTTGTCATGTTCTCAGCTGCTTTTAGGCTTTCGGTCAGTCGAACATTCTCGTGCAGTACAACAGCCTTTTCCTCTTCAGTCTTCTTTATACAACTCACGAATCCCATTTCTTTCCCGTTCCATGCTAAAATTGATTCCTCGGCTTCTACTCTTAATCGTGCGGCAGTATTCTTATGCAACTCGAGTTCTTTCTTTGTTTCGTCTAAGAGCTTTTTATACTTATCCTCGGTACTACGTACCATCTCCTTCAGTTTTTCTGCTTCCTCTTTTACATGTTCGAGTTCCACTTCTGAAAAACCAAGTTTTTCCTTTGCCTGATTAGCTTCGGTTGCAACTTCTTTTAGTGCTAATGCTAAATCATCCATGGCCTTCTTGCTTTTCTCTTCTGCTTCAGTTGCTAATTTCAGTTCGTTTTTTAACAATTCCTTCTCATCGAGCAGAGTCTTGGCCTTCATAGAGGCAAGCTTCTCACCCTCTTCAGCCCGAGCCAGATTCTCTTTCACCGATTCGAGCTCAGACTTGAGACTTGAAAATTTATCGATAGAGTCTCCACTACTTTGCTTGGGTGATGTCTGAAGCTTGGCCATTTGTTGACGGAGGGAAGTTATTTCAAGCTTGGACTCTTCAAGTTCAATCTTGGTTTGCTCAAGCTGTTTTGTTTGAGACACCACAGACTCGAACATTTTGGATTCCGCTAGCTTTCCTCTCTCCACATCAGCCACCAATTCTTGAATTCTTTTATCACTTTCCGAAACCAACCCTTTTGTCTGAGCCTTAGACACTTTCATTTTATCAAAGGATGCTTCCCTCTCAGCCAATTTGATCTCAAATTGCTTTGCATTTTCAAGCTCAACTTTTAGAGACGCTATATCCTTCTCTTTCATTTCCAATTCCCTTTTCGAATGAGAAAGGGAATCCTTGACTGTCTTAAGCTCAGCAAACATTTCCTGTGTCTTCTCAGGGGACAATGTCACACCTAACCTCATAGTGGCTTCATTAGCTACCCGTTTCGTCTCTCTCAACTCATTGAGGACTCGATCTCTTTCTCCTACGGCAGAATCCAATCGCTCCTTTGCCTGCTTCAGCTCCTCCTCAAGATCACCCATTTGTTGTTGCATTATTGAAACTTTAACTTTCTGACCCTACATTGAAAAAAAATTAATTTCAATTTATACCAATTCAACTCAATTTTAATTCCAATTGCTTGGATTCGGCTACAAAAATCATTTCCATATGCAAATAAATACAAACAAAAATTAACTAGAAAATATTAAACGGATCAAAATACCTGAGATACATTCACGAACTTGGAATGATTATTTTCAACAGAAACAAGGGCACCTTTATCAACTTGTGACACAATTGCATCTCCTCTACAAAGCTTTGTTGCAGAAATGCTCCTAGAAAGAATCGATGAATGGCTCTTTTGTCCCAAATTAAAATACCCAGATCTAAAATCCACATAAATCAAACAAATTCAACCCAAAAACATATAAAATTCATCAATTCAAACCCACATGTCGTAATCAAAGCAACATAAACAACTCAAAGTTGGCTACATGAATTCTTTTTTTGCCAAGCAATATATACACGAAACAAATTTACCCCTCAAACCAAAAACTTTTGAATCATGAAAAAACAAAACCCATAAAGATGTTATCATTGGTAAACATACAAAGGTGTGCTAGTGTGTGAGAGAGAAAAGAGGGATAAGCGATAAGGGGAAGCTTGATTTGATGAATGAGATTACCTTGATTTGGAATTGGAACGTAACATGACGAAATGGGTGATTCGTATATTCCCCCCTTTTTTTTCTGGGAAACTCAGGAAATTTCGGACAAAAGGTAGCACCAAGAACACAGAGATCTTTTAGAGAGAGAAACGAAGAGAGACGTTAATATACGGACTGATTTATGAACAAGTCCGAGGTTGGCGGGGGTTTGAATTGTGGGGACTTTCTAGGATAACGGCAAAAGTTAGTGAGAGAAAGTGAGGGTTTTGTTTTAAAATGAGAAAGTGGAAATGGACAAAGGAGAGAGTAGTAATTTGATATAACTAAAATAAAGTCGCGACGAATATAACAACTTAAATTTTTAGATGGATCGATTACTGACTGGTATCAGAGTTTTTGGTTATATAATAAAGATTACGTATTGACATCTCTCTATGCATGTACATGAGAAAATACAACGTTTGACTTTCAAAATTTCGAGTTTTAATGTACATTAAAAACTGTCTTTGAATGAGATTTCTGCTTCTAGCACCTAATTCCGTCTCCAGAACAAAAAAAGAGTGCTAATTATGATGAATTGACTGACTGACTGAATCAAATCAACCTTTTCGTTTTTTATTTAATTTAATTAATTGACGAATTAATTATGGAGGTCTGACTCTGTCCACAGGCCGGTAAACATGAGCTCTGGAAATCTACAAAGTGTTTCTTTAAAAGTCAACGATTAGCTCTTGAATTGGGCCTAAACATGGGTCAAGTCTCAGTTTTTGCTTAGGCTTGGCTTCAGCCCGGTTAATGATCTATTTAATTTCAAGCTGAAAGACAATTTTAAAAACATGTTACATATAACCATCAATTTTTTGGACATTTCATGTAACTACAAATGCTTGACAAATGACAAAAAAAATTAATGAAGACAAAACTCCCGATCCGGCATTTTGGAGGACCAAATTAAACAGAAACTCGATGCCAAGCGCTTTGGCATCGGGTTGCATTAAATTGATTTTGGAGGACCAAAATTATTTTAAGAATCTAATGCCAATGCCCGCATCGGGTTGCATTTAAATTGATTTTGGAGGAACAAATTAAACTAGAAAGTCGTCGATGCCAACGCCCCATCGTTGCATTTAAATTGATTTTGGAGGAACAAATTAAACTTAAAGTCGATGCCAATGCCCGGCATCGAGGTTGCATTTAAATTGATTTTGGAGGAACAAATTAAACGTGAAAGTCGATGTCAATGCGGCATCGTGTTGCATTTAAATTGATTTTGGAGGAACAAATTAAACCAGAGAAGTCTCGATGCCAATGCTCCGGCATCGAGTTGCATTTAAATTGATTTTGGAGATCAAAAACCGGATCAGAACTCGATGCCAATGCCGGCATCAAAGTTGCATTTAAATTGATTTTGGAGATCAAAACCAGAAAACTCCAAACTCGATGCCAAGTCGGCATCGGGTTGCATTTAAATTGATTTTGGAGATCAAAAACCGGACAAACTCAAAACTCGATGCCAAGTGCGGCATCGTTGCATTTGAAGATTATGGAGCACCAAAAACCGCCGAAACTCGATGCCAAGTCTGCGGCATCAGGTTGCATTTAAATTGATTTTGGAGCACCAAAACCGCATCAGAAACTCGATGCCAAATGCGGCATCGTTGCATTTAAATTGATTTTGAGCACCAAAAACCGGGCCGAAACTCGATGCCAAGTACGGCATCGTTGCATTTAAATTGATTTTGGAGATCAAAAACCGTACCGAAACTCGATGCCGCGTCGCGGCATCGTTGCATTTGACAGATTATGGAGCACCAAAAGCAGTCGAAACTCGATGCCAAGCACCGCATCGTGGCATTCACGTGATTATGCAAAGCACCAAAACCGGTCCGAAACTCGATGCCAAGCAGCGGCATCGGGTTGCATTCACAGATTATGCAAAGGCACAAAATCAGTCCAGAAAGTCTGATGCCAAGTGCTGGCATCAGGTTGCATTTCACAGGATTATGGAGCACAAAAATCAGTCCAGAAAGTCTGATGCCAAGTGCTGGCATCAGGTTGCATTTCACAGGATTATGGAGCACAAAAATCAGTCCAGAAAGTCTGATGCCAAGTGCTGGCATCAGGTTGCATTTCACAGGATTATGCAGCACAAAAATCAGTCCAGAAACTCTGATGCCAAGCACTGGCATCAGGTTGTATTTCACAGGATTATGGAGCACAAAAATCAGTCCAGAAAGTCTGATGCCAAGTTCTGGCATCAGGATGCATTTGATAGTATTTTGGAGGACCAAATTAATCCAGAAACTCTGATGCCAAGCCCTGGCATCAGGATGCATTTGATAGTATTATGCAGGACCAAATTAATCCAGAAACTCGATGCTCTGGCATCGCCGCATCAGATGCATTTGACACGATTATGCGCAGACCAAATCAATCAGTAAACTCGATGCCAATCACCGCATCGGGATGCATTTGACAGTAAAATCAATCCGAAACTCGATGTCAAGCCGCATCGGGATGCATTTGACAAGATTATGCAGGACCAAATTAATCCGAAACTCGATGCCAAGTGCGCATCGAGATGCATTTGAAAACATTATGCGCAGACCAAATCAATCCAGAAACTCTGATGCCAATCATTGGCATCAGGATGCATTTGACAGAAAATCAATCCAGAAACTCTGATGCCAAGCCCTGGCATCAGGATGCATTTGACAGCATTATGCATGACCAAAATCAATCCAGAAACTCTGATGCCAAGTGCTGGCATCAGGATGCATTTGATAGTATTTTGGAGGACCAAATTAATCAAGAACCTCTGATGCCAAGCCCTGGCATCAGGATGCATTTGACTTGATTTTGGAAGACAAAAATCAATCCAAAAACTCTGATGCCAAGTGCTGGCATCAGGATACATTTGATAGTATTTTGGAGGACCAAATCAATCTAGAAACTCTGATGCCAAGTCTTTGGCATCGATGCATTTGACAGAAAATCAATCCAGAAACTCTGATGCCAACTGTTGGCATCAGGATGCATTTGACTTGATTTTGGAAGACAAAAATCAATCCAGAAACTCTGATGCCAAGCCCTGGCATCAGGATGCATTTGACAGTATTATGCAGTACCAAATTAATCCAAAAACTCTGATGCCAAGCCCTGGCATCAGGATGGATTTGACAGTATTTTGAAAAACAATCAAATAGAAACTCTTTCAACGAGAAATTCCTTAGAACAAGCCTATGACGGCTTATGGTTCTTCAAGCAAAAAGCAAAAAAAAATCAAATTTTATTAAAAACTACCCAAATAATGTTCAATAGGGTATTTATATGCCCTAACAATCCAAACCCTAAAAGGAAAAGTCTTAAACAAAAAGACGAAAAAGCTCGAAACTTCAAAGGCCCATAACAGTACTTAAACAGCGTTTTTGGGCTAAAATGAATAGTTCACGGGATAAACCACCGTGAATCTTGTAGAGCTTGCCGAGAGCTTCGATTTGATATCTTTGTGGGTCCCGTAATTCATCCGGACGCGAAAGTTATGCTCCGTTAAAGTTCTGCCGACCGTTAGGTGCTCTCTACTAGTGCTTAACGGAAACTAACGGAGAAATTGTGAAAACAAAATTTGATCTTGCTACAAAACTTGAAAGTCATCCCTACATCGAGTGAGGTAAACCAAATATACAATTCTCCACTTCCAATCAACCAAATTCCTTTCAACCTTGCTTTTTCCTCCTGATCTCTTCTCAAATTTTGGTTTTCTCAACCCAAATTACTCTGAATTCACATCTCACTACTTCTCCTAATCTTCGCCATGGACGCTCAAAGAGCTCTGCTAGATGAACTCATGGGTTCAGGTACCTTTTCAAACCTTCATTCTTCCATTATTTCTTCATTTCGCTCTGTGGTACCTGAATGGTGGTACCTGAATTGTACCTTGACAAGATTAATCCAAAAACCACCATTTCTTCATTTCGCTTTATTTCAAACCTTCATTCTTCCATTATTTCTTCATACGTTCGATCTATCACGAACTCATTGGGGTTACGACAAGTTAGAGGAATGGTGGTTGAGGTTGACGAGCGAGGAGAGAGACGGGAGAGAGGGAACCGAATTCTTCCTTATTAAAGAGGCGTGGCGTATTTTCCTCCAAAATTGTATCTAAAAGATATGTCCAAAAAGTAGCTGGATTTATTTGAAAACATGTTTTAAAAAATGTACCGGCTTGTAATTATTCCATGATTTATATCATCATTTTTACGGTTCAAACTTAGTCTTTGTTTCTTTCATTAAATACAATTTTTAGAATATAATTTTTGAAAAATAATTTGTAGAAATGAAAAGAACATTATTTTTAGGTTTTTCGTAAATTATATCGAAAAACTTTTTCAAGTGTTCGGAAAACATAGTGAAAATGTTACAAAAAACAATATATGAATAAATACAAAAAATATATTTTAATATTAATGCTTATATTGAATACTCCCTCCGTTCCGGATAAAAAATCCGTTATTTCATTTTGAGATATTTCACTTAAAGAGTCCACTTTAAAAAAATTAAGGCATAAAAATGTTATTTTATTACTAATGGACTACTAAAAGTGTTATTTTCTTAAAAAGTTGATTTTCAACAGAGACTCTTTACATGGAACGGAGAGAATATAAGATAGTGTTAAAATTTAAGTAATTTTCTTTAGTAAACCTCAATTTATCATTAGTAGCGTCAAATCAATAAGGTTTATCTTTTTTTAATTTCACAAATAAAAAATAAATTTTTTTGATAATTGATATGAATAAAAGGTTTTAAAAAAGAAAATGAACAATATTTGAGACGTCTCTAAATAATATGGTTAACACTAATTTCATGACGTATTGAGTATTTATTAAATAATTTATAAATAGTGTGCACAAACTCCATTTATATTTTTAAAATATTTATTTGTTGAGTTAAATATTGTGCGTGTAGTGTACGTAAATATGTGTAATTATGGAAGGATGCGGATGTGTGCTCAAATATTTGGAAAATAATTTATGGACAATGAATATGTAAGTAATTTTCCAGAAAAGAATACTTCATTTTCCGTTGATTATATTTTACAAAGGTTATCAAATATCGAAAAATAAGAAAAACTTTGTCCGAAAATCATTTTTATTAAAACAAAGGAGCTTTACCTTTGTCAGATTTGGTATTGTAAAAGTCAAACACCCCAAATTTCTCGTATGGTCTAAACGCGGAAATCAAGTCGTGACAGAGACAAATTTGGTGGGATTGTTTTATGTTTTTCCTTTTGTCTCAAGAAAGAAGTTGCAGTCTATGACATTTTCAGCGTAGCGGAAAAGCACTGGCATCTGTCGCTCTCGTCTAGGTTTGAGTCCCTTTCAACTGACTAGCAAGCATTGAGAGATAGACAAACATAAAAAGAAATAAGACAATATGTTAGTTACACAATTTGATAGCCAAAAAGCAGCAGTTGGTGAATGATTGTAAATTTGTCTTTCTCCTACTTAGTTACCGAATAATGAGAGAGAGAGAGAGACCCTTAACATAACTGTTTATTAAAAGTAACTGTAGTAGAACATGTACAAAAAGGAAGATAAAAGTATCTGATAGATCTCACAGCAATATTGATTATTGAGTGTGCAGTTGCTATTAATCCAGTATTGTGAATCACTTGCTGTGCTGAAATGACAATTTTGTTGAATTGCTACCCAAACTCATGAAGACAACTATACCTGTACCTTCCAAAATTAGAAATATCAGAAACTCTAGAGCGCAGCAATATATGCCGATACTTTGTTTTCCTGCCAGCTTTTCCCAGTTTTTCTCACCAGCCCGAGTTGACAGAGGGCTCCCCACTTCACAAATGTTCAATTTGACCGTTGATTTTATCATGTCTAGTCTGATTGCAGTATTTGATGCCTAATCCATTACTCTTTTGGCTATTGCGCATCCAGGTGCCCAATATTCAGTCCTTGAGACCTTGTATACTTCCAGCTTTGAAGGAGGCTTCCCTACTTTACTCTGATCATTAAACAAATTAAACTCCATTTGGTACATATTACTGTATTTAAGAAGTTCAGACCTTCCAAGATCAATCCTTTCTCCACTTGTCAGCTCATGCATACTCATGGACATGTGATTCATTAAAACAGCTCCATGCAGTAACAATCGCAGTAATTTCATTCATTGCTTTCATCTGTAAATTGATATTCTTGACTTCTGAATGAATATCTTCAATAGCTGGATGGTATACATCCCCACCCAAAAAATAATGTACTATGTTGTCAATCTCCATCCAACTATATGCAGGTTTCTTCTTAATTCCTTTATCATACATCAAACCCCTCACTGTAGTGGCTTCTTTCCATAAACCACACGCAGCATATATATTAGACAACATAACGTAAGCCCCAGAATTTCTTGGATCCAATTCCGCCATTTTCTTTGCAGCTATTTCCCCTAGCTCTACATTCAAACAAGAACGACAGCCAGCTAGAAGAGCAGCCCATACCCCTGAGTCAGCTTCAAACGGCATCTCTTGGATCATCTTATAAGCAGTCTCAACTTTACCAGATCGACCCAGGATATCAACCAAACAAGCATAGTGCTCAGACATAGGGGCAACTCTGTAATTTCTTGTCATCGAATGGAACCAGTATAGACTCTCTTTCACCATCCCTGCATGACCACATGCAGAAATTAAACTAAGAAACGTTCGATTGTCTGGTTGGAATCCATTCGCTTCCAATTTCTTGAAAGAGGCGAGAGCTTTTTCATGGAGGCCGTGCTGCGCAAAAGCAGCAATGATGGTGTTCCAGGAGACAATGTTTGGATTTTTGATGTGCCCGAAAGCTGACTCAGATTCAAGAATGCTGCCGCCTTTGCTGTACATTGTTATAAGAGCGTTACATACAGAGACATTCGACTCGAGCCTATGTTTGAGAAGAAGTGCATGGGTTTGCTTGCCTTCTTTTAGTAATGCAAGACTAGAACATGCAGTAAGAACTGAAACAAAGGTGAAGTGATCTGGTTGCAATGCACTCCTGAGCATATCTATGTGCAGTTTAAGTGCTTCCTCGCCACTTCCATTTTGTGAATAACCTGTAAATTACTAACTGTATTATTCAATGGAGAATGCTCATACAAGCGCAGAAGAATGAAAATGTGAAATTAAAGCCAAACATAACCTGCATTGCTTGCCAATGTTGCTTAATGTAGTACTTTACAGTAGTTTGCTATGTCATGGAAGAAATCCATCAAGGCTTATCTAGAGTGGCTCGTGGATCTGTTGATTCTGAAATTCCTAACCGATACTTGTGAAATTACACTGTTTAAGAAACTACTTATCAAACCCACGACTAGGCCCGGCAATTATAACCCATTAACCCACCCAACCCAACCCATTAATATTTTTGGGTCGAAGGGGGTAACCCGTTTCGACCCAATAATATCAGCGGATTGGGTCGGGTTAGAGCGGGTCGTGCCCTTTGCCCGTTTCGCCTTGTGAGCTTTTATGCTATTAATTTATGTTTTTTGGGGGGAAAGCTGGGTTGAGGCGGGTAGACCCGCTTTAACCCATTACACAACCCATTTCAACTCGTTTGACACTTGGGTTCTAACGGTTTCGACCCGTTTCAACCCATTACCTATTTCAACCCACCCAATTGCCAGGCCTACCCACGACTAAGCAATAACTAACTACTCCTAATTAGGTCCTTAATGAGCCTCCCTTAAGAGTCACCTATGCATCCGAGAAATCACCCGGTGTAAGCAGGAACCTACTAAAACAACATTGTTAGCCAAACTGTGCCAACTAAAATGATTTTTGTGACTTAGTTTCAACATCTTCTGTCCAAAGTAACTCGATAATTTGCCATTGAAGTTTAAGAAATGAACTTCAAAACAAACTTTGAGAGTGATATTAGCTTATATATCTCATAGATGCATTCAATTAACCATACTTAAGAGCATCCAAAAGAAAGTGATTGAGGAACGTCAAGCAAGGTACAACTCTGAGGCACTTTCACAGAAGAACAAAAATTTCAAGAGCTTTGACTGAGAACCAAGCACACAGTAGACACTGTTATATTACGTTAAGACAGAGAATCTACTTACTGTTCTTGTTCTAAAACTCAACTTCATCACACAAATGCACAACTGATAAATGTTTACATATATTTTATCATTTTTCACATTCTAGGTTTTCTCGCTTCACTTGAGCTACTATCATTCATGTCTAACCAAGTCTATTAAATTTCACATACCTGCTATCATTGCATTAAAAGAGACACAATCTTTGCATTGAATTTTTTCAAACAAAATCCTTGCATCTATCATCTTCCCCTCCTTACAGTAACCTGTGATCATAGCCGTCATCGCTACAACATTCTTATCAGGCATCCGATCATACAATTCTTTAGCTTCAACAAAACTCTCACTCTCGATATACCCACTAATCATCACCGTCCAAGAAACAACATTTTTACAAGGCATACAGTCAAACAATGCCCTTGCTTGTTCAATCTCCCCTTTCTTTACATACCCCTCAATCATCATAGTATAAGAAATCACATTCCTCCTTGGCATCTGTTCAAAAAGCTCACTTGCCTCCTCAATCCGACCATATCTAACAAACCCAGAAATCATTGCATTCCATGAAGCGACATTTTTCTCAGGCATCTGGCAAAAGTATGAGTAAGCATCATCCATTTTATCATTCTCGATAGAACCTGAAATCATCGAGTTCCAAGAGACTACATTCCTCAACGGCATTGATTCAAACAATCTCTTTGATTCCCCAAGGTACCCATTTTGCCAGTAGCCAGTGATCATCGCATTCCATGATACAACATTTCTACTTGACATTTCATCGAACAGTTTACAGGCTGCTTCGGTCTGACCAGAGCGGAAAAGGGCGCCGATTTTGACATTGCAAGCATGAACTTGTTGCCGTTGCTGGGGTGCATGGAAATTAGCAGACTGAAGAAGGCGATGGCGGGCAAAACACCTGCTTGTAAGGGTAAGATTTTGAATTTTGTTCTGTAGAAGGCGTGGGAGAAGCATTATTTTACGAAGGATTAACGGCTCGACACGACATAGAATGGGCCTGAGCTTTGAGTCAAAACGCGAACCCGCGGCGAGTTTGATAGAGGACCTCGAACTCGATTGGAGTTGCTTTACTTGCCCCTTAACTTTCCTTGGGTGTGTGCCCCTTTACATGATTTAGGGTCTATTTTCTATAACATATTTATAAATTTTGATTTCGGATGTATTCTTAATATAACAACTAGTTTTACACCCGTGCGTTAAACGTACGTCATATATATATTTTTCAATCAAATTATACATAAGCAACATGATGTGAAAAAACAAAATTAAAAAAATAAATTAAAGAGAATTGTTGAAATATATATATATATTATTGTAAAACTAATATCACGATTAAAAACTTTAACGATAATAAATAAAATAAACAAATAATTGTAACGTAAATATTGTGAGTTCGATGTACATAACTGAAATTATTATAACACATCGATTAAGAAAAGGTTAAATTATTAATAGAGAATACAATAAATAAATAAAATATTTTATAAATTTTAGAATATTTTTTTAAATACAAAATTTGTCATTAAATATATGCGATTACTACTACGATCACTATGATTAAATATGTACAATTACTACTACTATCTATCACATCACAAAATACACATAATCTGTATTAATCAATATTAATATAATTTTTTTTATCTTTTAGTTAGTGTGTTATGAAAATTAAACACATAATTAAAATGTAAGCATAAAAATATAAATGAATTTAATTATTGTTTGTTACATGAATGAATATATATTTGTTAGATAATATAATATATCTTAGAATGAAAATTGTAACGTATATATATATTTTAGAATACATCTTTAAACGAATATATATTTGTTAGATAATAAAAATTGCACAGCAAATTCAAATGACGATAAACCAAAGAAAAACGACTCAAATTATATACTTCCTATGATCATCCCTCCCCCGAAATGGCCAAAATATCCCCGACTCAAAAACTCTTTCATTAATAATGTCACCCAAATGAGGTGACACTGATAATATATGTACTTAATTATTACAACTATATATACAAATATTTAAGCTCAATTCAATAAACTATGAAATAGACATTTAAACTATGATTGCTCTCAATTCATTGTACATTTCACCGAGTATGATACTCGGCTACTTGCCCATATACATAATCACACCCCTCTAGAGTCATTGTACATGTTCCCAGAGCAATTAGACTACGATTTACTTGCTCATATTCATCCTCGCTTTCCTACAATGTCAATGAGCGAAAATGGAATCCAGTAATAATGATGTTGTCATCTCTCACCAGGATCATATTGATCTTTAAAAGTCAATTCATCCAACATGTCATAACTGATGCTACTACTTTTTTTTAAAGGTTGGATGAGACATAGACCTTACTCCAACCCTTACTTTTTAATATTTTAATGCGTTGAAAGGCTACAATTATCGATATATGATGCCTTTGGCATAGCTAGAACAAATGGTGTCTCTGGTGAGGCTTTAAACACCCGACCTTTCGATTGAGAGTAGTGATGCACCAGAGTGCTTCTGGTGGGGCTTGAACACTCGACCTCTCCATTAAGATAAGCGAGTAGCTAAATGAGGCCTTTGGGTAAGGCTTGAACAACAACGTTGCCTCTAAAAAGGCTTGAACACCCGACCTTTCTATTGAAAGTTGTAAAGTCCAGGGTATCTCTAGTGAGACTTGAACACCCGATCTCTCTATTAGGAGAAGTGGGCTCTTGAGCTAGGAGAAGTGAGCTAGTTGCTCGTTGGTTGATGCTACTAATTTTGCCGGTGAAATTACTTGGTTATACGCAACAAAAGTGGTCACATAGCATTATGGCTGAGTAAGTAATGTTTGTTTAGTATAAAATTAGACATGTCATACTTTAAGGATCCATAATTGTTTATCAAATTATATTTCACTATGTACTTGTTCTTTAGCTTCTTTGGATAGAATTTGTCTTAACAAAACTCACAAGTAAATTAATATCAATATAGGAAGATCTTATAGTATAATAAGTTTTTTAAATCGTTATTCTTGTTTCCCTTGCATATTGGTAAAAAGAGAAAAAGTATTGCCTCTTAGATTGATGGTATTTAATTTCGTAATAGTTTTTTATGTTGTTTTATTTACTTATCAATACTTGTATATGTGTTCATATATAAATATAATCCTTATTTTGTAATTAGTTACGGTGGTTATCTAGCAATCTTAAGATAAACAAATTATATTTTTAATTATATATATCTTCCTTTTTTTGGTAAGTGCATTTTGAAGGGATCTTGCTATATATGGATGTGCTAATTACATTTGTCATTATATATAGGAAATGTAACAAAACAAAGTATTTCAATTTCCAATGTCATGTTAATTAAATGTTTAGAATAAAAATTAAGAAAAATGTAATAAAACAATGTGTTTCAACTTCCAATGTATATTTGTGTTTACATTTATGAAAAACATTTAGGCGGGAAAATCACGGTTATTAATATATATATATATATATATATATATATATATATATATTGGTGGTGAAATTATTAACCTTAGTTTATATCTAGATTTTCTCTCTTTCTCAACAAAAATAAAAAATAAAAATCGAACCGATGTCAGCCACCGAGGTTCGAGCCACCACTAGCCCACCTACTTCAAGATTAGGTTGTCACCGATCACCCTTGTTTCCACCAAGCCTAGGTAGGCCCGTCCCCAGCCCACCTTCATCGCCTTGGCCAACACCAGCCACCCTATCCAGACCTCCTTGAGTGCCAGACCTAACTCCAGCTCTCCTCAAGTCCTCCGTAGCTCACTTCTTCAGCACCTAGCCCAACCCCACTATACCACCCTAGCTCACCCTACCCAGCCTGCTTATCCACCAATCTCCAAAGCCCCCACTACTCTCACAACTGTCCGTCGCCCTGCCCACTCTTCTTAAAAAAAGGATAAAATTTTGACTGGTACTTTCTTCAAAGTCTGTATTCCCAAAAGTCTACCGTTATTTTTTTCAATCGCAAAAGTTCAGTTTTTGAAATATTGTTCCGAAAATATCATCGTCTCCTTCAACAGCTCCGACAAACACATTAAATTCGAAAATCACTATTGTTGCACAACGAAACAGGGATCGACATGCCCAGTCAAGTCGCGGGGGCAGCGCCCCTTCGTGGGAATTCGAGGGAAACGCCCCCGAAAGGTAAACAATTTTTTAGATTTATAAAATACGAAACTGTAATTGAGATCTATGATGGGTTGTGATTTTTCGGTAGAGACGAAGGTGGAGGAGGAGGAAGAAGATGGCTTACGACGAAGGAGATGGAAGAAGAATGTGAATGACGTGGTTTGATTCTTTATGATTTTGTATCGCAGTGCAAAAATATTGGATTAATGTATCGCGGTTCAAAACATTGATGTATCGCGGTTAAAACAATGATGTATCGTGATGCAAAAATAGACTAATCAATTAAACTGATAAATCGCGGTTCAAACATTGATGTATTGCGGTGCAAAAATAAACTAGTCAATTAAACCGATGAATCACGGTTCAAACATTGATGTATCGCGGTCCAAAAATAGACTAGACAATTAAATTAATGAATTGCGGTGCAAAAATTAATTTAATAAAATTGATGCATTGATGTTCAATAGTCAATGCACCGCGATTCATTTTCGTAGTGCGTATCATGCTTATTAAGGGTATCGTAGTCTTTTTGCCTCATAAAAATATCTTTTTCCAGTTTGAAAAAAAAACTGAGACCAGAGGGATTGAAAACTTTGAATAGTGGACCGACCCTTAATTTTTTCCAAAAAAATAAAATCCAATTACTACGTGCCCCAAGCCCAGCCCCCAGTCCAATTTGCCTTTATAAGATTGCGCCTAGCCCGGTCCGTATCCCAGATTTTGTATTTTATTTTTTTTTCAATTAAACAATGTAGATTTTAAAAAAACAATTTGGCAGATAAAAAAAATAAAACATTTGCAAATGAAAACGAACAATTGAAAGTAAAGATTATCGTAAAATACGTGTTGGTGGAAAACGTAACATTGTTATAAAAAAACAATTTGGCTGATAAAAAAATTGAACATTTGAAGATAAAAATCGAACAAGATTGAAGTACATATTACCAAAAAATACGCCTAAGTGGTAAATATAACATTGTTATCATTATCCATATACATGTTTGAATCAGTAATTAATTTTTAATCACCAAAAATTAATGAATTTTTTAAAAATTTCAAAAACAGGCAAAGGGTATTTTTATTCAATATATTTAGAAAATGTAGTATTAAGTATTTTATAGGTGTTTTATTAAATAATCTTGTTTTGATTTTTGGACTTTTTTTTTTTTTTTTGCTCCACTCGTTTCGCTATATCTTCCTCTTATTGTTTTTTTCTTTAAGCATTACAAAACTCAAATCTAAAACTCAAAATCAACCTAACAAGTAACGACATCCTCTCCGAACATTAGTTTTTTGGCTCGTGTTCCAAAGCCAAAAAAAATATCAAATACAACCCTAATGTTTGGTGAATTTCCACCCAAATCAAACCAAAAATCAAATACAACCCATTAAAAATCAATTAAATAATTAAGAGTAATGCTAGAGTCACTCAATGAGCACTCAAATTTATGCACCAAATGATGTGGTTTCCAATGTGTCATCTGATTTGGCATTTTATGGGCTCCACTATAAATTAAAAAGTTATGTTAACAATATGACACATAAGATGCCACATCATTTGGTACCAAAATTTGAGTGCTATTAGAGTAGCCCTAGCATTACCCAATAATTAATTAGATACATATTTGATTCAAAATCAAAACACATTTCCAATGGTGGCACAAAATCCAACACATTTACATAACTCACCGTATTTATCTCCATTAATAATGACTAGAAACTTTTAAACATCATATAAATTTTTTCTGATTTCCAAATGAAACAAATCAAATCTCTATTTATAGGTAAAAATGTGTACTTTTAATTCAGGGAAAAAAATAAAAATAATAATTTTGTTGGCTGAAAATTTGTCATGAAAGGCGATGGAGAAAAAATAAAATGATGATCAATACCAATTTCACACATGAAAATGGGAATGGGGAAGGAGGCTCATGCCTTGGAGTTTGAGTCATTTGGTATCTTCCGATGATTTTTTTTTTCTACAAAATCAACCAATGATTTATGGAAGATTTTTTTTAAAATTTTCATAAGAACCCAAAATTTGTGTTATATTTCAATTAGAACCCTCATTGGGATTGCTCAAATGATTTAACAAATCACCCACAAAATAAATATACTCTCCCGATCTCAACAAAAAAGGGTCCCATTTGACAAGTTGAATTTTCTTTTAATTGTAGTTATTCTAGTGTGTACTACCTTAGAATTTTTAATAAGAATAAGAATATTTATTAAAAAAACAGAAAAAGAAAAATTATACGTACTATTCTTTTAGACAACACAGGTTATTCAACAAAAACGGGTAGAGATAGAAAATGAAATTCTAATTATTTCAATTAGGAGAAAGTCATTAATTGATTATGTAACACACTAAAACATGGAATGTTTCATACTACAATAGTAAATGTAATTAGAGATGTTAATAGGGTCGAAAACCGTAAGTCCGAATCGAAACCATTAGGTTTTTGGCCGGTCAGATCGAAACCGTTAGGGTTGAAATTTTAGATGGACCGTTAAGGAACCGGAACCGTTAGGGTCAGACCGAAAACCGTTAGGGTTGAACCGGAAGCCCACTTGCATACGGTTTAGTATAGTTAGTAATATACGAGATGAGTATAATACCGAAAACCGTTAGGGTTGGACCGATTAACAACTTTAATATAGTTAGTATAATATACAAGACGCGTATAATACGCTGAAATAAGCGTACAAGCCTCGAAATTGGGAAAAAACGTACAAGTTTAATCATTGACTGGAAGCCGCAGTTTGAGCCGAACAGGGCAGCTGTTAGGTTTTTTGGCCAGGACAACAATGATAACCGACCAAACCGAACCTATTCTGGACCGGAACCGTTAGGGTTGGACCGAAACCGTTAGGGCTGGACCGATTAACATCTCTAAATATAACTATCTAAGATTAAAGAATTTTCAGTTGTATTATCTGAAAAACTTAAATGATGTGATGCACGACAAGGCTTACAAATAAAAATAGTGTAAAAAATAGGGGAGAAATTCGAGTTGGTACCATATAGTGAAATGTTAACCGTAAAAGTCTACCATAAATTTTTTAAACCGCTACAATACACTTCGAGGGGGAGGGGGGAAATGACAAAGATACCTTTAATGAAGAAAATGCGCGAAGACAAAGCTACTGAATTTAGGCATCACAATGCAAAAATCATCGTCCAAATTTGGGAATCACAATACAAAAATTAGGCATCGGTCATTAATTTTGGTCATCGATCATTAATCACGAAATAGGTCTAAATCTTCATTGTAGGATTTTAGCAAGAATTACATGGATGAATCGCCCTTAGATATTAGTCTTCTCCCGCCTCTCTGTCTCATTTATGCTGAGAATCCAAGTGATTATGGGAAGGTTAGCATCATATCGTAGCTCATTTATCATGGTAATTCCAGTAAATATAAATCATGCTGTTTTTGAGCTCATAAGTCACGTTTATTTCTTCTGTTCTGCTCGTGTTGCATATGAAGTGGGTGTGTTGGCCATGACAACGACGCCCAAATTGAAGGCAACGATGCACATCATGCAAGTATGCTGGCATTGCATACGAAGAGTACAATCATTATAACGGTAGCTCCAGTGAATATAAACCATGTTGTTTTTGAGCTTATGTGTCACGTTTTCATTTATATCTTCTGTTATACATGTGTTGCATATGAAGTGGGTGTGTTGGTCATGACAACGACGCGCACATCAGAGACAACAACGCTCACATCGGAGGCAACTATGCTCACATCATAGGCAACGACGCCACTTCGTAGCCAACGACGCCCACATAGATTGGAATCAATCTTCAAAGTAAGAAAGAGAAAGTGAATCTGAAGTAGCCTTTCACTACAGCTCGTTCATCAACTCGAGCAATATCCAAATGTTACACAATTTCATGCTCAAAATTCTTTGCAAACATCATCTTGCATTTGTGTAAATGATGTTATCGAGTACAGGAATCCAAAGAATGACGTCGTGGTGAAAGATGGCTCCAACAACGACTCCATAAGTTTAGAGAATGATCTTTCAGGATGTTGAAATGCTCTAACATTTGTTTCATCTCTTAAACAGTAAGTTGATACTGTTGAGAGAATGGACGGTGCTCGGTGGATATTTTAGGGAAAAAATAATAATAAAAGTAGACTTTTGCTGTTTAAATATAAAAGGATAGCTAACCTGTTATAATTTTATATTCATTAGGCAAATATACATAAATAATGAATCTAGTGAATACGTGAATTAAGACTTATGAAACGCAGGGGCCGCTCTACCTAAATCGGGGCCTAAAGCAAGAGTGCATAAAGAGTAAAATTAAGGTCAAATTCTGTAAGGGGCACACTTAATACAACATTTTTTTTTGTAAAAATACTATATTACCCACACACACAAAAAAGAAATTTTTTTTGAACACCGCCATCGGCCACTAGACTTCGCTGCCGCTGGCCTCCACCCAACCCAACCCACACGGAGTGGCCCTTGCCCAGTCCCTCCCCTAGCCTAAACCAGCCCGACTGCCAGCAGCCCAGTCCCTCCCCCAACCCAGCCCAACCCACCTGCTACCTGGATAGTCCCTCCCCAGCCCAGTCCTTTCATTTGCTTCCTGGGCATCCAACAGCCCAAAAAAAAATTTGGCCTGCTGCCTAGGCAGTCCAACAGCCCAATTTTTTATTTTTTATTTTTTCATTTAATTCTAAAATGGGCAAAGGGCAATTTGGTCTAATTTTTTAGAAAGTATTGTATTAAGTATCAATGATTCTATAATTCAAATAGCTATATATATAACTATTCATATTTTTTATTTATATAAAGTGTGCTCTTCCTTTTTCAATTGATATCGTCACTAATTCATTTAATTTTCTTGTGACATAGTTGATCTTAGGTATGATTTTTTTAGTTTCAAATTAAACTTAAGCACAAAAAACAAATTACTATTATAATTTAAACTGTTCAAACAAAATAAAGTAAAATAATCTAACAGGGCAATAGAACCTGATTTGCTTTTGGTTGGTTTGAACTTTGAAGTTTTAGATGTTGCGGCAAATTTGCTTTTACCTTGTTTTAAGCTTTCTTAAATCTTGATTCCAATTCGAGATTGTACTTGTACTAATTAAAGATGTGTGAATTGTGATTCTTGGTTGGTAGTAGCAAATTTGAAATTCAAAATTTCTCTATTTGCTTGGTGAAAGGAGAATAAAGATTGAAGAACCAAGAATTATCAGGTATGTGGAAAGAATAGAATAAGAGAAGATGAATGTCACAAAAGAGCCGAAGAGGTCAACAAATTATAAGAGACTTAGATTTGATAGATGTCTAACTTGAACAATTTTAATCAAAAGTCAATTTTGTTTTGAAGGTGGAAAGCTTTTTTCCTAATATCCAAATCCCAAAATATGGAAACTTTAAGCTAGCATTAAAAAAAAAAAAAAAGGTTAAACCAACGCCATACGAGCGAGCTTGATTTTTATGGAAACGCCGTTCAAATAATTCCCTTAATAGAAGCTAGCATTTAGTATGTTAATGTGATCCAAAACTTTAAGCTAACTAGCTAGAAATTTTCCATCTCCTTCAGCCTTCAGGATTCCCAGGTGGCTGCAGCCTGCAGGACTCAATATCTCTCTTTGTTTGCATGCCAAATAGTTTAGGAGATAATGTTGGCTCTTAGCTTCAAAATCCTCCACCATTGTAGGCTTTATGTTGAATGGCAAGTAGCTGTTCCTCTTCCTCTTCAATGTGGCATGTTGCGATATAGCATAGCAATTATAGACCTAGCAAAATTACTTATGTTAATTAGTTTTGCAAGAATAGGCCAATATATATATATATATATATATATATGACTAAATCAAGAGATTAGATTATGCATATTAGATTATCTAAAGGTTTAAAATATTAACAAAATGTTAGTATATACTCCCTCCGTCCCTAAATAATCGTTCTAGTTGATCCGGTGCACAGTTTTAAAAAAAAATAATTGACTTGATTATTTATATTGGTTTAATGTGTAGTTTCCTTTAATGTCCATGTGTATATGACCCATAATTAAAGTAGAGTGAAAAAGTAAGGGTAAAGTGGTAAAAGTGATGTTCTAAAATGGTAAGTTTCAAAGTAGACAATTATTTTGGGACGGACGAAAAAGGAAAGGAGGACGATAATTTAGGGACGGATGGAGTAATATATATTATATAGTAATAAATAAATAAAAATATATAGGTTGGTTTGATTCGGTTCGGTTGAATTTGGTTTGATACCAAAACTTCGTGAACCGAAGCAAATCGAGTGGTTTTTCAATTTTTAAAACCAAAACCGAACCGTCTTCGATCAAAACCGAATCAAACGGACTGGATCCCACAAAATATGTGTTAGAGAGCCGATGTTAAATTTGCAAATATGAAAGTACAATAGTAAAAGTAATATTACAAAATAATACGTATAATATTTACTCACCAACGAGCCTTGACCATTTGTTTTTTTATCCTTTTGACGACGGCGAGCTCCTTGTGGATAACCGGTGTTCTTTACGAACATTTTTACCATGAGCATAGACCGAAACATTTTCTTGGATCGCTTGTGGTGGTAAAACTGGAATAGATTGAAATTAATACTGTCAAAAATTAAGAGGGAAATTTCTTCTAAAAAAAATTACCATGAACCTTGTTTAAAATTTAAATTAGAGTCCGTGCGTACCTTGTCAAATTTACCATTCTTCCTTTCTCTTGTTTCTATTTGCCAGCCCTTCATTCGTTCGAACAAGGATAGATCACATGGACTAATTTGATCTTCTGCCATGGATGCTACAAACTGTGGTTGAAACTTATGCTTCTTAGAATAACTAGTAATTAATTAGGCTGGAAACAAGTAAAATGTTTTTGATTGACTTCCATTTCAACTCTTGTATAATATTTTAAACTATATGTACTTATCATTTTCTTTATGACTACGTCTTTTGTAAGACCATCTTATAGATCTCAATGCATAAGATGATATCTCACTCTCTTTTCATCATTATACGGTAGGTCAGGTAAAAAGACATATATTTATCTTACAAAAAATATATATAAAACTGTCTTATCTAAGTTTTTTTCTTTATTTATTAATATGTGAAATTACCAACAATAAATAAATAAATAAGTTAGCACTATATCTAGATTCTAAAAATAGATCTTGCTTTGGGATGTACATAGATATTCTGCGCGATAACATACACTCCATTCATTTGGGACAAAGAGTCTAATATATTATTTTAAATGTTTTATTTTAAGAGTTAAAAAATTTATGTTTATCATCTCCATAATATTTCAACTTTACCCTCCACGTTTAATATTAACGTATTGATTATGCTCAAATATTTTTGTAATTATGATCATTTATAATACTAGTTATATAACTCTTGATAATTAGACTTTTCAAATATATGTTCTTTGCGTGGAGTGGATGGAATATAAATAAGGAGGTATGATATGATGAGATTGAGCTTTTGATATTATTACAAGATTTAGTGTTAGTGTCGTTACATCAAAACTACTTATATCTCTATAGTGTAAGATCTAAAATGTTCTTCATTAGGTAATAACATAGACAATCTAAATAATCACCAACTTAATCATCCAATGACTTTAACTCTAAGGCTCGTAATAATATCACAAGCTGGAGCTCATAATATTATTTTTCGTAAAGAAATACACCCTTCGTTTTAAAAAAACAATTAAGATTTCATTTGACAAGTGAAACTTTTTAACCATGTAACTTTACATGTTTGATGTAGGGCCGGCAAAAGTCTCGTTTTTCCCGACCTGATTCCGTCCCGACATTTCTCGATCCCGACTTATTTCAGAACGATATTCAAGATAATTATCAATCCCGTCGGGATTCCCGAATCCCAACCCGTCCCGACTAATTTTTTTTATAAATATTGTGAGTGTTAAACAACATTTATTTTGTGTTTGCTAAAATTACTTAATGGTGTTTGTTAAATTTATTTTTACAATGTTGTAGTTTTTTTTTATCACGTTTCTGCACTTAGTGCAGCTCTTCTCCTATGAGTGAGGGATGCATTTTGTTCATAAGGACAGATTTAACAATACCTACTATTAAGTAAATATTCAAGTATACTTGTAAATATATAGTCTAAAATCTTAATCATGATGAAGACATTTTAAAATATTTTAGTGTCAGAAAATATTGTTCATAAATATTATAGTTGGGATTACGAAATTTTTATCTCCCGAACTGTCGAGATCCCGATTCGTCAGGTCCAGATACTTATCGGGAACGAGATCGAAAAAGAAATTAAAATCTCAAATTCTATCAGGACGGGATTGGGATGACAGGTATCGGGACGGGTCTCATCCCGATTCCCCCCCCCCCCCCCTAGTTTGGTGCACCTCGTTAAAATTACTCTACAAATATTTTTGTTTTACAAAAGAGACTATTTTCTTGTGGACAAACCGAATTGAAAGTGAAATACTTTTTGAAGAATGGAACTTCCATGAAGAAATACATTTCTATAATATTATACTCTTTCATCCTAAAAAATAGTCTTTGTTTATGTTATGACAAAAAATGCCCTTTAGATAGTCATTTACTTGAATTACAAAGCTTTTGTTCCAAATTTCTTTTACTTCCCTCCTCGAGTTTTCCTTGAATCAAACACAATCATTTTTCATTTTATTTTCATGTTTTTATGTGAAAAAACATATTTGATTATGACAAAATAAAGTATAAGAAAGTACACATGATTATGTTATAATTAATGAGTAGGTCTCGTGACAGAGCCCCACTCAGCCGCTCTCTTTTAACTTAACAGCATACGATATGTCGAGTCAAAAGAATAAGTTTTATATAAAATACACGTAAAAGTGTAAAACCATATTTACTAAGTTTTTGCCATAGTTAAGAGCTATATTTTGTCAAAGGAATAGTATAACAGAGTTACCTCATCCAGTGCTGACTTTCTATTGTCAAATATTTCTTGAAGATCAAAATCTTTGTTAGCCATATCTACAGTCTTGGCTGTACGGAGTCTGGTTCCCTTTGGCGTTGGTACTTTGAGTACCATTTCTCTTGATTGAACCTGCGCAATTCAAGTCATGTTGTGGTGATAACTAAATTCCACTCCATTTTTTCTGAGTTTACGGAGACGAAATCATCATGAAAATGAAATAACGAATACTTTTTCGTGATTTTCCATTTCATTATTACTGAGAATCAAAATAGAAGACTGTAAAACGTATTTATGCATGAAATTTGGTGATTAAATGATACCGGAAGTGTCCTAATTAGGGTACCCAAGCTTGAACTTCTTTCTCGCACCTCTTCTATTGGTCGTACCTGCATCGACTACATTTTAGAGGATATTGATCAGAAGTTATTGATATGATACATAGTATATATAGCATACAAAGGGACGTAGACAAAATCGAGTAGAACGTTTATAAGGTGAAAAAGGAAATGGAACCTCATCCATCCACAGGTTTCCTTTGATGACTTCGAACATTCCTGAAAACCCAAAGCTCTTGTTAGACATGTTTATGGTACACGGCAAATGGAATTTGGCTCGAGTTGATGTTGGTATCGTTTGGTTGTTGTTCTCATTCTGGATATAGGTCTTACTACTTGATGAATCTTGCCACCACAACATGAGGACTGAAACTTTGTTATTGGCTTTCTCTAACAATATATCTGCCTGAGAGAGAGAGATTATTGGGAATTCCTGCAAGAAAGAAAATAGTGTAAGAAGTTGAGTTCAATCAAATTATCATCTGATGGAGGAATATATAAACAAGGAGGATGAAAAGATACAATTCTTGCCAAATTTTGGATTCATGCAACTTGTCAGCTGTAAAATAAGCATTCAAGCTTTTTAAGGATAGAAATTAATTGGATTTTTACGCGTTTTCTTGTTTTCAAGAATCATGGTAAGTAATATATTTCAATCACTTTAGAAAATTTCCTTTCTTTCCTTACTTCTTGCAAATTGAGCAAGCATAGATTTGTCAGCTATCATATCCAGTAAAAATCATGGCAAAGTATGGTGCTCTAAAACAAAATTGCCATGTATATTGCATCTTATTACCACAATTTGATTTTTCATATGCCAAATTCATTTGATTTTGTTAATTTCTTTCTGATTTGTCAAAATTTATGTTCCACTTCTGATGATCTTGTCGTTAGAGTTTAGCCACCTTAGCTAGAAATTTAGACCTTGACTAAGAAATTTGATCCGCTTGTGTATCCCTTCTTGGCTTCTTACCAAATTCCATCTATCTTCCATAAAAATGGTTGGTATCTGGCTTTTATTTTTCAGTTGACAACACAAAATCACTCTTAAGCCATGGCCCAAACCATACTTGATTTGGATAAGCATTGTCATCCAATCAAGAGTTTATGGCAAAGAAAAGCCATAACACACCAGGGACAGAACCGTAAGTGCACATCATCAATAAATGTTCTAGATCCAGAAAGAAAGGAGTGCCAAGCTAGAAAGAAGCTTGCGAGCCATACTTTAACCCCATGGCAAAGGGGTAGCTAACTAGAGCTCGGTTTGGCACTAGCCATTTGAAGCGTCATATAATCTACAAGTTGTGCCATAAAACTTGACATTTTCAAACACGACATGTATATGTCAAGCAACCAAGACACAACTTGTAAATTAAATGATTATTGAAATGGTTCAATGAGCCGAGTACGCTACTACATGAGGCTAATGGCAAGCATGAGGATAGGATAGAAGCTAGACAAGGATAGAAAGAGCTAAAAGTTTAAGGACTACATATGAAGGTAACTATATACAGGCAATGACAAATCTGGAAGTGTTCAAAGCTCACTTCTCATATTTTAGTGTTTTACTTCCTTCAACAATTTTTAGAAGCAATTCCTAAGGACATTGTAAGTTTTGTGGAAAGATAAAGCTACACCATATATCTAGAGAAGGTATAGAAGCAAGTGTTATGAAAACAAGGATATCTTGATTAAAAAAGTTTAAATTTTTATCCTCAATATGGTAACGGATTAGTTGAAAACTATAGTATCAACTATTTGGACAAATAATGACGAGAAAACAATCATAAACGGAGTAAAAAATCAAAAGGGAACATAGTTATGTGATTTAATCACTCCATAGCTTACAATAATCATATGTACTCACATTAGAGGCGGACACACATTTTCAAGTGTGACACAAATTTGATAAAGTTTAGAAATCATAAATTGATCACAAATTTAGTTTCATAAACCCGTCTTGACAATATTCTTTACAGAGAAGCATATTACACGCTTGTTGTTACTATCGGCTAGGGGTGTAAGTGGTTCAATTCGATTTGATTTCGGTCAAAACCACAAACCAAATCACCCCAATTAATTTCAAAAAAATTCAAACTGAACCGAACTCCGCACAGTCTGGAATCGAACCGAACCACTTGATTCGGTTCGATTTGGTTCAGTTTTATAGTTTCAAATAAAAAAATTAATCAACTTTTACAAGATTAAAAAAATAATATACACTTCTAATTAAAGACATATTTTTCAAACAAGCCTAAGGGGCTAGAATTGACAGCACCAATAAACAAACAAGAATTTCAATGTTTAGTGTTTACTCTCTTTACAATTTCTTGCAAATTACAATTATAAATAAACACAAATAAAAATGTGGAAGAAATAAGCAGCAACATCAACAGTAATAAACAAGATCGGCAACAAACAATAAATAAACTTCAAATAAATTTAATATATATATATATATATATATATATATATATATATATATAAGTTTTAGAGTTAGAGCCGTTAGATGATTAAATAATAAGGAGTGATTTAGAATGTCTGTGTAATTACTTAAAAAATATCATATTTGAACCAACGATGTAAAAATCGAAAAATACACCTTCTAACCACATGACTGTAAAGCTTGTACTAATACCACAAGCTCTAACTCATAATATAGAGATATGGATTTGCGAGAGACAGAGACAACGTCTCCTGCCGTGTCTGAATCTATAGAGATAATCAAATTCGATTTCCCATCAGGCCATCACCATAACAAAAAAAAAAAAAAAAAAAAAAACAACAACCTTCAAACATCTTATGCCTATGAGATATCACATTATCCATTTTACAGCATCCCAATGCTACTTTCTTGGACTTGACAAAAATCTGCTGATAACCCCAATAACATGAGCTATGTCCGGCATTGTACATACCATAGCATATATCAAGCTTCCCCACAGCTGAAGCATATGTAACTCTTTGCAAATCTTCCTTCTCATCTAGAGAAGGACTTCGTTGGACACTTAACTTAAAGGGGTCGCTAAAGGTGAGCTAACAGCGTTATCTTTGTCCATCTTGAATCTCTGAAGTACCTTGTCAATGTACTCCTACCCTGACAATCTCCTAGCTGCTATCTCACGTTCAATGCCTATTACAAACTTTGTTTTTCTAGCAGTAGGTCCTAGCTTCATGTCAAATAACTTACTTCAAGTTAGAAATCCTTAAGAATTCTTGCCAAGAATTGAGATATCATCTACGTACAGGTACATAGAACAATAATGTAATAAAGTCCTCATCAAAAAATTTATGCACATAAACGCAATGATCCCATGCGGTTCTCGTGTAACCTTGCTCCTCATGCATGGCTATAACAAACTTCTTGTACCACTCTGCCTAGAAGCTTTCTTGAAACCATAAATATTTATCGTCAATTTACAAAGCAAACTATCTTTGCCTTAATTTTCCCTAAAACCTCATGTAGATTCTGTTTTTTAAGCACGTGCGAAAAAGTTGTTTTGACATCCATCTCTTCAACTTACAAGTCAAGACTTGCAACTAGACCAAGAACAACTTGAATGGATGACCCTTTTACCACTTGAGAAAATATCTCTTCAAAAAACGGGACCTCTTTCTGATTGAAACATTTCACACCATTGATCTTGCTTTGAATCGAGGATGTGTGGTGTTCTCTTCATACTTGATTCTAAACACCCACTTTTTTTTCAAAGCTCTTGTTCCCTTTGGGTACACTTACCAGTTCAAAGGTATAATTAATTCTCATCTAAAGACTTTTATTTCATCCTTCATGGCTGCAATCCACTGATCTATTTGTTCTCGATCATCTTTAATTGCTTCTTTGTAGCATTCTGGTTTCCCAATGTCAGTTAATATCACATACTCGTCGATTCAGTTTCTTGTAGAAGATCTTTGATCCTTAATAGAATTTCTTGGTTGAATATTAATTTTCATCACCTTGCTCAACAATATGTCCTCCTCATTACAGGATATATCATCAAATGTCTTTTGTCATTCTGATCCTTGTTCAGTTTGCACATCATGCACATCATCTTCAAATGGCTCAACTACTGATGCACAATAAACTAGCTCAAGTGGCTCTATGTCTCATCATAGGACTTACTCACCATCGGTTTGGCCTTTTCAATATCATGGGTGGTGGTGTTATCCTTCATAAATACGACATCTGGGCTTCTCATTATTTTATTCTCAAATGGATCATACACCTTGTTATCGAATTCATCTTGACCATACCCTAAGAAGATATAATACCTTGTCTTGACGTCAAACTTGGATCTCTGCTCCTTGGGAAAGTGCATAAATGCTTTACACCAAAAGACTTTTAAGTGATCATAGAACACATCCTTTCCATCTAAATCGTGTTTGCAACATAAAATGACAAAGGCTCACACATATGAAGAAGTGGGATCCACCTTTCAACCATGTCTTCTTAGGACCACACACATATGAATGTGTAGAAACTAATAAAGTTTTGGAATAATGACATAGCCTTTCCATTGAATAAATCACCTATTTATAGGGGGATTTACAATTAGGGTTACACTAGGAGTAGGATACAAGAAACCTATACAAGGAAGGTAACATAATTAGGAAAGAACTCTACAAGGTAATTACCACTAATTACTAATTACAAATCAACAAGAGTAATTAAAAGATATTATTCTCTAACATGCCCCCGCAAGATGGACGTCCGAGAGGAGAGACCAATCTTGTGTAGTAAGTGATTAAACCGTTGGCGAGCAAGAGGCTTGGTCAATGCATCAGCTAGTTGATCGGCCGAGGAGACATGGCAAACTCGCATAAGCCCATCCTGAACTTGTTGCCGAATGAAATGAAAGTCCAGAGCCACATGCTTCATGCGAGTATGAAAAACCGGGTTAGAGCAAAGACTCGTAGCGCCCACATTGTCACAGTAAATGACTGGTTGAGTCGAGGAGGCGAGACAGAGTTCGCTGAGAAGAGAGACAATCCACCTGACCTCAGCCGCAATGGCAACCACTACCCGGTATTCAGCTTCAGTCGAGGAGCGAGCTATAGTGCGTTGTTTCTTGGAGCTCCAGGAGATCAGGTTGCTGCCAAGATATACAATGTAGGCACTGGTGGATGTGTAGTCATCCTTGTTGCCAGCCTAGTCGGCATCAATAAAGGCATGGAGAGCAGGAGGAGACTGGCGATGAAGAAGGATGCCCGTATCAATTGTGTCACAGAGATATCGAAGAACTCGTTTGACCGCAATCCAGTGCTCAGTGGTTGGCCTATGCATGAATTGGGAGAGTTTGTTGACAGTGAAGGCAACATCTGGCCGAGTGAGAGACAGATACTGAAGACTGCCGACCATTGCTCGAAATTCTGTCGGATCTGAGAGAGCAGTATCTGTGTGAATAGTGCTACTAGGCGAGCATCGGTCATGCCTGTGCGAGCAAGGAGATCAGCTATATACCCACGCTGGGAGAGCAGAAGACCACTTGGGCGCTTAACAACTTCAACCCCAAGAAAGTAGTGAAGATCACCAAGGTCCTTGAGAGAAAAGCAAGTGGCGAGCATAGAGATGAAAGTCTGAACTCCAGCGGGCTGGTTTCCAGTGACAATGATGTCATCCACATACACAAGGAGATAGATGATGGTGCCCGCAGTACGAAGGATGAACAGCGATGTGTCAGCCACCGAGTTTTGGAAGCCGGAGGCAAGAAGAAACTGACGCAACTCATTATACCATGCTCGGGGAGCCTGCTTGAGACCATAAATAGTTTTGCGAAGTCGACACACATGTTGAGGTTTGTCCTTATCAGTGAACCCAGGCGGTTGAGCCATGAATACCTCCTCGGACAGGTTTCCTTGAAGAAAGGCATTGTTCACATCCAGTTGACGAAGATCCCATCCTTGACATATGGCTAGTCAGAGAACGAGACGAACAGTGGTCGGTTTAACCACCGGGCTGAAAGTCTCGTGGTAGTCAACCTCTGGTCGCTGGTGAAAGCCCTTGGCTACTAGGCGAGCTTTGTAGCGATCAACAGTACCATCAGCATGTCTCTTGATACGGTAGATCAACTTACAGCCAACAATATTGCGAGCATCTGCCGAAGGAACAAGTTCCCAAGTACCATTGCGAGCGAGTGCATCAAACTCCTCAGACATGGCCTGACGCCACTTCTCATCTTTCAGAGCCTGAGTGACACATGTTGGTTCACTGTCCGCTGCCAGTTGAGCCGAAAGACTCAGTTTGTTGATGGGTTTGAAGATATTATTCTTAGATCGAGTAACGATGGTTGAAGTGCCAGAAGCAGCGGGCACAGGAGCAGGGTTAGCAGGTACAGGAATAGGTTCAGCGGGCACAGGAACAGGCTCAGCGGGCATGGTGCTAATGGGAGCAGGGTTATCCTCGGGTATGGATCTGGTAGCCGAGGAGGGTTGAGCAGGCAATACAGGACTAGTAGCGGGCACAGGTGAGGTCGGGGGAGGCTGGAGTATGGGCGAGCTGAGATCAACCACATTCTAATTAGTGCGAGGAGAAACTGGCGGGGAGGCACTGGAGCGAGCAGCCGATGGTGTGTATGAGTGACCGAGCAGTTCATGAGGGGGGAGCCAAGAGACACTATCATAGGTACCTGGGCGAGCAGGGCTGGGGGCCGGGGTGGACATGGGAAAGGTAGACTCGACAAAGCGAACATGACGCGATATGTACAGCCGGGTGGTGCTCGGATCATAGCAGAGATAGGCACTCTGAGTGAGCGAGTAACCAAGGAAGACACACGGAGTGGAGCGGGCAGCGAGTTTGTGGGCGGAGTAAGGACGAAGCCAAGGGTAGCAGAGACAACCAAAAGCACGAAGCTTGGCGTAGTTGGGCTGAGAGCCAAAAAGTTTATCGTAGGGAGACTGGTGAGCAAGGGTGGGTGTAGGTAGCCGATTGATGAGATAGGTCGCGGTTTGGAAAGCAAACGACCAGAAAGGCAGCGGAAGAGAAGCACGAGAGAGAAGGGAGAGGCCAGTCTCGACAATGTGGCGATGGCAACGTTCCGAGAACCCATTGTGTTCCGGGGTGTGAGGGGGCGAGGTAAGGTGAGAGATGCCATGGGCGGACAGGTAGGCGGCCAAGCCAGAGTCCCGGGCAAGCCCCATATACTCGCCGCCATTGTCCGAGTAAAGAGTGACAATGATTGTTTTAAAGTAATTTTCCACTAATGCTTGAAATTTAGGAAAGATGGTGGCTACCTCAGATTTGAGTCTGAGCGGGTAAAGCCAGATGTAATGGGTATAGTGATCAACAAAGATCACATAGTATTTGAACCCATCAATAGAGGGAAGGGGGGAGGTCCAAACATCAGTGTAAATAGTTTGAAGAGGGAGAGTAGACACAATAGTATTTTGATGAAAAGGAATTTTATGACTTTTATTAGAAAGACAATCATTACAATGAATAGGAGTGCGAGCAATGTCAAAAGCTAAACCTAGGCTAGATAGTATCTGACTCTGGATGGGACCAGACGGATGACCAAGACGATGATGCCAGTCCTGATGAGAGACTTTGGAGCCGACACAAGCAGAGGGGTGGGGCGGGGTGACTGTGGTCGGCCATTCATACACACCATCCTTAGACTGTCCGGTCATCAGTATTCTCCCTGTCAGCAGATCCTTCACATGAAAAGAAGTTGGTAAGAACTCAATAGAGGTTTTATTAGAGATGCAAAATTGAGATATAGATATAAGATTCTTTTTCATGTCAGGAACAAATAGAACATTATGAAGGGAAAAAGTGTGTGAGGGTGTATGAAGGGAGGAGAAACCAGTTTTGGAGATAGTCAACCCAGTACCATCACCAATGACCATGTCATCCATGCCCGTGTAGTTGGAGTGTAGCGAGAGATTGCCAAGGTCGCTAGTGACATGATGAGAGGCACCACTATCGAGTAGCCAGCTCGGTGTCCCCGTGTCTGCCGTGGTTGCAAGGTGAGCCCGTGGTTGCCATTTGGAGCCACTTGCCGAGTTGGGAGTGGCGGGCAGAGATGTGGTGGCGATCAGTTGAAAGTTGAGGCAGCGAGTAACCGAGTGGCCCTATTGGCAGCATGCTTGACACTTGCCCAGATACGGTCGTTGTGGCCGAGGAGCAGATGCCGAGGGTTGGGAAGGTGGCCGAGGTTGCGAGGGCGGCTGATACCGAGCTTGTGAGGAGGATTGCCGAGCTGTCGAGCTATTACTCCTTGGTGCAGCAGGGTTGGCCGAAGTAGGGTGCGAGAAGGACGAAGGCTGAGACTGCTTCAAGAGTAGCTCGCGATTGATGAGTTTTTCATGAAGCTCATCAAACGATATGGGGGTATCCCGTCCTTCAACCACATCCACGATGTGACGGTAGTCATCATCCAAACCACCGAGGATGGTCTCAATGAGATCCTCGTGGTCAAGAGGCTTGCCCAGAGCAGCGAGTTCATCAGCCCGACCTTTAACAGACTGCATGTAGTCGGAAATAGACTGAGTGACTTTGGAAGCTCGCTTTAGATAATCCTTGATATGTTTGATGTGGCCACTAGTGGGGCGAGCATAGGTGTGAGCAAGGGTTTGCCAAGCATCACGGGTAGTGGCATCCTGTTGGATCAAGGGGACCAAAGGTGCAGAGAGGAAGTCAACAAGAGCACCAAACAGAAGTTTGTCTTGCCGGATCCAGGGTTGGTAATGCGGGTTGGGTGTGGGAACGTCCTTGGATGTTTGAGCATCCTTGGTGAGGACAGTGGGAGGCGGACATGGATATGAGCCGTCTACAAATTTGTAGAGGTCATAGCCGATGAGAGTGGCCTCAACTTGGAGTTTCCATGCTATATAGTTGGTGGAGGTGAGTTTGGTGATATTGTGGTGAGAGATGTTAATGAGGTCGAAGGTTTGTGTGGGATCAAGAGGGTTTTTAATGGTGAGGGAGTGATTTCCGTTAGCCATGGTTGAGAAGGGTTAAGGGCGGCGGCTAGAGGAAGAAGATGAGGTTTTAGGAGCAAGGCTCTGATACCATGTAGAAACTAATAAAGTTTTGGAATAATGGCATAGCCTTTCCATTGAATAAATCACCTATTTATAGGGGGATTTACAATTAGGGTTACATTAGGAGTAGGATACAAGAAACCTATACAAAGAAGGTAACATAATTAGGAAAGAACTCTACAAGGTAATTACCACTAATTACTAATTACAAATCAACAAGAGTAATTAAAAGATATTATTCTCTAACAGAATGTACTATCTTAGGGGAGTTTTGCTTCCTTGTAGGTGGACGACATCTAAAGGAAAGTCTATTATTTTGTTTTCCAGCCAAGCAATGTAGACACTTCTTGTTGTTCTTTTTCAACACTGCTATGCCCTTTCATAGTCATATGGGCCAATCTCTTATGCCATAACTCAGTAGCTTCTTCACCTTTGACATCATTCACATCACTACTTAAAAATTTCGAATGCATGATGTATAAAGAAGAACACTTCTTTCCTTTTTCCACAACCATAGAACCCTCGGACAATTTCCACGTATCATTTTTTAAGATGTTACATAACCCTTCATCATCGGCCTCCAAACTAAGATCAAATTCAAGCGTAAGTCAAAAACATATTTCACAATCTTAAGAATCAATTTCACTCAAGCATGAGCATCTAAGCATGCATTTCCAATACCAACAACTTTGGAAAAAACATTGTTACCAACCCTCACTGCCCCGAAATCACCTTGTGTGTATGAGGAGGAAAATTTCCACTCATTGTTACCAACCATTGAACTATATATTCCCACATGCTCCTCGATGAGATCAGCTACAAAAAAAAAATCCCTTATACATGCACTTCATCTTTAAGCAACTACGTTTTATTATTCTCAGTTTCCTCGCCAAAAATATCTTCCAAACTTATCCACATAGTTTCTATAAGCATTCACTTCAACAAAAACGTGAATAGTGACATCAAATCAAACAGCTCACCAATCAAAGCAAAAACTTGTTCATTCTCAAATTTTCAATCCTCATCTGTTTTTTAACTAGTAGGTATGGGTGGGCGTTCGGATTCGGATTTTTGGGTCCCCATCATAATTGCTAAAAAAAACAGTTAGTGGGTAATTTGAACCCGACTTATAACACTTTGGGTTGGTTATCGAGTTTTAATATAGTACCCGAAATACCCAATTGGGTACCCGACCTTTTAAATGAAAAATATTAAAACAAAAAATATGTATTCTTTATTATCAAGCTAAACTAAGCGCCTCGGGTTCTGGTCCAGCCGCATCCTTTCTCTAGTCTCTTGGTGTTTATTCACAATTCCACCTCTCCACCAGCTACCGCGCCACCCGCCACCAGCCTCTATCCCTCTCTCTCATTTTGGCTTTTCATGTTTATATTTTATCATTTTGTGTTCGGTACTTCGGTTCATCTCCACCTACACATAATAAATACTGTCTCTATCCCTAAATAATCGTCCTAGTTGATCCGGTGCATAGTTTAAAAAAAAATTGACTTGATTATTTATATTGATTTAATGTGTAGTTTCTTTTAAAGCCCATGTGTATGTGGCCCATAATTAAAGTAGAGTGAAAAAGTAAGGGTAAAGTGGTAAAAATGATGTTCTAAAAAGGTAAGTTTTAAACTGGAGAATTATTTTGGGACGGACAAAAAAAGAAAGGAGAATGATAATTTAGGGACGGAGGGAGTAATGTGTATCGCGGTTCACGAAAAAAGAAATAAAATGCCGTAGTTATTCATTTTTGTATTACGGTTCAAACATTTATATATCGCGGTGTAACTACTTTATATGAATATTTATTACGCTTATTATAAATTTTGAATCGCGGTTAAATTGTTTCTATATCGCGGTGCAACTATTTTCTACGAATTTTTTATTACACGTACGATAAGTTTTGAATTGCAGTGCAAAATCTATACTTCAAATTTAATTTGTATCGTGATATATAAAAATTATAAACCGTGATACAAAAAAGAATATTGTGCACCGTGGTGCAAAATATGTGCACGACAATATATCTTTTTCAAAAAATTTACCGTAAATAAATAAAATTGATAATTTGCACCGCATTATATAAATATATGAACTGCGGTGCATTGTGTAGTTATTCATAGCGCGCCTCTTACTCATTAAGGGTATTGTAGTCTTTTCGCGTCCAAAAGTGACTTTTTCTGGTTTAAAAAAAGAGAGGATACTTTAGCAGTTATAAACTTTTAAAAAGGGACCAGCCTGAATTTCATCCAACAAATAAAGCAACTAACAAATATCCAAAGAAGACAACCAAACCAATGATTTAAAAATCATAATACCAAGCACACAACGGACAAACAAAATTTTACTTTCAAAATATAGGCCTTTAGTAGATCTGTCAAAACAAGCTTGCGGGGTGGGTTTGCCCACAACAGAAGACGGGCCGGGGCAGGAAAGCCCGCAAACATGATAGTCCCTAAAACTCATGGCTCAGCCCAGCGTGCCTAGGGCCGCGGGCAAAACGGGCAAGCCCGTGAAAATTTGAATTTATTTAAAAAAATATTTATTATCAATTATATACCAATATACCATAACAAAGCTCAAACAAAACAAAAATGGAGATCAAACAAAACAGAAATGTGTGTAGATGTGAATCATGCGATTATGCGAACTGGAGGAGCCGCCGATTTGGACGCACCGAAGCAGGATGGGAGAGAGAAAAAGAGAGCGTGAGATGAGATGAGACTAACTCTTAAAAATCCAGCCACTCAGAACGAGAGAAAAGGAGCAGCCGTGCTGAGCCGGAGAGGAAGTCGGCGAGTCGCTAGAGATTGAGACGAGAGTGACAGCGTGAATCGGTGAATGTGATCTCAGATCTGTATCTGATACTTTCAATTTGGATGAGAGAGAGACGATGTCAGACCAACACCGAGTTGAGAGAGAAGCAGTGAGTGTCGAGTGTTAAGTGGCAGAGTTACAGTAGATAGGAGACGACCGACGATAGAGAAAACTGAAAGGAGTGAGAGACGGCGTGAGACAATGGGGAAGAGATGAAGTTTGTTGTGTCTGTGAGAATTGATCATAAATTAGGGATTTAGATTTTAGGGTAGAAAACTAGAAAGATGTGAAGAGAGAGACGGGGAGTGGCGGCTTTGATGAGAGAGGGAGAGATATATAGGTTGTGAAGTAAAGTTGTTGTTTCTCATTTGTATTCTTGATTTACATATGTTCATACATTACATTAGTTTTATACATTAGTGGCTAATTGGGATGCATATCAATTAGCGTGGCAATTGTGTATAGAACTTTGTCATAGAATAGTTTCCTTTAGACTTCACAGATTCAGCGGAAACTTCAGCCATGCTTCACCGGAAGACCTTCAACAGCATCCAGCGTCAGACCTTGTCTGCACGTGTTCAAGCTGACGTGTCCATTCACCAAGTCTTTGTGGATTAATTAAATTCATCCTTTATCAGTTTGAATTTGAATTAAGACATTCCCTGACTTCTCAAACACGCCTGACCAGCTTTCCAAAAAGTTGGAAGACTTTCACATTCTGAACAGTGAGCGGTGAACAGATCGCTCTTACGATGCAGCACCAACTATTACGCACTGCTCCTCTGACTTTCTTACCTATCAGTTGCTGCAACAACTCTGCACCACTCCCTGCTCTTAATCGGTGAAGACAAAATCCATAAGACAGCTCCATGCATTTAATGCATTCAACCTAATAGAACTGTTACCCTTCGTCTTCTCCATCGGATCTCAAGAATGCTCCAGCTATAAATACTGCCATCAAAGACTGAAGAAAACAATGCTCTGAAATTCTCCAACAACTCAAAGTCTTTATACTCAGCGCATTCAAGAGATCATAAACTGATCAAGAAGTCCTCGACAACAATCAAGAAGATCTGCATCAACATTTATCTTAAGCTTCTTATTATTGTTCCATTTAAACTATTCTTCTGCACAATTGAATATCTTGTTTATCCAGATATTCAATTCTCAAACCCCCAAACACAAGTCAATATTTTTGTACAAGATCCATTGGATATATTCCTTGTAATAGAACTAGTGGAAAACATAGTACACATTTTAAATCTAAGGTTGACTGCCTTGGTGGTGGACGTAGCACTCTTTATAGTGTGAACCATCTCAAATACTTGTGTTCTTCCTTTACTATTGATTACTTCTTTGAACTGTTACTTATTTCCTTTACTTATATCTTCAACTGCAGACTTGAGTTTTCAATCAAGTCTACCGGTAGTCCTTAATCGGCAGACTTGAACTGTCTTCCTTACAAGACTTCCGCTACTTCAATCTCCTTAATAGATTGCAAGTGCTTGTTTTAGGAACTAATACGAAAAGTTTTTAAGTGTATAATAAGCTATTCAACCCCCCCCCCTTCTAGCTTATTATTATGCTCTTTGGGACTAACAATTGGTATTAGAGCTTAACTCTTTGAAAACAAGTTTTTCCGAGATTAAACTCTTGAGAGACTCGATCCAATGGCACAAACACACTACATGCTGCCTACATCAAATGCGAACCACGTGCCAATATTGGACGAAGGTCACTTCGATGTTTGGAATGATAAGGTAATGCGTTTTATGAATTCTATTGACAACAGGTTATGGAAGTGCGTGCTAGCAGGATGTCATGTACCCATGAAAGCAAATCTACTGGCATCTATCGCTGGAAATCCTGCTGAGGTACCCAAAGAAGATTTGCTTGAAGAAGATCGCTGGAAGATATGCTTGAAGAGTTCAATTCCTTTAGAGTAGCCTATGTGAAACTCGCCAAGAACTGTGAGAAGCTTGCTGCTGAGAAATCTCTGCTGGCAACTGAGATTCAATCACTCAATAGCTGTCAACAAGAAAGTATCAAGCTTAAAGGAGAAAAAAAATTCCTTTGTGATAAAGTCGAATGTCTCACTGAGCATATCAAAGGACTTGACATGGAGAAAATTTCCTTGCAAAAGACAATTGACTCCTGGAACAACTCCAAGGATACCTTTGAAGAAATCCTTTTAAGCCAAAAGTCAAGTAAAGATAAATCTGGCTTAGGATATTCTGATGAACCCAGCGTGACATACTCTTCTGTCACAGAGAAAGGTGAAACCTCCGAGATAGCTTATGATATCTCCTTCTCCAAACAGACGTTCGGAAACAAGGGTAAACAAGGACTTGGTTATACAAGTGTACCATACGTTTACCCCAAGGCTCAGAAAGGGAAAGCCAAGACGACTGCTTCTAATGAGAAGCTTGAGAAAGGAATGGTAGAGAAACCAAAGTCTACCGACAACAACTCTGCCAAGGCAAAGTCTGCTGGCGGTAGACCTACGAAATCTCTGCCGGTTCCTATCAAGTTTGTCTATGAAATGGGCAAGGCACCTAAACTTGTTGAAAGTAAACTTAAAGGTATTCTACCGAATCCTCCTAAAAAGGTTATCAATAGACCAGCCAAGGCTAAGTCTGCTGGTAACACACCTAGGAAAGTCCAACAGAAACCAATTAAGTCTACCGTCAACAAGCTAGCTGAACCAAGGACTGCTGTTAAGAACAAGGATATTCACAAGCACTCTTCAGCTAAGACAACTGACAGTCCTCTATGGAACTTTCATCTTTGTCATTCTTGCAATTGTTTAGGCCATCTGGCCCCAGAATGCCTACTAAGTTTCACATCAAAATCTGAGAGACCCAGTTCTCTAAAGGTTAGGCAGGTATGGGTTCCAAAAGGTTGCTAATCCTCAGGACCCAAAAGAAAATAAAGTGGACCTTGTTTCTTTGATATTTTTCAAGTATGCTTTATGGCTATAGATACAGAAGAAAAGGACATCTGGTACCTGAATAGTGGCTGCTCAAGACACATGACAGGGAACAGAAGTCTACTCTCAGATATAGCTGAAGCCAAAGGTCCCACGGTGATTTTCGGTGACAATGCAAGAGGAAAAACAATTGGGTATTGCTCAATCACTAGAGGAAGTCTCTCCATCAACAAAGTTTCTCTAGTGAACGGCTTAAAGCACAATCTACTGAGCATATCCCAATTCTGCGACAAAGGACTCATCTGCCAATTCTCCTCCAACCAATGTCTCATCAAAGATCGTGAATCCTGCTCAACAATACTGATCGGCAATAGACAAGGAAACGTCTATGTCGTGGACCTAAATCTTCTAGAGAGATTCTCCAGCCTTTGCCTAGTCGCTAACAACGTTCATGACAACAGTTGGCTTTGGCACAAGCGTCTCAGTCACCTCAACTTCAAGTACCTCTCCAAGCTTTCCAAAGATGGGCTTGTCAAAGGTCTACCTACGGTGTCTGCCGACCATGACAGAAGTTGCAAAGCTTACCAATTAGGAAAACTTTCCAAGTCTTCCTTCAAAAAAAAGTCTGTCATGTCAACGACCAGACCTCTTCAACTTTTGCATATGGATCTCTTTGGACCAATCACTACAGTCAGTATCTCCGAAGACAAGTACACACTTGTAGTAGTTGACGACTACTCTAGGTTCACCTGGATCAAAACAATGACTTCAAAAGATGAGACATATGATCTAGTCACCGCTCTTTTTAGAAGACTTCAAACCCAAAAGCTTGAAGATATTAGTGACATCAGATCAGACAACGACACTGAATTCAAGAACAACGGTGTAGAAAGATATTGTTATGAGCACAGGATCGGTCACAACTTATCTTTTTAGAAGACTTCAAACCCAAAAGCAAGAACTATGCTGGCAGAAGCTAAACTCCCAAAGTACTTCTGGGCAGAAGCCGTCAACTCTGCATGTTTTACCCAGAACAGATCCCTAGTAAACAAGTTTCATAACAAAACTCCATATGAAATATGAAGAGGAAGAGCCCCAAACATAGGATTTTTCAAAATCTTCGGCTGTAAATGTTTTATTCTATATAATGGAAAAGAATATAGAGGAAAATTTGATTCAAAATCAGACGAAGGAATTTTTCTGGGCTATTCCAAACATTCAAAAGCATTTCGCATATTCAATAAAACTTCTTTAAAAATATTAGAATCTGTGCATGTTACTTTTAATGAATATGATTTGTTAGAGCCTCGAAAGGCTCCGAATATTGCTAATGATTCTGATGATGATGAGACAGGTACAAATACAACATCTACTTCTACTCCACTTTAGAATCCTCCAACTACAGACCCTTCCGGTTCTGCTAACCCTGCACCAGCAGACTTCAACTTTGCTGGTGCCAACTCCAACTCTTTTGTTGACCCTGAACCCATCTTTTGTTTTACCCCAAACACCTTTGCAGATCACTCACCCTTCTTGTTCACCAGAAAATGAAGGTTTCGAAGATCCTATCTCTTATGAACCTGATTTTGGTGTATCACCTTCTCTACCAACTCCAGAATCTTTAAGGGAAGAACCCACCAGAAGTGATCTTCCTTCAGCTGTTATTGAATCAAGAGATCATCCCATTTCTCAAATCATTGGTGATCTCAACTCAGGAGTTCGTACGAGGAATAGAGTTCGAAATGAAACCATGTTTGCATTCGCATTCGTGTCTGAAATCGAGCCAAAGAAGATTGATGAAGCTATCGAAGACCATTACTGGATTGAAGCTATGCAAGAAGAGTTGTACCAGTTTGAAAGATGCAAAGTGTGTGGCTTAGTTCAAAGACCGACTGGCCATCCAGTTATCGGCACCGAGTGGGTATTCAGGAAAAAGAGAGATGAAGATGGGAACGTCACCAGAAACAAAGCTAGATTGGTTGCTCAAGGCTACCGACAGGAAGAAGGAATTGACTTCGATGAAACATTTGCTCCTGTTGCTAGATTAGAGGCAATCAGACTCTTTCTAGCCTATGCTTCGTTCATGGACTTCAAAATTTATCAGATGGATGTGAAGAGTGCCTTTCTCAATGGTGATCTTCAAGAAACGGTATACGTTGAACAACCTCCAGATTTTGTCATTCAAGACAAACAGGATCATGTCTACCGACTCAAGAAAGCACTCTATGGCCTGAAACAAGCTCCCAGAGCTTGGTATGAAACTCTATCCAAGTTCTTAATTGAACAAGGATTCGTGAGAGGAAGAATAGACACAACTCTGTTCATCCTCAAGCACAAAGGTCATTCTCTTCTGGTACAAATCTACGTGGACGACATTATCTTTGGATCTACAAACCAAAGCCTGTGCAAGAGATTCGAGAAGCTGATGCAAAGCAAGTTCGAGATGAGCATGATGGGAGAGCTCACCTACTTTCTAGGACTGCAGATTCAACAGACTTCTGACGGGATCTTTATCAGCCAAACCAAATATGCAAAGGAACTTATCAAGAAATTTGGTCTTGATTCAACAAAAGGATTTGAGACTCCAATGTCTACCGACTGCCATCTTGACAAAGATGAGAAGGGAAAGCAAGAGAACGTGACCAAGTACCGAGGAATCATAGGTTCACTTCTTTACCTTACTGCCAGTAGACCTGATATTATGTTTGCTATTTGTGTTTGTGCAAGATTTCAGGCAGATCCAAGGGAATCACATTTGCTTACTGCTAAACATATCATCAGATATGTTTCAACAACTACAAATCTAGGTATCTGGTATTCCAAACGCAACAACTTCAATCTAGTTGGATACTCAGATACAGATTATGCAGCCTGCAAAGTGAGCAGAAGAAGCACCAGTGGGACTTGTCAATTTCTAGGAAATAGACTTGTCTCGTGGTCATGCAAGAAGCAAGGATCGGTTGCAAACTCAACCACGAGGCGTAATATATTCTTTGCCGGCGGTTGTTGCTCTCAGCTACTATGGATGAAGCAGCAGCTAGTGGACTACAACATCAAGACTGCAAATTGTCCAATCATGTGTGACAACACTTCAGCAATTTCAGTCTCCAAAAATCCAGTGATGCACTCGAAGACAAAGCACATTGATATCCGTTATCACTTCCTCAAAAATCATGTGGAAAAAGGTAACATCAGTCTGGAATATGTTCCAACTGAACATCAATTGGCTGACATTCTCACCAAGCCACTGGATGCAACCAAGTTTGCTTACTTAAGGAGAAATCTTGGTATGATTGATCCTACTTCTTAATTTCTATTCTTTAAGTTTTTCTTTCATACCGGTAGACTTAGACTTATACTAACCGGCAGACTTTATTTGCCTTCTAACAGCAAACTTAAGCTCTTCTCTTTTACCAGGTTAGTGTTTCAACTAAGTCTATTAAAGCGGGAAAGGTTTCTAAAAGGGAAAAGGAGTTAAAAGTCAAAACTTTTAGTACTTTGAAAATATCTTAAGTTATAGCTTTTTCGCTAAAAGATTTTTTCCTCCTTTAAATAGACTTTGAACCGCCCTTTCCAAAAACTTTACGAAATCCCTCTCTCTCTAATATTTCTCTCTCTACTCAAACCTTTTCTTTCTCTCTGCAACTGCTCCCTCCATTTCCAAATTATTCTTCACTTCTTCTTCTCTACAGCAACAATGGTATGCTCTTCACTACTCTCTGGTTTGCTATTCATTAATTTTTGTTCAGTATTTCCTCTTTTGAGTTATTTTTTAAGTAATCCGAAAGGACGCTATCGCGTATCTGGACGGTTTCCGCCATTGTTGTTTTTCAAAACCTTGAAACTAACAGTTTTTTCTGTGCTTTGAGTACTCATTTCTTTTAGAAATCATCTGTTAATGTTTCTCTAGTTTATCTATCCAAAACATTTAAGGGTTTCAAGATTTTCATCGGAAATTTCAATTAATTTTCATCGGAAATTTCAATTATTCTGTAAGGTCAAAAGCCCTAATTTCTGAATGTGTTCTTGCATGTGAAAACTTCTACAAAGTCCAAAAGCGACAACAGGAAGGAGTTTGACCCTGAGAAGGTCATCCCACCTGGTCTGGACATTAACCTTCCAGGATACCCTCGATATCCTGCTCCTCACGATATCATAATGGCTCTGGACCCGAAACTGTATGTACCCGACATGTGCATAGACCTCAACTCTGTCTGCACATTCACCGCCGGAGTCAAAGCCTGCGAAGATATGAACGCTTCGGGGAATCTACATCTTTTCTACCTTCATGACAAGGACTAAAGTATCCTCCTTGCTGAGGAATTCTACCAAAGAATGGTCGTCAAGAATCATACTACAATGCATGGATGGATTAGAGGTCGACCCGTCTCTGTCACTGCCAAAACGATTTCCAAAATCATTGGAGTGCACTATGGTGGCGAATTAGACGTAACCATTGCTGAGGCTGACCATGCGTGGGAAGCAATGAGGGGAATTAATACCCCGAGGGAACCTCAAGGCAAAATGTTGAGGAACCTCTTCCCTCTGGACGTCTACTGCTCAAGCCATCTGCTTGACAAGGGCTTTCTATTCAAAAGTGGGGCCCACGACATGTTCACTACTCAACAGCTGAACCTCACCAGTGCCGTCTTCCTACAGACTCACCTCAACTACGGCAATATCATATTCAATGAACTGAAACAGTACGTTAAGAAAGTGAAGGACAACCCCAACTGCAAACGGCCTTTTGTTAGGCTAATCAACGTCCTTCTACGGGACACGACAGAAATCAACTCTTCTGTTAAGGAAGATGAGCTCACTGTTGTGAGCAAGGACAAGCAGCTGACGGCCACGTTCTTCAAAAAATATGCCGACTACGAGAACAAGCGAAGGCAGCAACGAGGACTTCCCAATGTCTCTCTTGAAAAGGTTGCCAAGCCAACGCCAATGGTCGTCACGCGCTTCAACATGGAAGCATATGATGCTGCTAGCAAGAGCTATCATACTGCAGCTGGCAAATTCAATGCCCAACTTGCTCGAGACATTCACCAAGTAGTAATGGATCTGGCTGATGAGTCTGAGCAATTGCTAAAGACGAAGGAAGCGGCCAAGGCCAAGAAGGCACAGGCGGAAGAAGATGAGGCTGAAAAGCGTCAAGCCAAGTGGATTAGGCAAGAGCTGAAGGCCGGTAGAGGTGACAAGTCTGTTGGAAGCTCCTCTACAGCTGCTGAAATGCCTTCATCTCCGCAACCTTCTAACCCAAAACCACCAACCTCCACTACCCAGCCCTCTCCTAAACACAAACGTAAACCCTCTTCTGACCAACCTTCACCTTTACCAGAACCTAAACGTAGGCGACTACGTAAAGCTGTACCGACCCAGCCACCAGCAGACACTCCAGCCTCTGCCGATGAAGCAGCTGAACCTTCTTTTTAGTTGCTAAGGCGGAAAAAGAAGTCTGCTGGCAACCAACCCTCTACCACTAACTAACCCTCTACCGCCAACCAACCCTCTACCGCTACCCAACCCATTCCTACTGAGTCATCTACTAAGAGGACTTCAACCCCTCCGGAGGAGTCTATCCCTCAGGAGGAGCCACACACACAGGAGGAGCCTACCAGAACACCCTCTCCACCTCCTCCTTCACCCTTCAACTATTCTCCAAGCCCATCTACCCCTTCTTCACCCCAACGAAACCCAACCACCCAAACTATACCACCCAAACTACACCATCCAAACGAACCCAAACCACACCCATTAAACCTCTAGACTCTGCTGCCTCGAAGTTTCTCTTTGAACTTTCATCAGTAGCAGATCTCTCCCCCCCCCCTTCTAGCTTATTATTATGCCCTTTGGGACTAACATCCCAACCTTCATCCCAACCTACCCAACTTAAAGCCAAATCCCTTTTCTACCCTGCCCCCTCTTTTTGGTTCTCTACCGACCCAATACCTGAATCATCAATCGTTAGTGACAATTCCAACACTGACATTGAGCTCGATTCTCCTCCAACCCCTCATCCCTCCCCACCAAAAACCAACTCCTCCTCAACCCATACATTCCCTTCCCGAGACTCAACCTCTTCCGACTCTGCCACTCCACCTCTCCAACAGCCCTTCCGACCCACAGCCACTACCGAAGCCATCTCTTCTGCCGGCAGTGAGCATGTACGCATTGGTCTGGACCCTTCTCCTTCTCAACCGGCCAACTCTGAGATTTTGGCTCGCCTGGACGCCATTTACGACAGACTGGGAGAACTCACCAATATCTCCATAGCTGCCGCCGAGCTTGCAACTGCCGCGTCCAAGGCAAATGATAGAAATGCTGCTCTCCTACGACAATTCCAAGACGACGTGTGGACAAGATTTGGGCAGATGAAGCATGAGTTCACTGATGTCAAGATCAACATTGAAGCTCAATGCACGGAATGTGCACGGCTCTGCTCATCTCTGTTCTACGAATTGTTCCACACCATCACTCTCCATCTCGGCCACAACCACCCGCCTGTTCTCGAGCTCAACAAAATTGCTCTCAACTCGGCTCACGATGTACTCAATGCTCAGCGTGATCGTGATCTGGCCATCACGGAGGAGAGACAAATGAGGTCTATCAACCAGATGCTAATGGACGAGAACAACCGTCTACGTGAAGAATTGGACTACCGTTCTCGCTCCACCAGACCTCCTACCTCTGCCAACGAAGAGTACGTCAGAAGAGCTGAAGAACTTGAACGGAAGAGAAAAGAGAAGGAAGCATCAGACAAAGGCAAAGGGAAAAGACCATGGTAGTTTTGTATCTTTTTTCTTCCCTTAACCTTTGTATCTATCTTAATATTTTTGAAAACTCTGTAATATTAAACTTCTCGTTTGAATACAGAAGATTAATTCTCTTTTAAAAAATGTCTGCTGTTCAATTCTTGCTATTTCAATTCATATATCTGCTTAGAATTTAAACATTCAGTTTAAATCCATAATTGAACTACTTACTACTAATTTGTGTGTTGTTCTCTTCATCTCTTCTGTTTGTAAGCACCTAGATTAGATTTTACACTTGAGGTGTTCTCCTGTTTGATAAAGGCATGTCTACCGTTATAAATCTAAAATCACTCTTGACATGTTATTATCTATCATATAGTTGTTTATAGCCCTCACTTGTAAGTAATGATGACCAGATGCAAATAGAAGGAGATTGTTGTTTCTCATTTGTATTATTGATTTACATCTGTTCATACATTACATTAGTTTTATACATTAGTGGCTAATTGGGATGTGTATCAATTAGCGTGGTAACTGTGTATAGAACTTTGCCATAGAATAGTTTCTTTTAGACTTCACAGGTTCAGCGGAAGACTTCAGCCATGCTTCACCGGAAGACCTTCAACAGCATCCAGCGGCAGACCTTGTCTGCACGTGTTCAAGCTGACGTGTCCATTCACCAAGTCTTTGTGGATTAATTAAATTCATCCTTTATCAGTTTGAATTTGAATTAAGACATTCCCTGACTTCTCAAACACGCCTGACCAACTTTCCGAAAAGTAGGAAGACTTTCACATTCTGAACAGTGACAGAGGAGGTGAACAGACTGTCTCTTACAATCTGTACGAACTTTTACAGACATGCTCCTCTGACTTTCCTACATGTCAGTTGCTGCAACAACTCTGCACCACTCCCTGCTCTTAATCAGTGAAGACGAAATCCACAAGACAGCTCCATGCATTTAATGCATTCAACATAATAGAACTGTTACCCTTCGTCTTTTCCATCGGATCTCAAGAATGCTCCAGCTATAAATACTGCCATCAAAGACTGAAGAAAACAATGCTCTGAAATTCTCCAACAACTCAAAGTCTTTATACTCAGCGCATTCAAGAGATCATAAACTGATCAAGAAGTCCTCGACAACAATCAAGAAGATTTGCATCAACATTTATCTTAAGCTTCTTATTGTTGTTCCCTTTAAACTATTCTTCTGCACAATTGAATATCTTGTTTATCCAGATATTCAATTCTCAAACCCCCAAACACAAGTCAATATTTTTGTACAAGATCCATTGGATATATTCCTTGTAATAGAACTAGTGGAAAACATAGTACATATTTTAAATCTAAGGTTGACTGCCTTGGTGGTGGACGTAGCACTCTTTATAATGTGAACCATCTCAAATACTTGTGTTCTTCCTTTACTATTGATTACTGCTTTGAACTGTTACTTATTTCCTTTACTTATATCTTCAACTGCAGACTTGAGTTTTCAATCAAGTCTACCGGTAGTCCTTAATCGGCAGACTTGAACTGTCTTCCTTACAAAACTTCCGCTACTTCAATCTCCTTAATAGATTGCAAGTTCTTGTTTTAGGAACTAATACGAAAAGTTTTTAAGTGTATAATAAGCTATTCAACCCCCCCCCCTTCTAGCTTATTATTGTGCCTTTTGGGACTAACAAAAGCAATAATGTGAAAAAATTTCACATATATTAATGACTAATATAATGAGTCCCACTTGCTAAGGATTATATATTAAGTTTTAATCAAATGGCAGGTAGCCCATACCTGCCCTGCCCCACACTGCTTAAACCAGCAGCTAGCCCGTGCTGTATTTTGCCCGTTAGGCCCGCTCCCAAATGGTCCTTCATTTCATTGGCCCAACCCGCCCCTTTTCGATGGTGGGGGTGGGCATGCCCGTGGGCTTTAGCCCACTTTGACAGCTCTGACCTTTAGCCTAACATCAGCCCATACTCCCGTACTGAAAGGGCCTTTCAAGCCTTTGTTCTTCTTCAAGACAAGCCTCCTTTAAATCCTTCCAAAACTACATAAATCCTATAACAATCCTACACACATTCAATCAAGAAATAAAAACAACAAAGTCTTCTTTTCACTAAGAAGCAAGGACGAGCGAAGCATACAATCAACGGCATCACCATTTAAGTCACCAAAAAGTCCTGGCAAACCTTTAATATCATTTTTTCTTAACGTCTTCCATCTTCTTTCCATCCTTTTGACCTTTAATTGAAGGTAATCTCTTAAAAATATAAGTTAATTTAATCTCTAATCTTGAAGTAAATCCTTGTTTCAACTATCTTGTAACAATGTGGACAACTAGCATGTTTATGAGCTAGGTAGATTAACAAGTTATCTCTCTTTTTCACTAAAATGTAGTAAGTTTGTACATATTTCCTTTTCTTTTAAAGAAAACATGTTGAAATACTTTGATCGATCAATGTAGTCCATGGATTTGGAATGGGTCTTATTTGAATGTCAAAGACTACATCTTAAAGCTCACTTTGGATCCCCCTAGCTATTTTCTCTTATATTATCTCAAAATAGAGTGAATGTCTTATATACCCTCTATTAAGGATGTGTATTAGATTGAAGCTAAATAGTATCCTTCACACTTAGGTTTATGTGTTATATCTATGTTCTCACTCATAGTAAAAGTGTTCCTTCACACTTTAGGATTAAAATGTTCCCCTTCACAATTTTTCATCTTTTTATCCCTTTCCTATTGTGAGCTAAAAGTTAACGTTTTGTCATTCAAAAGAACTCAAACATCTGGCTAGATTTTCTCTCGTTTCAGGAACAGGAAGAACGGTGAAGTCTTCTTCATTATTGCGCCACTAGGACATTGTTTATCTGGCCCCATGATCTACTCCATGGCTTAACAACATTGTGGTTGTCATCCCATCCTCTATGTCAAGATTAATTCATCATTTTGAAGTCCTATTTTGTGGTTATAAAAAAGGGTTGGGTCAAGACATTTAAGTGTCATGTCCATCGTAGAGAATGATTGGAGGTTATTTTGCTCATTCACGTGTTTAGGATCATGCTAGTTTTCATTTCAATGTTGATTAATCATGCTTTGCAATTTTTTTGGTGATTAGTTATTTAGGGTTAAACTTTGGTTGACCTTATTTAACTAATCAAAGCCTAGGATGTTAGTTTCGACCTCACGTCACCTCTTTCAATCCTATGATGTATACATGAAACAATTATGATCTTGCGCCTCCTTGATATGCCACATGAAACCGAACCATTGGTGAGAGACCAACCTTTAGGAATTCAAGCATGCTAGAAAAATTTGAGACCAAAATGGTTGGTTGGGTACCTAACACCTTTCCACTCGTAACATAGCCCCCCGAGCCCTTAGAAAAAAGGTTTTTCTTTTATTTCCATGATAAATGGAAGTGATGACTCTTGTTGTGCTTATTTAAGAGTCCATTTTGAAGCCTGAATGTATTCAACACACTCAACTTAAAAAGCTTGTCACATTTGTCAACACGACCATATCGGTCGGGATTTCAAAACATGGTTCTCATAGTTAATAATTATGTTTGACTCTTGATAATTGCAACAAGCCATTTAGAAAAACTGGCTAACATGTCATCAACCCTAGCTAGCTTGTCACCATCCCTGGCTAACCTCTTATTCGAACATTGTATTAAGAGATAACTCTCTAAACCTAATCGTTTCATGGTTTGGCATAGTAGGAGACCACTAAGATCCTTTAGTTAATGAACCAAAGGTCAACATGGGTTGACCACGATTAGTCATTCTCATAAAAACAAGAAATTAACTAATCAATCACAAAGCAGAAAGTATGAGAGAACATCGAGTGTTAAAGTTCACACATTAGTATTTAATTTGTGAGAATTTATAAATGAAGATCCATCATGAAAACAAAGAATTATGTATTGGGGATGAAGATTTATAGGGGGAATGGATTTTAAAACCACACCATTTTAGATAGATTTTAGAGAGGAAGTGTAGAGATAGGCATCAGAGCTTCAAGAGAGAAACTTGTGGAAATAGAGAAAAAAAATTTGAGAAATTTGTTTATGGAGATTTTAAAGAGAAACAATACATCTTGAATTTTTTGTGAAGGGAAAACCTCAATCCGTAGCACGAATCATGGAAAAAAAATATCAAGAGTGAGATCTTAACATACAAGATATGAAAAATAATAGAAAATGAAGTTTAGCAAGAAGAGTCCCATTGTGAGAAAGTCGAACATTGTCACAAAAATGACAAGTTATTCAATAGTAAACTCTATTTGATTTGTTTAAGTCACCACCTACATTTATATTGTAAGGCAAACGCAAGAAATATCCTAACTTAATGGGTTCAGGGTTAAATTATAAGACCGGAAGATGTTAGGCACCCTCTTGCACGTTCTATTACTCTTTCGATGATTTACTATCTATCATGTTTCATGTCTTTGTCGATTATTGAAGTCAACAAACCATCACAAAGATAAAATAACAAAAATGGGAAGCTAGATCTAACATATTATCGACGTTTATGTAAGAAATGTCAAAAATGACCTATTGTCATACTGTTGCCATTGGGATAGCTTTAATGATTTGAAGTATTTATTTGAAGCAAACTTGATCTCAATATGTTTATTTTACAACCATGCGAGAAAACATTTAACTATTATTAAAGGAGTGGAAGATCTAAGAATTGAAAGTGTATATCTTAGATCAAGAAATAAAATCACCAGAAAATCTTAGAAACTCATAATTTAAACACGTAAATCACCCTTCATTCGAAGACAATAGATTATAAGGACAAAAATGAATACATTTAAAGTGAGGGAAAGGGCTAATTTTACCTAGTATGGTGATCCAGATATAGTACGGCACCTTCAAATGCTCTTCAATGACTCAAGTAGAATGAAAATGCTTTCGCAAGGGAATTTGAGAAAAGTGTAAATGGAGGCTATAAATCAGCCAGAAAAAAAAAGTGTTTAAATAGGTCAAGAAAAGGGTTTAGGTCATCGCAACTGACCTAAACTTGGGGAATGAAAAGACAAAAATGTCCCAAAGTGGGGCCTTAGAAGCCTGGGAAACGACTAGCTCCTACATGAGTCGCACGACTCCCAACCTTTTTCAAAGATTGACACTTAGCTTCCTTCTGTTACATGTGTTAGCCCCCAATCCATTGTTCAACCAAGCTTTGGATGGAATAAAACCGAAATGTAATAAAATCGGTAACAAATAAAAAACTAAAAGATTATATAGGGAATGAAAAGACAAAAATGTCCCAAAGTGGGGCCTTAGAAGCCTAGGAAACGACTAGCTCCTACATGAGTAGCGGGACTCCTAACAGTTTTCAAAGATTGACACTTAGCTTCCTTCTGTTACCTGTGTTAGCCCTCAATCCATTGTTTAACCAAGCTTTGGATGGAATAAAACTGAAATGTAATAAAATCAGTAACAAATAAAAATGTAAAAGATAAATACACATGGTTGTTAATTAAGGTGGATCCTATAATGGGTTGTATACATGTTATGACTAAAGATCTAGCATTTATTCTCAATGACAACCATATAAAGAAAAACATAGAAAAGAAGACATAGATAGATCTAGCATTGACAAACTAAAGAGATCAAGAAGAAAGAATATACATGGAATACTACTCCTACTGAACATCTAAATCTCTGAACCACATAACTAGTCGACACAATGATATAGAGAGAATCGCATATAACTAGTCAAGTCACTGCACATTTAGACTAATCAATTGAAGGTATTAGAAATCTACCATTAGTATATAAATCAAATTTTTATCCACTGGTGGTGTATTATGTTTTTTACATAAAAACCTTTAAAACTCGACATGTGACCAACCAAAATCTAAAAATGTCAAGACAAAATTTGTGATTGATATTAGAGATTAATATCTTTGTACATATATTTGTATTTATTTGTAATTATCTTTTCTTATTCCTTCCTTATGAAGGACTCTTATGTTTGTATTTGTCTATATGTCTATTTGGGTAAATTAGTATTTGTGCTCCTTTGTAACTCTACTTGTAACCCTATATAACATCAATGAAAAGGCTATGACGTTATTCATAATAATTGTGAATTTCTATATGGTATCTATTGGAACATACATGCTTTTTATTTGCTTAAAACCATGAGGTTGCTATTTAATTTAGACTATTAAAATTATAAGCTTATGCGTATATCTTAAAGTTTAAGACAACTCATATATTTTCTGTCAGCCGTAAGTAACTTTCCTAAGTATACCATCGGAAACTACTGATCATATGAAGTGTCAGTATACTTGCTTTTTTATATATATAACGCTTCTCTTACTGATATTTCTCTTGTTTGTGCATTGATAGATATTAGAACCTCATATTTCTTACACAATATTAGTGTGATCTTGTGAAGAGATACTCTTCCAAATTATTGACATAATTCAAATTCAAACTTTGCTTCTAACGGACTAGAACTCAAGACTTCTATATAAAGGCATTGAAGCAAGGATTGAAGACATTGAAGCATTCATACTTTCTCAAGCAGATTTTTCACTTGAAGTGCCTCATCCATAAACATCTACAAGATAGTCATATACTCTTATTCTTTTCTAGTTCTTGTTTTAGACAATATGTAATCACCGTAATTTCGTACCCCTATTATATAATGTTCTAAGAAATATTATTTCAAATCAAAAAGAACTAACGGTCGTTACGTTCGTTACGTTTCAGGGGGGTCAAGGCATCAAAGAAACTTGAAAAGGCTTAAAGGGACAAAGATTACAAAACAGGGGGCAAAATGGAAAATTTTGTGAAGGAAAAACAAGTCGGGGTGCGACACATGCAAATTTGGGTGTCGCGCCCATTTTTGTATGCGCAGCACCCCGAATTGTTTTTTGGGCAATTCAAGTTTTTCCAGTTTCTGTCAGTTTCCATTCCTTCCTTCATCCCTAAGGATGATCGAAACCGAGTTCCTCTCCACCTATAAATAGAGGCCTTCCCCTCCTTCAATGAACACAGAAAAATCCCCTTGTTAGGCTAGATCTCTCTCTCCCTCCATTAGGCTAAAAGAAACCCATAAGAAATACCTTCACTCCCTCCGTTAGGCTGTGCCCCCCGTTCTCTCCAACCCATATACAACTATACCCCTTTTCTTACAATCCCCCTCTCATCGTTTCCCTATCTCAATTCCCTCACCTAACAGCCCCACTCACGCATACTCCCTCTCTCTAAAACTCCCATACAGCCCACTATCACTATTCCTCTCTCACAAACTCTCTCCCTCTCTCTCAAATCGTCCCCCACACACACACACACAAACTCTCTCTCTCAATATTTTTGGTAGCCCCCTCACACCCACACACACTGTAATACCCCGATTTCCGGTTAGCTTGATTTGTGTGTAATGTTCGCATTTCTTCCCTTGTTGATTGTTTGTTTGGTTTGTGAGAGTGTCTAGATGTGTATGAGAGATCACATTAAGACCAAAATACTATTAAGAGATGTCTTATAGTTGTTGACTTGCTAAAGTCACAAGTCGTAACTCCACATTAACCAACCAATCAAAACCTAGATTATCACTTCACTTGGATTAAACCATTTTGTGACTTCACATTTAGGGGAAAACCAAATTTGACAGTCATTCATCATTTTCCTCCATCTTTTCTTTGAGAGCTCATCTGTGGGAGACAAGAGTGAGATTAGTGTCTGTGTTCTTGCTTCCAAGAGTTCCCGTGAACCGGTTTCCAATCCGAGACCACCAAATCAAAGCCGTCGATAAGGAGCTCGATAATCTCCGATTGATTTATGTTTTCTCTATCTTTTTCTTGGCTCAAGGTAAGCTATTAATCCCCTTATGAATTGCATGCTAGAAAATAACATGATATCCTATTTTCCATGTTGAAATCAAGCTTGAAATGTTTGCTATTATGCATATAACATGTTTTGGAGTATGTAGAAAATATGGAAATATGGGTCATGAACTTATCTTGATTATTTGGTCCTAAGCCTAGAATTAATTATGTTCTATACTTTATTTGGAGCAACTATTGTTCTTGATTTTTTAGTGATTGACAACCCCTCTAATTTGAACAACATAAGGTTTCACCAAGTGTGGAATTGTGAACTTGCTTGGCTAGGATTGCTATTGGACTTAGTAACCTAGCTTTAATCAATTCGAGAACATAGGAGAGTGCCTTGGAACGCATATCGCGTTCAAGCTCTATTTGGTTGCACGTTTAGCAATGACTCATCGGAGTCAAGTTTAGGGAGCTAGTGAACAATACTGGTTCCACATTCAATCCCTATGATGTTTGTAGTTCGTTAGACTAATGTATTAGCTTCCAAGATTTTGGGATGAATTGATATGCATGCCTTGATCTATATGCTTGAGAGACTCAATTGAGCTTTTATGTGGTTTATCTGATCATAGGAAATATATGCCTAATCATGAGATTGTAGAGTATTATGCCTACTTGCCTTGAACGAGATCGCTCTTATCAAGCTCGTTCTATATTTGAGATTTTGTTGAGTAAACATCTACTTGGCATTGCATTTGAGTCCAGCTGACGTATTTGGTTAAGTCGATGGTGGGATGATGTATTGTCGTCACGAGTTATGGGACTTGTTGTAGTAATGAATCGTTGTACCTGGTTTTTATCACACACCCCTCCACTGGTGGCCACAGTGGGGAAGTAGCCCCTTTGTTGTATCAATAGAGCACATTGGTAGGTCTAGTACCAAGTAGAGAGCTTGGTACCTGAGTAGAGAGCTTGGTACTTTGATACACCAATCACAGGTATCTCAGGCACATTGAGAAATAATGTTGTGTATTGCAGGAGCTACGTAGCGGGACCGGTTCAATATCATATCCTCCTTATACATGGTTTACTTTCTAGCACATATGTGAAACCAATGTGCTACCATGGATATGGAAACTAAATGTTTATATTGGTTTATGTCTTGATAGTCTTGATATTGACAATGATATCATGCTATGTATGCCTTGCAGTTTTCCATGACATCCATGATTGGTAGCTTACAAAGTCTCTTTGACTTACCCCCTCTCTTTACTGCTTTAGATCCGAGCAGACCAGGTCCTTCACATCGAGGTGTTGCAGAGTTTGCGCGTCATGTAGACTTGGCTTTGGGAATATGTTAATCTAGTACTTTGAATTGGTAGTTTGAATACTTGTATTAATTTGTATTTCCTTTTGAGTGTCGGTGCTTGTACGCCGAGCCTTGTACAGTTTCATGTTGGGTTCACTTGTTTTTAGTCTTCCGCTGAGCATCTCATTAGTTCTTATTTACTTTTGTTGTTTCTCCAGTAAGCTTAGCCGTCGAGGTGTGTTAAAGCATGAATTGTGTAGTTGTTGGGTTCTGGTTGTGAAGTCACCGATGAGTTGGTTTAACTATTTTTAACTATTATATCAGGTTTAAAAGTTTTAAGTTTACTGGCCTTTTTGGTGTTGAGTTGCGTTACATGTGCAATGTTGCATCACGTCAATTTTGTTAATTGAGTCCTTGCATGTTTGTGTTCTCCTATTTGGAAGACTTGACTCGCGATTCCTCTTCGGGGTCGAGGTCAGGTCGTCACAAGGGATGACCATATATGGTAGACATGGATCATTATTTTTAGACTGAGCTGGCAGGTAAATCTTCCCATTTTTACTAAGATTAATCATATTGATTTGATTGCGGATCATCCACCACATTTGGCATTGGGTGCGGCTTCTCAATGACTTTGCTATTTATAAGTCTCTAAATGGCATATTGAATAGTCCAACATTTGTCGGTAGGATGGCTTCTGCTTTGGTGGCATTCACAATATTGGGGGCGATCCCATTTGACAGGTAATGGGTTTGTAAGTTTGTAACCTTCCAATGGTCTCAGGATTCCCTAGGCTAGCAAACCTTGAAAGATTATTGATGTCGGCGCATAGAGTTCATCCAATTTTCTTTCATTTCATTGATATCTTTCTCTTGTGTTGTGATTGGTATTGTTGCCTCCCTCCACAATGTTGATTTCTACTGTAGGTACTTCTCATGCTTCAGACTAACAGAATGACCCTGGAGGTATATCAATTTTTAGGAACCATGTGCGTACTTCTTCATCTATGTGGATTCCTACTTCAACAAAGGCATTGAAATCGTCATACGAAAGATACCGCATACATTCAAGATAAACTGGTCAGAGGTTCTTTATAAACAACTGGGTTGATTCAGTCGGGTCGGGCCTTTCTAAAGTGTGAGCAATTTTCTTTTTTCATCTTGCTGCAAAATCTGCACATGTCATTTTCTCTCTCTGGGTGCATGACTCAAGTTCTCTATGGTTTTTCGTGCTGCTGTTATCCTTATATGTCTTTTGGAATTCTTTTGTCATTTGATCCCAAGTAGCGATCGTACCGTTATCTGCTAGCATGAGTCATTGTTTTGCAGCCCCGACTAAAGTCAAATAGAAGTTAAAGGACATTGCCTCAATGTTTGCCCCTTTGATTGCATTCCAGTGGCATAGGAATTTAAGTGGAAGATTGGACACCCAGTTCCATTGAACTTCTCAATGTCTGGCATTTTAAATTTCAATGGTAGAATTGTTGAGGGTTGTAGAGTCAATGATCGGGTGGAAAACTCTCCTTTGTTCAGAACCTTGAGCATTAATTATTTCAGATTCTCAACATCTATTTCTATTTTTTAGAGAGGCGGGGCCGAAGATGCATTGTATGACTTCAATGGATTCGCTGCAGTATGGTTCATTTTCGCAGTTGGTTAGGGTACTTGGTAGGTATTATAAGGGGATATAATATTTGCAACCCCGGCCTGACGACCAAAATCATTGAATGGGAGGTAAGTTGTGGCTTGTCCCTGTGGGACATAGCTTCTGGGATCTTTATGTGGGTTGTTTTGGAGTGGATTGGTGGTAGAGTAAGGAAAACCACTTGGGTTTGGTTGTGGATACTTGTATTTTGGAAAGGGTAGCTGGTGTTTTGGAACTGAGGATTGATGTTTGTCATGTTGGTTTTGGTGTTTGGTTATGGAGAGTAAGTGTTCAGAAAACGCGAAAAGTTGGTATTTGGAAATTGAGGAGGCGGGTTGGTGTTTGGTATATTGGTATTTGGAAGAGGGTTGGTGTTTTGGTATTGAGGGTCGATGTTTGGGAGAATACTTGAGGTTGATGCTTCCTGGGGGTATACAAGGGAAGGAATGTTTTCAAGGTCCGGTCTCAAGCTTTGCATGAGGGCTATTATATGGCCCATTAGGTGATCAGTGTGCTCACTCAGGTTCTGGTCCAACCATTGATGTATGGCAGGAGTAGGAGCTTAACCAAGAGCCCATGTATCTATACTCATAAAAGTCTTCATTTTCTGCTGCCATTCTGCCCAGATATGTACTTTCTGAACTAATCTTTGTACCCAAATCTATATTTTTTGACCTATGTGCTTGAACACAAATCTCTTATCAAACGACCAGTATTGTCCCTTCCTTTCCAAGTCCGGGACAGGTTTCTGAGGAAAAATGGTCGAAGGTAGTGTATGAGAGTTGATTCAGGAAAGTACAGTGCACATTTTATTATTATTAACAGATATTTTTGTGTGTTATCTTAAAATTGGTCGGACAAACATAGTTTTGTTTTGACTCTCTTTATTAAGTCCTAGAATAATGGGTTCTTTCCCCGAAGTATAAGACCTTCGTATTCCACCTGCCTTTCAACCTCCCAAGATCAGACAAATCCTAGGCTAAGGGCCTATACTCTTATCGGGATTCATTCAATCGTTCTAATGAGATACCATCTAAACTTATTGATCAATTCCAGTGCATTTTGTTGACTATGCGATGATATATTTTTTTGGTCAACATATTTTTTGACTTTTATGCACATGAGATTGGTCACTAATTTTGAGGTATAAAAACAAACCAGTCAATGAAGTGTCCTAAAAAGATATACATGCATTTAATGTAGCTTATGCAGGGCTAGGCCGGCTTACACCCCGTTGACCCTTTGTATGAAGGGTTCATAGTGGGATAATTTCGGCCTAAGTATTCTAGCTTTATTAGCAAGGAGTCTCAGGGGTGTTTATCCGGTTTTAAAGGGTAACAGTTTGGAATATCTCTACATGAGTGCATGTGTGTGAGTTAGCTCAAAAGCAGGAAACTTTTTGAAGTATATTAAGCAGTAAAAAAATTGTATGTCTTTTTGTTTTTCAATGGATTTTTTGATTGATTAGTTTGCAAATCCCATAAGGGATGGAGCGATCGCGTGAAACTTTCATTCAATCACATCAATAAATAGAAAGAAAAATGGAGAAACTATTTGTTCCTATTAATTACATTTTGTCCTAATCCCCAAAATAAAATGACAGAACAAATAAATAATTATTACATGTCTGGCTTTCGCCCAAAAGAATATAAGCAACATCTAGACTATGTACATAAGCATGTAAAAGATGTAAACAAATTAGCAAACCCCAAAAAAGAAAAAATTGAATCTAGCCTTTTTTTTTTTTTTTTTGTTAAAAAAACATCCCCAGCAGAGTTGTCACAGTGAGAACCCCGTTTCGAACCTGCCCTCGCTACGTGAAAGCGAGTAGTTTCAAAACATTAAGCACGCCAGAATACGTTTGGCCTCATTGTGAACTCTAAAATCGTGTGTACAGAGTTGTCACCTCTATTTTAATGTTAAACAGAGAAAAACCAAGAATACCAGAAAATGTAGGTTTAAGGGCTAAATTATGAGTTGGGAAGGGGTTAGCACCCAGCTCGTCCGTTCGGTCTCATAATGGGTTTGCTAAAACATGCTTATTTTGTGAGTATTTAGTCTAGAAAAATGTTATATATATATAAAATAACTGTGGGCACAAAATAATAGGTCGAAACCTACCTCTTGTAGCGAGAGTATCTGATCCCGGTACGTCTAGGCTTAGGCGATTGGCGAGTGTTTCCCCTGTCTTCACGAGAGAGTAAGTCTTTTTTTTCTTATTTTTGGTGTTGTTGTCGTCGTCGTCTTTTGCGAAATTTAAGCAGCTTAACGGTAGTCTTTGGCTTTTTGATCGGCTTGCGGGGGCAAGGATGGCTTGCGAGGGCAAGGACTAGAGGCTTGCTCGGAGCAAGGAAAGAGGAGGTTCGCTTGCTCGGGAAAGGGAAGAGGCTGGCAGGAGGTCAGAGGTAGAGGGCTCGCTTGTGCAAGGCAAGGGAGGAAAGGAGACTGGCAGTCTTGAGCTCGCTTGCGCAAAGCAAGAGAGGAGAGAACAGAGAGATGTTTTTAGGTGTCCGAAAACTAAAGGCCAGGGCTCTCTTTTTATAGGCAAAAAATAAGACGGGCTACCAGCGCGAAGGGCCACCGAAGTCACTAGTCAAAGCTGAAGATCAAATGCCGACATCCTGCATACGTTGCTGGGAAGATGAAGAGATAAGGGAGGGAGTGGCTCCTTGGCTCAAGGTGTGGCTCCCAAGGCCAAGGGAGCAGCTCCACCTTTGCTTTTTAACTTTTCACTTTTTCTACTTTTCACTTTTTTCTAATTTTCACCCTCTGATTCCTTTGTTATCCTCTGTTAAGTCCGTTAAGTCATGTTTACCTGAAATGTAACAGAATTAACTTTCATTAGTGTGAGTGCCCCATTTGTAACCGAATCCGCGCCACTGAAAGATGGAGTCGTTTCAAAACCTTTTAAAAACACACGGAATACGCTTGGCCTCAATTGGGACTCAAAATTATAAACAACAAAATCGCCATCATTATTTTAAGGAGAAAAGCCAAAAATATTATATTTTCAAAAAGGGTTCGGAGGCTAAGTGTGAGTGCCCCGTTTTTTAACCGAATCCACGCCACTGAAAGGCGGGGTGGTTTCTAAACTTCAAAGCGTGTGGAATACACTCGGCCTCAATTTGTGGACTCGAAAAATGTGTTACAGAGTCGTCATCTTTATTTTAAGGAAAACAAAGAAAAACCAAAAGTAACCAAATTTGTAAAAGTGTTCGGAGGCTAATTTACGAGGTGGGAAGGGTTAGGTACCCAACTCGCCCTTTCTGTCTCACAATGGGTTTGTCAATATGTTTGCTTTATTTCATACACTTTGGCTCGTAACAAAACATTTTTATATATATATAAAGGAATTAAAAAGAAATTACTTTACATTTATTAAAGAAAAGAAAAGAAAATTACAACTGAAATAATACAACTTAGAGAATAATTATAACATTTTTACAAGCTATTTTAGGAATAAAACATTTATACTAATAACAAATTTTATTTACATTAAACGTAAAAACAGGAAAGAAACTTATTAACTAATAAGAAACATAACTATTTTCTATATTTAATGTATGTGCAGAAAAGAAACTAATTAAACAGAAAGGAAATATAACTATTAGGCAAAACGCACCTTTGGGCCACTGTACTTTTCAAAACATTGCAATTAGGCCACTGAGACGTCAAAATTTTCGGGATGGCCACTGTACCAGACTTATTTTGCACGTTAACCACTTTTTTGGATGGACGTTAAGTTGAGTTAAATGTCTATTTTACCCTCCTCTTCATCATCATCACTAACAAAGCAACCCAGATCTGGGTTTACAAAGTTTTAAAACCCAGATCATTATTCTGGAGTTCGAATTCTCCGTGGGCGTATCAGCACGTGTCTCCGTGACGACACTCCCTGTTCGAGCTGCTGAAGTAGGAACATAGGCTCATTTTCCAGAGTGGGTGAACGGAGAAGTCGCCTTGGCTTCACCCAGACACTTCTCAAGAGCCGGCGCCGACGAAGGATCCTCTGAGACAGCCTCTGTCATCAGAACATCGTCATCTCCTCTCCTCGAATCCTTACTCTCGCCATTCTCGGACTTCAACAACTTCTTCGCCCTATCCAATATCGGGTCCCATGTTTTGTCGGGCCGGAGTCGGAGTTCAGTTGATCTCTTCGTTCTCTTCCCTTTGTCAGATCCGGCGGAGACAGCCTCGGTTGATCTCTTCATCTTCAATCAACGCCCACCCAGGTCCAATGTCGTCGTCCTCCGCCATCTGCAATTAACGTCTGAATCTGAAACTGAGGGATGCAATCTGCAATATTCCAGATCTTCACTGGATCAGAAACGGAGATGTAGTGGTGGAGGGGGATTTGTTGAGGGGGTTTAATCTTTCTTGATTAAACAAATGAAAGGGGTTTCAAATGAAAGTGGTCACTGCACTTTTCAAAGATCAGAATTCAAAGAATCAAGAAAGATCAGAATTCAAAGAATCAAGAAATCAGAAGGATATGAGTTCAGTAAGGAGAGCATCGTGGATGGTAGCAGCCATCGTTGGATTGGTGGAGGCATTGAAAGATCAAGGCTTTGCCCGGTGGAATTATCCAATCAGGACTCTCCATCACCACGTCAAGTCCAATCTCCGATCATTCTCTCAGACCAAGAAGCTTCACCGGCAGCGGAGATGGTTTATCGGGCTGAACAAGAGAAATTGAAGCAATCGGTCTCCATCACCACATCAAGTCCAATCTCTGATCAGTCTCTCAGACCAAGAAGCTGTCTTCACCGACAGCGGAGATGGTTTATCGGGCTGAACAAGAGAAATTGAAGCAATCAGAGGAGTCGATGAGGAAAGTAATGTACTTGAGCTGTTGGTGTCCCAACTAAACTAATAATGTTATACATGAAGACATGAGCGAGAGGTCCCTGCCCTTTGTTTTCTTTTTCTTTTAATAGTTTTAATTCCATCCTTAAAACCCAGATCTGGGTTGTCACAGTGATGATGATGAAGACAAGGGCAAAATAGACATTTAACCTTACTTAACGTCCAAACTTAACGTCCATCCAAAAAAGTGGTTAACGTGCAAAATAAGTCTGGTACAGTGGCCATCCCGAAAATTTTGACGTCTCAGTGGCCTAATTGCAATGTTTTGAAAAGTACAGTGGCCCAAAGGTGTGTTTTGCCTAACTATTATTACATTTAAAATAAAACAAAAAATAAACTAATTAAAATAAAAGAAAAATATAACTATTATTACATTTAAAGAAAATACAGAAAAGAAATTAATTAAACAGAAAGGAAATATAACTAATATTACATTTAAAGTAAGAATCGAAATAAAACTTAATTAGATATTTTCATTTAATTTATAGATTATAATAGATAACTACGGGGACGGAACTTACATCCCGAAACGTGAGTGTCTGAACCCGGTATGCCTGAGCTTAAGCCCACTAGGAGGTTTTAGATGTGCTTCCCCTGTCCTTTTGAGAAAGGAAGTCTTTTTTCTGTTGTTTTGCTGTTGCGGGGATTCAGGCAGAGTGACTGCTCCGATTAGTTGCTTTTCGTCTCGGGATCCGGATGGCACAACTGTTTGCTTTTGCTTGCTTGCTTGCTGACGGTGGAAATCAGGCAGAGCAACTGCTTGCTTTTGCTTGATTTTGACGTCTGAATTTGGGCAAAGCAACTGCTTGCTTTTGCTTGACATCACGTCTCGAATCGGGCAGAGCAACTGCTTGCTTCGGCTGGATTTGACGTCTGGATTCGGGCAAGGCAACTGCTCCTTTTGGAATTTTGAACCGGTGAAATAGGGCGGAAACCTAGTTGGGTAGCTAGAGGAGATTTAGCAAAGCTTCGAGGCTAGAGAGGAAATAACCTCGGCGTTCTCTCGGGAGAACTTTCACAAACTGTTGCGTGAAGTGTGTTTTTCACTACGTGAACTGTCTATGAATTTACAAACCGGGGGCCTCTATTTATAGGCTTGGAGAGGTCTTCCTTCGCTATTAAGTTTTCTCTTTCTGTGTTTCATCGACTTGTACCGCGCGTTTGAGATATTGCACTTTAGGCAAAAGGCTACAGTGCACAAAGCACTATTAGGCGCCACCCATGAAGGAAGCTGGGGCGGCGCCTAACCCTCATTTTCCTCTTCTTTTTGGTACTTAGGCCCCCTGCATTACACTGTTTATTCATCCTGCTTTTGTTTTTTGCATTTTCGACCCTCTAACTTGACATTTGCTAGCTTTTTAACAGGTCTTGATATTTCATGTCATGTTACATACCAGGGGTACGAAATTGGGGTGTCTACACTAAGTTACAAGTTTGAAAGGGGTTAGGCACTCAACTCGCCTATTCGGACTCAAAATAGGTTTTTTGGCTAAATATGCTCTTTTATAATGTTAACAATTTAAATAAAGCATTTAAATATATAAATGTATATATAATAAATGAAATAAAGAAACTTACAACAGCCTCATTTTAGAGTTGCAAATATACTTTATAAAAATTTTGTTATAATAACGGTTTATTTTAGTGTTATTTATACATGAAATTTGGGCATTATAACGACGTGTTTCCTGATATATTAATATTTTAATAGCACTATTTAATGATAAAATAATAAGAAACTTTAGGGTACCTACCTCTTGAAGCGTATGGGCTTTATCCCGGACCAAACTTCTTTTATGGGTAGGCTTTAGAGTGTGCTCGTTTTCTATCCTTCGGGGAGAGGGAGTCTTTTTGTTTTTGCTAGATTTTGGGCAGCGTGACTGCTCCTTTTTTGTTGTTTTCGCCTAGGGATCCGGGCGACACAACTGCTTGCTTGCTTGCTTTTTGCTGTCATTAAATCTGAAATCGGGCAGAGCAACTGCTTGCTTCGGTTGGATTTGACGTCTGGATTCGGGCAAGGCAACTGCTCTTTTTGGGTTTTTGGAACCGGTGAAATAGGGCGGAAACCTAGTTGGGTAACTAGGGTTCACTTTGGCCGGAGAGTTTTAGTGTTTATGGGAAGTTTTGGCAACCTATCAGAGCTTCGGGGTTGGATGGAAAACAAATGTATAACTTCATAGTGTTCTCTCCGTAAACTTTTTGTGAGGTCTCTCCTTTTTTTTTTCACTACTGAAGCCTTGTATTTATAGGCTGAGATTGGGATTCCTTAAAAGCGAAAGAAAAGCCTTATATTTTCGTCTGTGCTTTAACGACTTGTACCGTGTGCTGAAAGAATTGCACCAAAAGCAAACTGCAACAGTGAACACGAGTTCGTGGTCGCGTCCGGGGGGAGTTTTGGGCACCGCCAGGGGCTCTTTTGGGCGCGACGCCCATAATGGGGCTACGGTCGTTCCCGCTTTGCTTTTTCTTCTATTTATGCACTTTCGCCCCCTGCAATTCAATGTTTGTTATTTCTTCCGTCCTTTAGCATTTTTCACCATGTAACTTGACATCCGTTAGTCCTTTTAACACGTCTTGATGTTTTATGGCATGTCATAAAACAGAGATACGAAATTGGGGTGTACAATTAGTCCATTTAATTTATAAATTATATATTTTAGGACATCGTAGCATAGGGCTATGAAATTGGGGTGTCTACAGGTACCCCTCGAGAACCTCACATGGAAGATTGGAATTCCATCTTGGCTTACCGAACTGAGTGGGCCAACCGGGCATTCAATGCTGAGGCTGTGATACTTCAAGCCATTCATGAGGAGAAGAAGAAGAGATAACATGCCAATGTCTACGTTGCTGAAACAAAGTCCTTCGAAGCAGATTGGGACTTAAACAAACACAGGTTTCAGATGTTGAATGCTAATACCATACCAATTGTTGAACCAACTACTGATGTTGGTCCATAAACTATCGCTCCAGCTGAAGGTTCCAAATCAGTCGATGAATAAACCATCTCTCTCTTCCCTTAAAAACTTTTACGATACATTGGATTACTATTGGAAACATTTACTACTTCGTGATTTTCAATCTGCCAAGCATGCATGTTATATATAGTATATCTCGTGGTATATCTAACATCTGTTTTACAGGGATTTTAAACAATAAGTTTCTTTTAACTTAGTCATATAGTTTCTATATATTACTCTCTGCTTAGATGAATGGTTTTAAACAAATAGGAGGAGATTGTTAGAATATACATATTTTTTATTTGCTTAAAACCATTAGGTAGCTATTTAGATACCAACGAGCTCTAGCTCAACTGGTACTGCTCACTTCTCCTAACTAGAGCTGTCAAGGTGGGTTGGCGGGGCGGGCCAACCCACAACCCGCTATAACCCACCATTTGGCGAGGCGGGGCGGGCCAACCCATGAAATGTGGTGGGCCGGGAAATTGCCAACCCAACCCAACCCAACCCATCTTGGGTTGTGGGTTAGGCGGGCCAACCCACCAACTTTTTTCCCAATTAATCTAAATAATAAAAATAATCATAAATAACACAAAAAATGTCACAATTCATTAAAAAAATTATATTTTTTACTATTATATTTTTAATAATGTTTTCTAACAACTTTCTCTAATATTTATAGTATAAAATGAGAAAAAAATAGAAGTAAGAAACTATTTTATCATTACTCTTTTTGTATGTTCTTATAATCATTTTTTCTATAAATATTGTTGTTAATATACCTTATTCTGACATCTTTAGTTGTTATAAGTGTCATTTTTTGAACGAATTCAAAATCATTTACTAATATTTCAGATATAAAAAATAATCTTACATTTTGAGCGAAAAATGATTTAAACTAATTATTTCAAACTTATGACTTGGTTATTTGAAACTAGTATATGGCGGGCCAACCCACCCCGACCCACCTCAACCCGCAACCCATCGCGGGCTCAACCCATTTGACTCACCTCCTAATGGGTTCATATTTTCCCAACACAACCCACCTTTTTTAAGTGGCGGTGCGGGCCAACCCAACGGGCCCAACCCATTTTGACAACTCTACTCCTAACGGAGAGGTCGGGTGTTCAAGTCTCACAAGAGACACCCTGGACTTTACAACTCTCAATAGAGAGGTCGGGTGTTCAAGCCTCTTCAGAGGCACCGTTGTTGTTCAAGCCTTACCCAAAAGCCCCATTTAGCTACTCACTTATCTTAACGGAAAGGTTGAGTGTTCAAGCCCTACCAGAAGCACCCTGGTACTTCACTACTCTCAACCGAGACGTCGGGTGTTCAAAGCCTCACCAGAGGCACCATTTGTTCGAGCCACACCAAAGGCATCATATATATAATTGTAGCCTTTCAAGGCACTAAAATAATAAAAAATTAAGGGTTTGAGTACGGTCTATGTCCCTTCCAAACCTTTAAAAAAAAACTATTTAGACTATTAAAATTATAAGCTTATGCATATATCTTAAAGTTTAAGATAGCTCACATATTTTCTGTCAGCCGTAAGTAACTTTCCTAAGTATACCATCATCAGCTAGAAGCTGCTGATCTTATGAAGTGTCAGTATACTTGCTTTTTTTATTAAACACTTCTCTTACTGATATTTACCTTGTTTGTGCTTTGGATAGACATTAGAACCCCATATCTCTTACACAATATCTCAGTGATCTTGTGAAGAGATACTCTTCCGAATTATTGGCACAATTCAAATTCAAACTTTGCTTCTAACGAACTGAAACTCAAGACTTCTATATAAAAGCATTGAAGTAAGGATTGAAGACACTGAAGCATTCACACTCTCTCAAGTAGATTTCTCAGCATACCATCACACACCTTTCAACGGCATAATGTCTTATTTGTTCCTTCTTTTTTTTCATGTGAAGGATTTACTGACATGGAGCATGCTGTTGACCGGACAATCTAAAGACAGTGTGTATGAATGACCGACCTCTACCCCCACCTCTTCGTCCTTCAGCTTATAAGGGTTCCAAAAAGTGTATCCAAGACTGGCATCATCGTATTGGCCATCCTTCTGAACGTGTCCAACATTATATTATGTAATTTTGGTTTAGCTTTAGACATTGTTCGCATTAAACAAGTTCAGTGTTACGACTGTGTTTGTAAGAAAAGTCATAAAATTCTTTTTTCTCAGACAACTATTGTGTCTACATCTTTGCTTCAAACCATTTATTCTGATGCATTGACCTTCCCATCGGCATGGTCTCGGCACCGCCAGAATCCCCCATACCTTCGGAAGCTGCTCGTACCTCACCAGTATTTACCCGTTCCGAATACAATATCAACAAACTTTTAACCAAGCTTCGCTGCTCAACTCAATTAGCAGCTAATGTTGAACCCATCTGTGTCACTCAAGCCTTTAAGGACATATAGTTGCAACAGCCACGTCTAAAGAGAATGATGCTCTTGCTCGTAATGGTACTTGGAAGCTGGTTCTATCGGACGGGGTCCGCAATGTTGTTGGGTGTAAATGGATTTTTTGCATCAAACGTCATGCTGATGGCACCATTGACAAATACAAGGCCCGTCTCATTGAAAATGGTTTCATCAACAACCAAGGGTTGACTACCATGACACATTCAGCCCGATGGTTAAACTTACCACAGTTCGTCTCGTCCTCACCCTAGTTGTTTGTCAAGGTTGGGTTCTTCAACAACTTAATGTCAATAATGTCTTTTTTCAGGGTACTCTTATTCAAGAAGTCTTCATGTCTCAACCTCCAAGCTTTATTGACAAGTATAACCCACATCACATGAGTCGTCTTCGCAAGACAATCTATAATCTCAAACATGGTCCACACACCTGGTATAATAAACTACGTCAATTTCTCATTGCTTCCAATTTCAAGAATTATGTGACTCACACGTTGCTGTTTAGCTTTATTGATAGGATATCACTATATTACTACAGGTGTATATGGACAACATCGTCATCATGATCGTGAGCAACCTTATTTTTGTTTAGACATTCATGGATGTGCTTATAATCTCGCTGCTCGATTAAAAACCTCGACAACTTTCACCATTTTCTTGGGGTCAAGGTTGTTTCACTTACAAATGGCCTTGTCCTCTCCCAATGAGGATACATCGTCTAGTTAATGGCTCGAATAGTTGCTCATCTCGCCCCCTCACTTCAATCTCATACTGCACCCACGGACCCAATTGAGTTTCAAGCCGTTGTTGGGAGTCCTTGGTATCTCTCCCTTACTATTCCAAATATTGCCCATTCGGTCAACACACTTCCACGGTACATGCATATACGCCTACTACCCATAACTGGCGTAGGCATTAAATTAACTTCAATCACACTACAAGGATTGAGCTTTAATTTAAAATTTCCTCGTTCAAAATTCCCATGATTTATGTATGCACGAGTAGAACAAGGAGCTACTAAAAATTGTTTTCATATTAAATAAACAGTGTATTGATTGATCGATTGGGTCCTTACGGATTCACAGAAACAATCCTACTAAAACTGAAAGAAGAACAAAATATAAAATGAAATAGTTCAACACGTGAATCAGTCCCAAAAACAAAAACCAACCTATTCAGTACACCACCTTCAACCAAACCCAGAAACCATTATAGCTGGAGTTTTAACAAATCACTACAAGCTTAACAACACATATCTACCTATATAGTTCACATAGTAGAGAACGAAAAAAAATAAACACCACCTCAATCCTAACAAATTTGTCACCCATTTAAGCACGTTCTCCCCTGATTCTACGGGCAAGCTGGATATCCTTGGGCATAATGGTCACCCTCTTGGCATGGATTGCACAAAGGTTGGTGTCTTCAAACAGACCAACCAGGTATGCTTCAGCAGCCTCCTGCAATGCCAGCACAGCATGACTCTGGAAACGAAGATCAGTCTGTCCACAACAAAAACGCAACCACCATCAACTCACAGACCAAGCAATACAGACAACCCAACATCATAGAAGTAGAGGAACCAAAATAAGAACATTTAACAATACCTTAAAATCCTGGGCAATCTCACGAACAAGCCTCTGGAATGGTAGCTTCCTGATAAGGAGCTCAGTGCTCTTCTGATACTTGCGGATTTCACTAAATCATAGTGCAACATAATTGCCAGAGTCAGTGATGATACATTGTAACATACTTAGAACCCTCCTAATTATTAATAGCAACATAATGTAAAACTAGTTTCTTAAACAAGATATATGTAGCAACTATTTCAAGTAGGGAAACTAGAAAATTACAGAGTTTCTTTCTAAGGAAAGTATTCTCTAACAATAGTCTTGTGGAAATAGCAGTATATTCATATCGTTTTCAAATAATCTCAAGAGTAAAGGCAAGAATTAAGAAAATACATACCGAAGAGCAACAGTTCCAGGACGGTATCTATGGGGCTTCTTCACTCCACCAGTGGTTGGGGCTGACTTACGAGCAGCCTGAAAACAAATAGCAAATAAGTTTATAATCAACCTTAACATTAGATAAAACAAAACAAAGCAAAGCAAATTGCAACTGATGTTAGCATGGATAAAGAAAAGACCTTGGTGGCAAGTTGTTTCCTTGGAGCCTTTCCTCCTGTAGATTTGCGAGCAGTTTGCTTGGTACGAGCCATCTACACATACAAACAACTTAGCCTTGTAGACAATGATCACACAAAATTACCAAGATTAAGCATAATTAACAAATTTCAGCCATAAATCCATACTGCATTAGATTAGGAACGACTCGTTACATATCATGATTTCAAGTCTTGACGGACAAAAACACCCGAAAGGCGGAAATTAACCAAGACTATGCACAATGAACAAACCTCTCAGACCACAAACGTTTACTCACAGAGAGGAACAATTGACGAATAAGAATACCAAAATAATGAATGTAATTAAGATATTCGTAAACCACAAACATCTACACGCACAACGAACAGTAGTTGCATAACTGTTGATCATCAAGTAATTCAAAATTATGAACAATTACGAGCTTTCGAGACTACAAACATCAACACAAACACAACTTTAGGTTTACATTCACAAATAGCCAAAAACAAATTAAGCAATATTACCTAATTTCTCGTAAGATGTAACACGGTTTGACCTATACAAGCCCTAATGTCTCAAGGAGTCGAGGGAAACTACCCAATCGAAAGACCAGAAATCACCGAAGAACGACTGATCTAACATTAATTTCACTGAATTACCAGGAACATAAAACGTCGAAACCCCAACATACTACATCAAAAACACGGGCAAGCAAATCTTTGAAATAATAACCAAGAAAAAGTAAATCGATCAACAAACCCTAATAGACTAACAAATATCAGGATCGAAAGAGAGAGAGAGAAACGAAAAAACTTACCAGGTAAGCGAGGAACGATAACCTTTTGTTGTCTAGCGCTCAATTCTTTTGAAGGAGAAGGAAAATGTAACAACATTAGTGGTGAATCTATATATATAGTGGTTGAGGCATCGGCGATTGGTGAAATCGCACGGTTCATAATCGCGATCTGTGTGCTCTTCTCGTACGGTGTATCGACGGTGAATAATGGGGTTAATTGTGTTTTTTCTAGTGAAGTGGACGGCTTGGATTGGATATACGGGTTTGGGCCGGATCGAGAGGGTTCAGTGCTCGATTCTTATTGGTTAAAGTTCGCCAAATGTGTTTTTTACGCAAAACTGGAACGAGTGCCTGAGGCTGAGGTCGGTAGTTGAATTTTTGGGTTCGATGATGAAATTACAAGAAGGTCCCGATTAGTTTGGGCTTAGTTTTGTATGTGTCGCGTATAAATCATTTAATATTATGGTTGAATACATAATTTCCCTGCAAGTTTTACAAGACTTCACATAGGCCCCACTAGGGGTGGAATCGGGACGGGACCCGTCCCGATACCCTTCATCCCGATCGTTCAGATGATTTGGGATTTCTTTCGCCGTCTGTTAAGATAAGTGTCGGACGAATCGAGGATCTTCGGGATATAAAAATCCCGCATCCCGACTAATAATATTTATGAACAATATATTCGACACTAAAATATTTTTAAAATGTTTATCATAATTAAAATTTCAAAGTATATTTACAAAGTATCTTGAATATTTCTTAATGGTGAATATTGTTGAATCTGTCGATTATGAAGAAAATGCACCAGTAGGAGAAAAACTACTAAGACAAAAACGTGATAGACAAAAAAAAAACCACAATATTAATTGTGAAAATAAATTTAACAAACATCATTAAGTAATTTTAGCAAACAAAAAATAAACATTGTTTAACACTCACAATATTTATAAAAAATATATAAATATATAAATATATAAATATATAGATATATAAATATATAGATATATAAATATATAAATATATAAATATATAAATATATAAATATATAAATATATAAATATGTAAATATATAAATATATAAATATATAAATATATAAATATATAAATATATAAATATATAAATTAAAAATTAAAAATTAAAAAATTAAAAAAATTAAAATTAAAATTAAAATTAAAATTAAAATTAAAATTAAAATTAAAAAAATTAGTCTGCGGGCCTGGGATTCGGGAATCAGAGCGGGATTGATTCGGATCGGAATCTCGACGGGATTGATAATTAACGAATCTGATCCGAAATATGGGGCGGGAAAAATCCCGACAAAATCGGGATCGGGAAATGTCGGGACGGGATCGGGTCGGACGTCGGGACGGGTCGGGAAAAACGAGATTTTTGCCAGCCCTAGGCCCCACTTATTTTTGAATGCTCTGTTGAAAACTGTTTCTTGTTTGATTGTTTCCCATTTTGATTTGCATTGGGTTGACACCATTGGGTTTTGTTGGGTCTGGGCTTAAAACTATAGGGGTGACAGTACCTAAATAAAAGTTGCGATTTTAAAAAATATTATAATTGAGAGATATATTGTTTTAAGTGATAATTGAAGGATTAATGTTTTATAAGGGGTGACTTTTTAAAAAATTAATCACATGATATGACTTTGTAATATGAAGAAAAAATATAGAAAAAAGGAAAAGGGGTGACCTATCATAATATTAATTGTATGGGTGACTTGTAATAGGGAAAGAAAAAATAGAGAGTTAAAAATGATTAACTACTCACACATGTGAATGTGAGAATGAATCTCAACCGTTAATTTTTTTAAGATAATTTAATCTCAACCTCTGAATATCCCTAGTCAATTACCTAGCTGTTTTATAATATTTATAATAATATAAAACACATCAGACGGTTACAAAAAAACTAATTACCGATCAGGATTGGTTTTTAACAAACACAATTATTGACCATGATTTAATCTCACAATATCAATTGTTTTTATCACGTTTTTTTTTTCATCCCATTTTATCTCCACAATCATTTTATCTCTCACTCCTTCTCTATCTCTTTCTCTCTCCTCCTCTCTGCCTATTCATTAGTTTCTCTCTTCTTCTTCTCTTCTTCTCACACGTTTTCGCTCACTCTTTCATTTGTATTTTGATTTTTTTACTAATACATTTGATCATTCTTTAAGTTAATATCTATAATATAAACATTCCAAAACAAGCAGTTTTACAGTTTTATGGTTGCAAAAATTTGTATTTGTAAATATTAATTCATTTTCACAATATCTGCTTCATTTATTGATAAATTCTCAAACTAACGCCGTATCATTGGCACGGGCAAGAGTACTAGTAGATTATAAAAGAGCTCAGGGTGTAACTGGCGACCCTGCTCAAATTGTGATAAACACAACTGACAATCAAAATTGATTTATAAATATTTAAGTTACAAATGAACCCCTCAGTTATGATTATGTTTGAATTACCCATCTATAGTTACATGTACAACCTTCAGTTGTAGGTTTTATTTGAATTACCCCGTCAGTTATGAGCTTTATTTATCCCGACCATTCATTGAAATGATCTCATACTAACACCGTGTCTATGACACGGGCACGTATACTAGTACTAGTAATAATTTTACAAAACACACTTACATAGTATCTTTTTTAATTAAATTAAAATTAAACAAAATAACAAAATTAAAGAATAGAGAAAAATAATGTTCATGAAAACTATTTAAATAGGTATTTCGGACTAATGACGTATATAATACTTAAATTCTCGGTGTAGATGCCATGTAGTTGGTTTTCATCCTATAAAGACTACGAGTGAAATAGGAGCATCCGTCGACAAAAGGATCACCCTAAGATGATCATCTCATGGCTATCTATATTACAATAGGCCTTGAATTATACGTGTGTAATTGATAAAAGCTATTTAGAGGCTGAGATTTAATTTTTTACCGAGATCTTACGGTCACGATTAAATTATACATTCACATGTACGATGACGGTTGAATGACCGTTGTTGTTTTAAGATATTACTACTTATTACTGCGGTAATTATTGTTTTGTGAATGAAAGTTAATTTTATCCAGTTTGTTGTCCGATTACGACCGTAATTATCCAGCTGCTCTTGATGGTTTGTTATCCATAACTTAAAATTTATTGTTTTACTATTGATTTTCATTGTAATTAACTCAATCAATTTAATTTTTATCCCTTTTTTTATTTTTGTCTCGCTTAGATTTACTGTTTTTACAAATATTTAGTTTGTAGTTTTTTTAATTGATTGTCATCGTAATCAACTGAATCTAAATTTAATTTTTGTCCTACATGGATTTATTTTTAAAAAATTGTTCATAAGTATTTTAAATATTTATATTTTAATTTCTTTTAAAAAAAATTGTGCTAAGTTTCTCTTATTAGTCTAAAATATTTATGATTTTGATTTCAAATAATCATTTGTTTATTCACTCTGTCTCATTCAATTTATTTTATGGTTTTTGTTTGTTGAAATTTTCATATATACCTACAATACATTCAAAAAAAAAAATCAACTTTGGTAATCGAGATAAACATAGATATTACCAAATGGAAAGTCATATTTATATAACACCAATATGATGTATGGACGAACATATTTTTTGTTATACTACTTTTTTTGTTATTCACGAGTCTATGTCGTTATAAATAAACCAATTAATGATATCGGATTTGAAGTATTAACATATTAGTTATTATTTAATTTATTATTCTGATCATAAATATCTCATGATAATTGTATAGTCACATTTTTGTTTCCAATGCATGATCAACTATTCATTATTTGCATATTTCAAAGCAATGTTCAATTTTTTTGAATTTATAAATTAATTATGTTGCAAGTTCTAAGGCAACGCGTTAAAGGCATGTTCGATTTTGCTTATCAGAATGGACTTCAAATCTTTTGTCACACAATGTTATCCCACTCTATGTCCCACCAACCATTTGCGGCCACATGTCCACTTGACTTTTCCTAATCTAAAACCGCTTAACCCATCTGTCAGCCTCTCCGTTAATTTAATTACGTCAGTAAAAATGCTAAAACCCAAAAATTAGGAAATGCCATGTCCTCGTTTACGAAACACACCCTATGGTCTCCTCGAATATGAGAACCATTCTTGCTTGTTGGCAGGTAGCTTCATGGTTGATCAGAGCGAGTTCTTCCCTATCGTCTCCTCGAAGATCATCGTTGTTTTGTGGCCACCAACAGCCTCCCTTGCCCCTATTGATCTGCTTTGGATTAAAGCTCCCCAATTGAAGCGAAATCAGTCTTGATCTCTCTCTCTCTCTCTCTCTCGATCAATCTCTCTCTCCCTCTCAATGTACATAACTTATGACTTATCTTACCAAAAATGAAATCAAATGTTTCAAAAACAACTTATGGTAAGTCATAATTTCTAAGCGCATTCTGATGACTTCAAATCTTCTGTCACACAATGTTATCTCACTTGATTTCACTTAAAACACATGTAATGTTATAAGTTGTAAGTATTAAGTCTTGTGCTTATTTATACTTTTCAAAAACACGTAAGTCCTCTTCTTGAAATTTTATATATTCCAGGATTACCTTTTTAATAAGTAATAATAACAATAATAATAAATAATAATATTACAGAACCCCTAAATGTTACATCGAAAAACCCTAAATACAATATCAGTTAACATGTTAAGTTACCAAACTGTCCTCCTTCTATTTTAAAAGAAAAAAAACTACACTTTAAAATAACTACACTTTAAAAAAAACTACACTTTACCAAACTGCCCTCCTTCCATTAAAAAAAACACATTTACTAAACTAAATCAAATCAATTTGGATAATTTTTTAAAAAACTACCATTTTTTCATTGACAGACCTAAACCCCTAGAATCCAAAAGCTTAAACCTCTCCCGCACGATCAGGCAGCGACTCTTTCTCCGATTTCTCTCCCTAACCTGCTTCACTCTCCCTCTTAGCAACGATCAGGCAACGTCTCTCTCCAATTTCTCTCCCTTGCCGGCGTCTCCTTGTCACACCGACGGTAAGGGATCAAGTGAAGCAGTCAAGCAGCAAATCAGAGTAATGTAAAAAAATTTCCTTACTTCCATCTTTGTCATGTGTTTCCTTTGCTTATCTGGGTTGTCGTTGTTCTGTATCCTGCCTGTCGAAATTGAGATGGGTTTTCTGTACTGTCTAACTTTTATTCGGCGATTCTCATAAGTCATAATGAATTTGCTAATATTAAAAATATTCGTATTTCGATCCATTGTCACCCTGAAACAATGTTAATGTGTTAGTAATTGGCACTTAGGAGTCACTTCTTCAGATTGCTTCTTTAATTTATCATTCAAGTTCAATTGGTCTTTGATAACAGTCCGGTTCTTAGTTAGTGTTGAAATTTCCTACTAGACTGTTGCTTAGTTAATCTGGTCTTATCTCGTTCCAGTTTTCTTGACAAGCATATCTGGCCAGCATACCATGATACTTATTTCAAACGAAAATCATAGCTTATCAGTTCCACATGTTACTATGAAGTAAATTATTACAAATTCGAGATGCTTTTCCAGTGTTTTTATATACCCAATGTATATTGTAAGGTTTTCATTATAAGTATAGCATTTTTTACATTATGATGTTGTTCGGTACTTCTTTTTTTGCACTTTATGTTTGTTCATTTACTTGTTTTGTGATTATATCATCATCTTTTATGATATATTTTTTGGTGTAGAAGCCACAGATATTAGGTTTTAAAGTTGGTATTCTCTAGGGCTTCCAGAGTATGAGCAACAGATCCATAATTAGAATAGGCATTAGATTTTCTTGTTCATTTTAAGGTTGTCCTGTTTAGAGACTTTCTGTTTCAACATCTACATGCACACTTTCCATGCCATTCAAACTTTAGCCCGTGTATACTCCTTTTTCTTTTTATAATGGAAAGCAATGTGTGGGTAAATTTCTACGCTACCCCTCATGGTTTGGCCGATTCCGAGAGCCACCTTGATTTTTTTATATCAATTTCAATGTTTTAGTGATCAATAGAGGCTGAAATTGTTGATTCAAATCTGCCTTTTGCTGAATATTTCAAAAGGTATTTATTGATTCCAAAAACATAAACCAACAACCTTGATTCATGCGCTTAGAATCAAAAAATGATATTTGAACATAATACTGGAAACTTTTAGACTTCCAAGACCCCTTGGAAATTCAAAAGTCAAATACCATGACTTTTAGACCAAAGAAATAGCAGCTGTAGAGATAGAAACTTTCAAATCTAAAAAACAGAGATACTTGCCATAAAATGTTCGGTTCTTTGCTTGACTTTACAACATGAGTGTCAAGGTTGCCCATCGCATCCTAAGGTCTTGTCCTTTCCATCATTCTTTGCCAACGTTGCATTATATTTCTTCACTCTGGTTGTTTGACTATTAGTTATTCATCATTAGACTGAAAAAACTTGTAATTACGGGGTACAATTAGATGTGGTCTGTTAGAATGGATGTGCTTTATTGTAGAGTTGATATGGAAACCTTTTCTTAGAAGTACTTGATGTAGCATAATCTGTCTTTCATGCAGTTATCTTCTTGAGCTTTTGGGCGGAGGTGCACTATAACTCAATTTATCTTATCAGAGGTAATTAAGCGCATTTTGTAATGTCAACCTGCACATGACATAGCATTGCAACTAAATATGACTTCTAAATTTTGATTTGATAGAGGATGCATTGAGAATGTGAAATTTCTAGCGGCGTCTGCAAAAATTACTTATTATCATCACTAACAACTGATCCATAGTCCAATCAGTTTTTGGCAACAAATGCCCTTTGCCAATAACTTATAGATCATAACAAGAATTCCTTCTTTTTGTGATCCTAAAGACACTATAAACTACAATTTACCACTTTGAATCACTTAATTTGGATCTATATTCAACAAGTTATGACCATTCAAAGTAAAAGTTACTAACCAGATTTTCTGTCAGGACTTACTCTGCACAGCAGACTTGAAAAATTCACCAATAATTCCATGTAAGACCTGCTATAATAATTCTTGCTTTTACTGATCCTAGACACTTTAAACTACAATTTACCACTTTGAATCACTTAATTTGGATCTATATTCAACAAGTTATGACCACTTAAAGATCAAATTAGCCACCAGAATCCTGCTAACAGTTACACCAGCGCAGCGATGGATCACAACTCAATTGAGGTTCTTCCCGACCTAGGAACTTAATGAAAATTTACAGAAAGCTACCTGACATCCCAATGTATAACATATCCAAAAATCACCTCAACCCTACGCACGGATTTACTACAGATACCTGACTTCCCGACTATTCATGTTTTCAATATCAAGATCAAATTTAGAGTTTCTGATCCCATTTTTATCTTTCTTATCTTTATCAATTGTTACATAACTTTACTTTCTTTTTATTTGAATTAAGATGGCACGCACACGTGGAGGAGAGCGTCGGGTTGTGGATACACATGTCCCTAATCAGGCCGAGGTCGTGACACGACCTCATATGAGTAGAGTATATGGCGGAGGCGTGGCGACATCAAACCGAAGGAATGATCTTACCCCTCCGCACTCTCCGTTGCCGCCAATGATCATGTGGAGACTCCATTTGCACCCATAATTCGCACTCCACCTATCCGGACGAGTCCTTCACCAATATCGAGAGAGTAATTGAGGAGGTTGAGGCCGAAGTGGGTAGGATGGGTCCGTCGTTATTTCATTTTCTTTGGTTCGAACACTATGATGGCTGGTTCGAGTTCAAGCACTATAATGACTCGTTGTAGAGGACGAGAGGATGGTGGTGGTGGTGGTGGTGGTGGTGGTGGTGATGGTGATGGTGATGGTGATGATATATGGAGGTTGATGGATTCACATCCAGGAGGGCCTGTTGACCCAGAGATACTTACTGGATTTCTCGGCCATGTTGCAATTGCATATATGGCACGCGAGGTAATTTGTTTAAGTACATAACACCTAATATTATTGATAATTTAGACATATACACTGAATATTATTGGTTAATTTAGACATATATTTCATTCCTTTTTATCTTGTTAATAATTTGGTAAGGTTGATAATATTTTATTTTTTATGTTCAACAGGAAGGGATGTATTGGGTTGTCATGCATCTGTTGATCGTCTATCATCTTGGAGCATTGAGGATGCAACCACAAAAGATTGATATTTAGTAGTGGTTTGGGGCATTTGAAGGATTGCATGTTTCGGATTGGACATGCCACTTATATCGGCATTCGTTGAGAGATGGCACCCAGAAACTAATAGTTTTCATTTGCCATTCGGGGAGATGACACTGACTCTACATGATGTGCACCATATATTACGCATCCCCGTTGAAGGGAGGCCCCTTCTTGCTAATACTAAGATGTTCTCCATCAAGGGTTTCTTATCGACCATCCTACGCATGGAAATGTCCCAAATAAATCTAGAGGTGAAGTCGAGTGGGATTAAATTCTTGATAGTACGGCAGTTTGTCTCCCCAAAATGTTAATCATGAACCAAGGGCGATTGGTTATTTGTTTTGGTTGATGTGGGCGACCCTCTTCACGGACAAGACGTCCAGAGTAAATGTCCACACGATAATGTATTTATCGCATCTAGCGATGTCCCTAAAGTCGCTTGGGGTGCAGCCACCCTATGTTATCTATATCGTCAACTAGGTATAGCATCTCCCAGGGGTTGTAAGCAGAATGGCCTTGTTGCTTGACTTTGTTGCAGGTATATTGTTTAAGTACTATATTGTTTTGATATAATAAGTTAATATTTGTTCTAATTATAATGAATATTTTGTAGGCATGGATCTATGAATACTTTCATGTCTTCAGGCCAAACACGAGATCAAAATGGAGACGAGGTGAGCCACGCGCTTCCCGGATGGACCCTCCTTTCATGAAGAGAAACAATCTCGATCAATTGCAGTATTATCGTATTGTGCTTGATCACATGACTACTGATCAAGTAAGTTATTTATTCAATAGTTATATTAATCTCATTTACATTATGCAACAAATTCACGTTAATCAATTGCAGGTTACTTGGACTCCATATGGGACAACTCACGGCGTGATGTACCTATTAGTCTTTTCTCGGGCATAATTCATTGCGGGAAAATTACAGAGCCATACATGCGATCGTTGCCTGAAGACAGTTTGGATATGTACAAGCAATTCCTATCCGTATACATTCCAAAAAAGTGTACAGAGGTTCGAACCCACAAAGTATGTTTGTTACCACGATGAGATGGTTCGAATTTCGAGGATGGCAACATCATGTGGTTCACCCAAGAACCATTGGATCTGGGGTAGCTTGACACCGTTTGGTAGTAGAGGGTTGCCAACGTGGTTTAGGGGCGCTCACATTTTCGGGTGACACGAGATGATGATGATGACGATGACGATGCTCATGATGACGGCGATCACGCTCGGGGTATGATCACGCCCAGCCATCGAGGTTCCCCCTTGAGCTCGGGCGAGTAGAGTACTTACCTCGGATCAGGTTCTTATCTGATGAGCGAGGACGGCTTCCTGGGACAAGGTTTGTGAGACTTTGGCGATGTTTGTAGACATTTTGACGATTTGTTGTGATGTACTTTTTTAGTGTTTTCTTAATTATACTAAATTACGTTGTCATGATAACTTGTTTAACTTTCTTTTATAAAGTCATGTGTCCACTTTGATTATGATTGTCAGCCGTTATATTAAGAAGTTAGATTTTTACATGCCCCTTTAAATAATACAAATTGTTAAAATGAGAGCGTGTCCAAAAAAGTTTTATTCTACTAAATTTCTTAATTGGACTAAAAATAGTTACGACAAAATTTATAAATAAAATGTCAAACATAATTGTTAACAAAAGTATTACTAAACAAATCTTCAAAGAAAAAAAATACACCCCCTACGATGTCTCTAAATTAAGGTAATTGGTGAGTCGAGTCGTCCAAATTTGCAGCCAATATCGTATGTTAGGGTCACAAGAATTTTCCCATGTCGGGAGTAAGGGCAGCCGAGGCATAGGGCTATAGGGTTTCATTCTAAGTGCTATAAAGTGGTCCCCATTGACCCACCCAATGTCAATTTGTGCGGTTGGCGCTTGTGGTGGTTGCCCATCAACAGAACGTGCTTGCAACCATGTATTGCAACCATTTAAGTTACTACACAAACATGTCACAATCCGTTGATACCGTGTAGCAATCACATATCCTAGAGATCCCAGATTCAAGTGATGATTACTTGGCGCCGGAGAGTAATGAAAATCACATTGTATGAGACCATCTTCAACATACTGCTGCATCAAGTTGATGGTTGCGTAGAAGTTGAAGTTTTCAGTCATTTCTTGCATCAAGTCATTACGCACCTGATCCCATTTTTCTTGATCCTGATAAATAAAGTCTGCAATGACTCGAAAACCACAATTTTCATCGCCTTTGACATCTTGAACACTTGATATGAAAGGGATCATGAATGATGGCATCTGAGAAGCGTATAGAAATGAATTACTCGTCGGTGGTTGATTTGAGCATGATGAACTACAACTTTTACCTCGACCTCGACCTCGTGCTGCTTTCTCTGCCTGACGATTAGCATGCTCATAACCTGATTGTGTTATAGGGTAAGGTAAAGTTAGTTGACAATTGTAAACATTTAAAGTATTTAACGTAAGCATTTAAAGTATTTAGTGTAAATATAACAAGTAATAAACCTGAAAGATCTCTCTTTGTCGAGTTCTTCTTCGGACGCCCTTTGTGTGGGCGACTTTCTGGCTCCCCCATTGATTCAGGATGCCAAAAATGAATTGTCTTGCATAATGATATTTTCAGAACTTGGCTCATCTTTTATATCGAAAGAATGTCTTTGATCAAATCATCTGCTGTCTCTCTTTTCGCTCATCATGCAGATCTCCATGAGACAACGTCCTCCAAAACTGATGAACTTCATGTGGTTCAATCGTAACATTTTCTGTGACATCGTCCACATTTCACATGCATGATGGGCAGTAACCCCAAATTTGAACAGACATCACATTTTTCTGTAAATGTATCTTTTTCGATTG
>CM028377.1:15538579-15667730 GCA_013146195.2 Codonopsis lanceolata
CGTAGGCTAGAGAATAAGGAGTAGCCCCAGTGGGTGTGCGAACTGAAGTGCGGTAGCCCCAGAGGGCTAGTGGCAGTTTTTCTGGCCAGTCTCTTCCTGTGTCAGCCATTTTTTTGATAATATTCTCCAGTGTTTTGTTGGCTGCTTCAACGGCACCATTGGCTTGTGGTCGGTAGGGGGAGAATTTATGCCTTTGAACCTTGAATTCGTCGAGCAGACGATTCACGTCCCCTTTAAAGTGTGTGCCGTTGTCGGAGATAATCTCAAAAGGCACTCCGTATCGATATATAATGTTGGTCCGGATGAATTCGGACACCTTTCGAGCATTTAGAATTTTGTAGGAAGAGGCTTCGACCCACTTCGTGAAGTAGTCGATGGCTACTAAAACATACTCGTGGCCATTGGATACCTTCGTGTGAATTTGACCTATGACGTCGATTCCCCAAGTGGAAAAGGGCCAGGGGGCTGTGGAGTTATATAAGATATGCGGGGGCACGTGCTGCAGATTTGCGAAACGCTGACATTTGTCGTAATGGCGTACCTACTGAATACAGTCGGTTTCTAATGTGCTCCAATAGTACCCCTACCGGATGACTTTTTTGGATGACATATGCTGGTTCATGTGGGGCCCGCAGGTACCACCATGAAGCTAGTCCATGATTTGCTCGGCTTTTGCTTGATCGAGGCATAATAGATTTAGGCCCTGATAATGCCTCTTGTACAGGCTGCCACCGCTGAATACGAATTGCGATGCCAATCTCCGTAGAAAGACTTTCCCCCTTTTGTTTAGGCTAGGAGGATAGACTCCTTTCTGAAGCAGATTTATTATATCTGTGTACCATGGCTCGTGATCATTTCGGGGCTTGACATTGATTTTGAAGCGATCTGTTGGAGTGACCTTTTTCCCAACTATAAATGGCTGGACATTGGTTTCTGCGGGAATTTGGACCAATGATGCCAAAGTAGCCAAGGCATCGGCAAATTGATTTCTATCTCGCGGCAAGTAATGAAACGAGATATTATCAAGTTTTGTGGCAAGTGCTATCAATTTGGCGTGATAGAGCTGCAGCCGGGGATCCTGGGTTTTCCATTTCCCTTCGACTTGATTTATGATTAGGGCGATGTCCCCGTAGACTTCCACGTCCTTGGCTCCTTTACGGAGGGCTTCTTCTAGACCAGCAATACATGCCTCATATCTAGCGGTATTGTTCGAGCATTCGAATTCAAACCTCATAGCCAATGGAGTGTGGGAATCTGTCGGGTCGATTAGCAAGATTCCTATGCAAAAGCCTCTTTTTTTTACGGCTCCATCAAAGAACATTTGCCAGCTGGTGTCATGGTCAGCAATTTCCAGGACACCTTCGTCTGGGAAACTGGGCTCAACTGCATCTTCTGTTTCTAGGGGCATATCAGCTAAATGGTCTGCAATTATGATGCCTTTGATAGATTTGAGCGTGACATAGGTGATGTCAAACTCATTGAGAGAAACGACCATTTAGCTAGTCGACTGGAAAGTGATGGCTTACTGAAAATGTATTTTATAGGATCCATCCTGGAGATGAGCTTGATGGATCGTCCTTGCAGATAGGTTTTGAGCCTTTGCGTTGCCCAGACTAGGCTGGTGCAGCTTTTCTCCAATGCTGAATAATTAAGTTCGCTTCCTGCAACTTCCTACTTATGAAGTAGATGGCATTTTCTAAGTAGGAATGTTCTTTTTCTTGGGCGAGCATAGCCCCTACTGACGTGTCTGTGACGGTTAAATATAGAAGGAGAGGTTTATGTATATGGGGAGGAGCTAGCACTGGTGGATTGGTAAGGTAGGCTTTTATTTTTTCGAAGGCTAGCTGGCATTTCTCGTCCCAGACTTGGTCAGTATTTTTCTTTAGGAGTTTGAATAGGGGCTCACATATGGATGTCGGTACTGCCCGATGAAGCTTGGTGATATATTACAACAGAAGCCCTTGACTTCGGTTGGAGTTTTGGCTGCGGCATATTTATGATGGCTTTAATTTTGGCTGGCTCGATCTTGATGCCTTGCTCAGTCACCATGAATCCCAGGCTTTTGCCTTTGGTAAGCCCAAATGTGCATTTGGTGGGGGTTAAGCTTCATCTAATGCTTTCTCAACCTTTCGAAAAACTTTCGAAGGTCATTGATGTGAGCACCGTTGGCATCGCTGGGGTGCACGATCATGTCATCAACGTACAATTCGACCTCTTTGTGAATCATGTCGTGGAAGAGGGCGGTGGCAGCTCTTTGATATGTAGCCCCGGCGTTCTTTAGCCCAAATGACATGACATTATAGCAGTAGGTTCCCCAAGGGGTAGTGAGTGATGTTTTTTCCTGGTCTTCTGCTGCCATTTTGATTTGATTATAGCCCAAAATGCCGTCGACAAAGGATCTTATTTTATGAGAAGCGACGGCGTCTACTACGACATCAATATTAGGTAGAGGGAAGTCATCTTTGGGCGATGCTTTGTTGAGGTCGCAGAAGTCTACACAGATCCAAACCTTCCCGTTGGGCTTGGGAACAGTCACTATGTTGGACAGCCAGATCGAGTATTCTACCATCCGAATGAATTTGTCATGCAGCTGCTTCATGATTTCTTCCTTTAATTGTAGTGACCATTCTGGTTTGATTCGATGGAGCTTCTGCTTGACTGGCCGAGCATCCGAGTATGTAGGCATCCGGTGTTCAACAATGGCTGGGTCCAACCCAGGCATATCTTCGTAGGACCATGCAAAAATGTCCACGAACTCTTTGAGGAGGTTAATAAGTGCCATTCTTTCAGGGCCTTGTAGGTAGCTATCGATTTTGACTTATTTGGTCTCATTGTTCAGCCCCAGGTTGATAGTAGATAAGTCTTCATTTGCTGCTGATTGATGTTTTTCCTGGTGCTCGACTGACTTTACGAGCTCAAGCAAGTAATTTTTATCTTTTGGGTCCATTTCATCAAATGACTCATTATTAAAATTATTTAATGCGTCTTTTAATGTAGGTGCAACTAAGGAATAAGCAAAGATATTCAGATGATCATTAATAGCAAGCTGTACAGGGTTATTTACATTATTAAGGACCTGGGGTTTGAGATCCTCAATTTTAGGGAGCGGATCGGTAGATGACTAATCCGTAAAGCTAAGGGAAGGATGAGGGATAGTATATCCGAAGCGGTCCACCAGATTTGCAGTCGTCAGGAGCGGGCCGGTCGTGGTATACAAATTCTGCAGAGGCTTATCAACAATAGACTCAAACTCAGCAGGGAGCTTTTCATAATTAGTGCCTCCATCTATCATACCCAAGAAACTGTCTCCCAGACACTCGTCATCTAATAGGGCCAGAGCATAATCATCTTGGTCTATAGACCAAGTATTTTCAATCGTGACAGTCTTATATGCAGTACTACGGGGCTCCAGGGTAACCTGTTTCATTTTATCTGTGACGAGACTGACATCTTCAAAGATTTCCCAACCTGAGTGTCTTTTCCCGTTCTGGTCTAACCAGGGCTCAAGAAACATGAGATAGGCTTCTGTTTCCCCTTTCTTTACAAAGTAACCATTTAAGGTTTTTCTATATGGTTGGAGAGGAGGATACTTATAAGGACGCTTTTCTCTTTCTGCCTTACTTTTCTCACGTTTTTGTTTCATAACTGCGGCTATTTCAGCTGGAGTAGGTTTGTATCCTAGACCGAAATGAGGGATACATTCCTTGAGTTCATCTTGGACTAAATTAACAAGTCCTTGCTGATTTCTGCCGAGATCTAGACCAGTCATATAATTCATTTTCCGAAACATGTTTAAAGGGACCATGTTTCCTAGGGATGTAGTTTTCTTCCTAGTGATGTCAATTTCTCGCTCATATTTAATGGCGTTGATTACAGCTTGGGGAATAACCTCAAAGCCACTGAGGAATATACCAGTGTTATCATGCTCTATTTCGAGGATCGGGACGTCCTCACATTCCTTGTTCTCCACGATCTTATCAGCCAAAATGATTACTATATGAACATCATGGATAAACTTGACGCGTTGATGCAGCAAGGAGGCTACCCCTTTTAACCCATGGATCCAAGGACGTCCCAGTAACAGGCTGAAAGTGGCTGGTATGTCAAAGACTTGGAATTCTACTGGCATGGTTAATGACCCAATGGTCAGCATTAAGGTGACCACTGTAGACACCCCATTTTCGTACCCCTGATATGTGGCTCTGACATGTGATATCAAGAACTGTTCAAACTTAACAAATGTCAAGTTACAGGAGTCGAAAATGCGAAAGGCAAAGCATGATGCGCAAAATAGTGAATTGCGAGGGGTGAAAGTGCTGAAAATGAAACCCAAATAGTAGCATGGCGCGGCCATAAAGCAAGGAGGGCACCGCGCCATGCAAGGGTGGTGTCGGTGCCAACATAGTTACTGTAGCTCTCAGACTTAATGCATTGTGCAATTCGCGAAGGCTGCGGTACAAATGGATGAAGCCGGCTGAGGGAATTTATAATTCCCGATGAGTCCTCATTTCCACCTATAAATTAAGGCCCTGGGCTCCCCATTTCGACACACAATTTCATCCGGGAGAAACGCTGGAGAATACTCTCTGCATTCCTTCGAAGCTATAGTAACGAGAGGTGTGAGATATGTGTGCGTAGCGCACCAAAGCTTCCAAACCCCGTCCAAACTCCGCCAAACCCCAAATCCACCGGTTATAAGTGATCCCTAGCCTTTTAGTTAGGTGTCTACCTTACTTCCTCGGCCCAAAATCCCCAAAGTAAGCCGTTACTCTGCCCGAGTAATGAGCTGAAATACACAAAAATTAATTCGTTATTCCGTCCAACTAAAAAGGCCAAAACCATCCAAAATAAGCCGTCACTCTGCCCGAGTGAACGAGCCAAAAGTCATCTAGAATAAGCAGTCACTCCGCCCAAACCAAAACAACAATCACAAAAAAAAAAAAAAAGACTCCCTCTCCTTAAAGGACAGAGCGAGCACACTACCGCTCTAAAAGGTAATAGCCTTTAAGGGCGTTTTATTTATTTACTTGTTCGTTTATTTATTTATTATTTAAAGTTATTATTTAAATCAGGCCCAATGTAGTCAGTATAAGTCGTTGTGCTGCCCGGATTAGAATAGGAAATATTATGTAAAAGAGCCGTTATAATGGCCAAATATTTTTAAATACATTTGTAATTATTGTAAGGAAATGGCTGCAAGTCCGTAAATAATGTAGCCACGGATGTATTTGTTTTATTTTCCTGTCTTTTAATGCTTTATTTATTTGCTAAATAAATATAACAATAAGCATACTTTAGCCAAAAACTATTTTGAGACCGAAAGGGCGAGTTGGGTGCCTAGCACCTTCCCAACTCGTAACTTAGCCTCCGAACCCGTTTTCTATCTCTGGTTTTCTTTTTCTTTTTTTATGGTTTTGCTTTATTTTGCCTTAAAATAAAGATGACGACTCTAAACTTTTTGGATCCAGCGGGGCCTCGCAACACTCCTTCTTTGCACTTTTCCGTTTTTCCCTAAAAAAGGGAGAATGAGAATGGAAGGGTGATGTATTCCCATATCCTGATATCCCCTAAAAAATGGATAACTTGATGCGGGAAACCCAAATCTCCCATAATGATCTGAAACGGGCCATAAGGCTATTTTTAATAAAATCCATAGTGGGGGCGTCGCAACATCCTTTTTTGCACTTTTCCGTTTTCCCCTAAAAAAGGGAAAATGGGAATGAAAGGGTGATGCATTCCCATATCCTGGTATCCCCTAAAAAAGGGATAACTTGATGCGGGAAACCCAAAGTTCCCATATTGGATCAAAAATCCACTAAAGGCAACCGAAGCATATTCCAACGCGCTATCATAGACAGCACTCCTCTCGCACTTTTGATTTCGTCTTCCTCTAAACAAGGGAGGGTGGAACGAGAGCAGTGGTGTCCCGCATCCACACGTACGCGCACCCCTAACCAAGGGCGCGCGGGGCGCGGGCGCACGTCCCGGGAACCCACAGTGGCGACTCTGCTGGGGATTTGTTTTATTTTAAATAAAATGGAAGGCTAGACTCATAAAATAAAACTTTTTTGTTTTTATTTGTTTCTGGCTAAAGTATGCTTGTTATATTAATTTATGCATTTGAATATTGAATTCCTATACATCCGTGCCTATATTTGTGGATATGATCCTCCATCTTACAGCAGTTTCATTCCGATAACTGTTACAGGTGTATTTAAAAATATTCTTTAAAAAAAAATTCGAAAAAAAAAATTCGAAAATCCAAAAAAAAAAAAAACATATATATTATCTACGTTACAAATAAAATTCCGGGCAGCACAATAAAAGGGCCGAGGCTTTACTTTTAGTATTGCTTTATTTTCGGCTCTATTTTATTATTTCTTTCTGTTTATTATTCCTTTTCTATTATTCCGTTCAATTTGTACATATTTGCATTCATTCTGTCATTTTATTTTGGGGACATAGGACCAAATTTGTAATTAATAGGGATAGATAGTTTCCTCACTTTTCTTTCTATTTCTTAATATGGTGTACTTGCTTGCTTGCGCTCAAACTAAAAAGCCAAGAAAACCCACACATAACAGCAAGACATGCCATATCTGTTTTATTTTTTTGTTTATATATCTGAAAATGGATAAAGACTTTACTGCTTTCTAGATACCGCACACACGCGCACGCATATAGGTATATTCCGAACTGTTACCCTACACCATGGCCAGTCTACCCATGCATAAACCAACACTAGAATGCATATAGATTCTCAGGACACTTCAAAGACCGACCGGTTTTTGCATCTTTGAATCATGGGTCAGCCCCTGTCAAAAGAAATATATAAATAAAAAAATATATATACAAAAAAAAATGCGCAAGTTAGTAAAAAAAATAATATAATAAAATGCGCACAAAAAAAATATAAATAATAAGCAGGGGTTGATTTATTATTCTTAGATGCTCGACCTAGATCATTTCGAATGGTGGTCCTTCGCCTGGGATCAGTCCGATCTTGGGGAGTCGAAAGACATGTGGAATACGTTGGTCCTATACTCTGAAGAAAGAATCCACTGTTTCAGGGAAAGTCCTGAGACTGTCAAAATAAAGCATGTGCTTATCCGGTCAATTGTAGGGAACAAAAATAAATAAAATAATAAAATATACTAATAAAAGGCACGCTGTACTCCAAACCCAGAAAGCCTTCAGCCAGCCTTCTGATACCTCCAAACCCATTTTCCTCAGAAACCTGACCCAAATTTGGAAAGGCGAGATAAGTACCGGTTGATACTGAGAAATAAGCAGAAATCGATCGAGAGGATATCGATATCGATCGATAAGGAATAAGGCGAGAATCAGATCCGAAGAGCAGTATGGCGGATGAGCAGTTCAATATAGGTACAGATATAGGGGCTCCAGAGTGCGCTCGACTCGGCAATGCAGCAGTGGCTAGACCAGAATCTGGATGCACGACATGATCGCTTTCTAAGCGAAATAGCAAGTCTTATACAAGGTCCAAAACCCAGTGGCGAGGTGAACTCTTCCCCTGCAGTCCCCCAAGAAGCATCAACATCTCATGTGCCTCCAAACCCAACTCCTCAGTCAAACACTAACCCACCAAATACTGCCGATACCCCGAATCCCAATCCTCCACCAAGTCCCTACTACCCAAATATCAGCCCTTACCCGTCTTATCCTTCATATCCTTCTCCAAGCACCAATATTCTCCAAAGCCCAAATGACTTCCCTTTTCCCATAACAAACCCACTCCAGAACATCCCATATATAAACCCACAAAGTTATAATCCGCCAGGCCAAGTTACCACTTATTTACCTTTCAATGATCCTAGCTGCCCAGCCGAAACCATCAAGAATCAACCAACCCAAAATCCATATCCTACCCAAGTTCCACCAACCCAAAATCCATACCCCGCCCAAAATCCTTACCAGACACCTCAGCCAGAAATTAACCCAGCCTTCCCTAATCCAGCCAGTATATACCAAAAGCCAACTCCCCCAGCCACCAAAATAGAGGCTGACATGGAAAATATAAAGGCTGTGATGCTCAAACTTCTCAACAAAGGGGAATTTTCTCTGCGGCACGCGACATTACAACCTACGGCGGTATTGCCTTTAAATTTCAAAAGCGTCGACATAGAAAAATTTGATGGAATTTGATGGATGCCTATATCCCACTTAAAATCTTATTCCACTAGCATGCAGTCAAGGGGAGCTAGCTTTGAGGCTATGGCTTCCAATTTTCACCTCACCTTAATAGGGGCTACCAAGCAATGGCTAATGTTGTCTGATAGTAGCACCATGAATATGTGGGACCAGATAGCTGAAGCGTTCCTGGAAAGGTACAAAGACATCACCCGTCCTGAAAATAGAAGGGACCTTGAGTCGTGCACCCAACGGGAAAGAAACTTGTCTTGGGGATTCGCGGTCGGGTGGAAAAGAAAGTTAGCTCGGACCTTTGACAGACTGATCCTGAGTCATGCAGAATGTTCATCAAAAACCTCCAGCCCATTTACCTGGAACACATGCGGTATCTTCCCTACACCAATTTTAAAGAAATAGTGGAGATAGGAGCCCGTATTGATGAAAACATTCGGACGGGACAATTACAAGTCAATACGCCTCCTAGCTCTTTGCGTTACTCTACTGGAAAGACAGCCGCAGCCACACCAGCATCAGTCGTCAATATGGTAGGAAATGCATCAGCCACTTTTCCTACCCAAAATTATGGCACTGTTCCATGGTCTTATGGAGCGGACAGGTCTGTCAACACAGTCAGAGGAAATAACGGCCCAAACAGAAATTTCAGAAATCAGAACCGGCATTATGATGAACTGCAAGCCTTCCAGTCTGTGATCCTGCAGGGGCTAATAGCACAAGGAGTGTTAAAGCCTATGGAAAATTATAAGCCACCAAACCCCCTGCCCAGGACTTGGAATCATACCCAGTACTGTGAATATCATCGCTGTAGTGGTCACCTCACCGATAATGTTATATGCTCAGAGATGCTATCTAGGACCTTATAGATGAGAAGGTTATTGAAAAGCCTCCTCCCAGACCAAATATAGTCAATAACCCTCTACCTCAAATCAACATGATTGAGTTTGATGAAAATTTTTGTGTACCCAAGTTCGAAACAAATAAACACCCATTACCATATATCCTTGTTCCTTTCTTTCCATCCCCATCCATAAAAGAGCCTAGCTGCAATATGCTTTCTTGGGACACCATCCTGGGTAGCCAAAATACTGGTAATATTGAAAAAGCCACTTGGGTCGGTGGAGATGCTAGCCACCTTACCCGATCTGGCCGAGCCTACCAACCAAACCTGAAAAGAGGTAATCACTCTGACAAGGACCAAGCGACAGCTTCCTGGGTATGATAAGCAGAGACACTGATTATGGAAAGCTCCTTGCTGAGTTTAAGTCTATTTCTAATAAGCCTCTGCAGAACTAGTATACTACGACCGACCCGCTTTTGGACGCCCGCAGATCTGGTGGACCGCTTCGGATATATTATACCTATTCCTTTCCCTAGCTTTACAGATTGGTCATCTACCGATCCGCTCCCTAAAGTTGAGGATCTCAAACCACAGGTCTTCAATAATGTAATAAACCCTGTACGGTTCGCTTTTAATGACAATCTAAATGTCTTTTTTTTTCACCTACATTAAAAGACGCATTAAATAATTATAACGATGAGTCATTTAATGAAAAGGACCCAAAAGATAAAAGTTATTTGCTTGAGCTTGTAAAGTCAGCAAAGCACCAGGAACATCATCATTCATCAACAACAACTGAAGACTTATCCACTATCAATCTGGGGCTGGACAATGAAATCAAAAAAATCAAAATCGGCAACCACCTGCAAGGTTCAGAAAGAATGGCACTCATTGATCTCCTTAAAGAGTTCATGGACATATTTGCCTGGTCCTACGAAGATATGTCCGGCCTAGATCCAGCCATAGTCAAACACCGGATCCCCATATATCCGGATGCTCGCTCAGTCAAACAGAAGCTCCGCCGCATCGAGCCAGAATGGTTACTACAAGTTAAAAAAGGAAATCATGAAGCAGCTGCACGTCAATTTCATTCGGGGTGGTAAAATACCCGATCTGGCTGTCCAATATAGTGACCGTTCCCAAGCCCAACAGGAAGGTCCGGATCTGCGTAGACTTTCGCGACCTCAACAAGGCGTCGCCCAAAGATGACTTCCCTCTACCCAATATCAATATTGCGGTAGACGTCGTTGCTGCTCACAAAGTCAGACCCTTCGTCAACGGCATGCTGGGCTATAATCAAATCAAAATGGCAGTAGAGGACCAAGAAAAGACCTCATTCACCACCCCTTTGGGAGACCTACTGCTATCATGTCATGCCGTTTGGGCTAAAAACTGCTGGGGCTACTTATCAAAAGGCTGCCACCACTCTCTTCCACGATGTGCCGAATATTGTCAAAGAGATCCGGTCAGGAGGTGTCATACTCCTCACAAACCAGGAAAAAGAAGACTTTGTTCAGCCCTCCAATCTCAACGAGCTTAAAAGGTATTATGCTTGAGCCACCCTATCTGACAAGGGCTTCCCTCTCCAGCTCGCTAGGCTGAAAACCCGAAAGGGCGGCCTAGGAAAAAGTTAGAGCAAATTAAAAAAAAAAAAAATATATATATATATATATATATATATATATATATATATATATATATATATATATATATATAAAGGAGAAATAAGGGCTCGCTAGGCTGAAAACCCAAAAGGGCAGCCTATGCAAAAATTAGAGCAAATAAAATAAATAAATAAATAAATAAAATAATAAAAAATAAAATAAAAGGTAAAATAAGGGCTCGCTAAGCTGAAAACCCGAAAGGGCAGCCTAGGCAAAAGTTAGAGCCAAATAAAAAAATATATATATCAGGAGAAAAAGGGGAGGGAAAGCGCTCTTTGAAACCTCGGCATCCTACCTCCAGTCTTCAGCATGCAAGGGGGCTCGACTGACAGAAGAAAAAGAAAAACCACGACAGGAAGTTCGCAATACAAAACACTAAAATATAAAATTTTCAGGTCTTAAGGTGCAACTTAGGAATAATTGCTAAAGAAATTTAGGTTATACATTAATTGCCTGTACATATCTATTTATTTCCTCTACCCCCTTTGTTTCCCCCAAAACTATCTTTCATTTGCAGCCTAAGCCCCAAGGTGGTCCATCGATGTCTGCGGTATCCGCCCAGCCGTGTCCATATACTTCTTCTGCAAGGCATAAGAAAAGGCTCAGTCTCATCAGAATGAGAAGCACCAGAAATGTCCTCGTCCTATTCATTATTCCGCACTGCCATTGTCCTGAAACGGCAAGACGACTTGGATTCTGACCATTCTTTGCTGCCCTGTCTGATTGCGAAAAAAAGCAGGGGTTATGAGAATAGCCTTATGCCAAATGTAGCCCTGCAACAATTATATGGCCGAGAACAGGAGGAGGTGACTGCCTTTTCCCCTCCCTGCGCATCAAAAAAAAAAAAAAAGCCTGCTCGAGCCCGAAGGTATATTCCTTTAAAATTCGTTTTGGATATACAGCGTGCCATTACCCATTAGATATCGGTATAGATTTGCTTTATTCGTGTGTTTTGAGTCTGCATTTTTTTATTTTGCATCATATAAAATTATATTGCACTGTAACTGTTTGTACATGTTTTAACTAAAAAAAAAAACAAAACAAAACAAAAACAAACCAAAACAAATTTTTTTTTAATGTATTGCTTTGCATCTAAATAAACGTTTTTGCATTCTAGGCATCATAAAAGTGTGTTTTGCATTTTAAAGATATGTACTATATTTTGCATTATTGCATGCATGATAGAATAAAGAATGCCCATGCATCATGTTAATAAGCATCCTGTAATTTTTAGGCATCACATTTGCATCAAATAAAGTAGTACATGCATCTAGCATTTGCATTTATTATCCAATAAACTGCCATAAAGGGTACGCTAAAAAAAATGCTACCAATCATGAAAAAAGATATTCTCATGGCATTTACTATGTCCCTGCAGTATAGGCATGCATGAAAAATAAATTTTAGGGTATGGAATATATCTGTTTTGTCTGATATTTATCCGAAAATATGTCCGAAAATGTGTTCAGAAAAAAAAATGAATTGTATTCCGAAAAGTCCGTTTCGTGAACACATAGCATGCAAAATATGTTTTAGCCTAGGACATGCATCATATAGCCTCATTTGCATTCATAGTATAAATTATGCATAATAAGGTCAAATAGTGACCACTAGTTCAATCATGCATCGCAAGAATAAATTGCATACATTTCATGCATCATTACCTAATTGCATCATTTAGGCATAAATAGGACATGCATAAGTATTATTAATAAAGTCAGGAGTGCTTCAAAAATGCCAAACAGTGCCAAAATCTAGCAGATCTGAAGTATATCCAGGCAGATTTAAGAAGAAAAAAAAGAAGAATATTCAAAAACACAAAAAAAGAGGAATATTTCAAAAAAAAAAAAAGAGGAATATTCAAAAACACAAAAAAAGAGGAATATTGATTAAAAGAAAAAAAATAGAGAGAGTGAGAAGAAAGGGAAGGAAAAAGAATGATCATTTTTACAGTTTTCGAAAAAACTTGAAGAAAGTTTTCTTTGTCGTGCTCGATGACAAATTTTGATCGGTCGAGTACAGTTTTCGGGAAATTTGAAAATTTTCTTATTGTGTTTGGTAACAAGGTATTGACCAGCCAGACACAATTTTGAAGATTCTTCTTAACATATTTCGATAACAGGTATTGACTAGTTGGAATATGGTTCCCGAAAAACATTCAAATCTTCATACCGTATTTGGCGGCCGTCCCCCGACCGTTCGAATACGGCTTTTCGAAAAACACAAAAATCTTTTTCCCGTTGTGTTCTTGATCGGGTTTTGACCCGAAGAACATAACATCCCCATTTGGTTGTAGTTTAGGTTTTGGCCTGAACTACGTCCGGTCTGATTTCCTTTTTTTATTAAGGAATACATAGGCAGCCTACACTAGTAGGTCTGACCATCAAAGCACTTCAAATTCATATATGCTTAAAAACTACAATATGCTGTTATAACCGACTAAATATGTCTAGGTTATGGAGTTTGGATAGCATGATAAACTGGGCATTATAACTGCTACCTATTGCATTCCTCTCCCATTTTAATTGAACGAAATTGGAGAGTCTATTGTTTATCAACGATGTTCGTCTACTCAGTAAGCCTTGGGTTACCCGTAGACTCCATCGTTGAGGGGCTCTGTAGACACCCCAATTTCGTACCCCTGATATGTGGCTCTGACATGTGATATCAAGAACTGTTCAAACTTAACAAATGTCAAGTTACAGGAGTCGAAAATGCGAAAGGCAAAGCAGGATGCGCAAAATAGTGAATTGCGAGGGGTGAAAGTGCTGAAAATGAAACCCAAATAGTAGCATGGCGCGGCCATAAAGCAAGGAGGGCACCGCTCCATGCAAGGGTGGTGTCGGTGCCAACATAGTTACTGTAGCTCTCAGACTTAACGCATTGTGCAATTCGCGAAGGCTGCGGTACAAATGGATGAAGCCGGCTGAGGGAATTTATAATTCCCGATGAGTCCTCATTTCCACCTATAAATTGAGGCCCTGGGCTCCCCATTTCGACACACAATTTCATTCGGGAGAAACGCTGGAGAATTCTCTCTGCGTTCCTTCGAAGCTATAGTAACGAGAGGTGTGAGGTAGGTGTGTGTAGCCCACCAAAGCTTCCAAACCCCGTCCAAACTCTGCCAAAACCCAAATCCAACGGTTATAAGTGATCCCTAGCCTTTTAGTTAGGTGTCTACCTTACTTCCCCGGCCCAAAATCCCCAAAGTAAGCCGTTACTCTGCCCGAGTAATGAGCTGAAATACACAAAAATTAAGCCGTTATTCCGCCCAACCAAAAAGGCCAAAACCATCCAAAATAAGCCGTCACTCTGCCCGAGTGAATGAGCCAAAAGTCATCTAGGATAAGCAGTCACTCTGCCTAAACCAAAACAACGACCACACAACAACAACAAAAAAAAGACTCCCTCTCCCTGAAGGACAGAGCGAGCACACTACCGCTCTAAAAGGTAATAGCCTTTAAGGGCGTTTTATTTATTTACTTGTTCGTATATTTATTTATTATTTAAATTTATTATTTAAATCCGGCCCAATCTAGTCAGTATAAGTCGTTGTGCTGCCCGGATTAGAATAGGAAATATTATATAAAAGAGTCGTTATAATGGCAAAATATTTTTAAATACTTTTGTAATTATTGTAAGGAAATGGCTGCAAGTCCGTAAATAATGTAGCCACGGATGTATTTGTTTTATTTTCCTGTCTTTTAATGTTTTATTTATTTTCTAAATAAATATAACAATAAGCATACTTTAGCCAAAAACTATTTTGAGACCGAAAGGGCGAGTTGGGTGCCTATCACCTTCCCAACTCGTAACTTAGCCTCCGAACCCGTTTTCTATCTCTGGTTTTCTTTTTCTTTTTTTATGGTTTTGCTTTATTTTGCCTTAAAATAAAGATGGCGACTCTAAACTTTTTGGATCCAGTGGGGCCTCGCAACACTCCTTCTTTGCACTTTTCCGGTTTCTCCTAAAAAAGGGAGAATGAGAATGGAAGAGTGATGTATTCCCATATCATGATATCCCCTAAAAAAGGGATAACTTGATGCGGGAAACCGAAAGCTCCCATAATGATCCGAAACGGGCCATAAGACTATTTTTAATAAAATCCATAGTGGGGGCGTCGCAACATCCTTTTTTGCACTTTTCCGTTTTCCCCTAAAAAAGGGAAAATGGGAATGAAAGGGTGATGCATTCCCATATCCTGGTATCCCTAAAAAGGGATAACTTGATGCGGAAACCCAAAGTTCCCATATTGGATCAAAAATCCACTAAAGGCAACCGAGGCGCATTCCAGCGCTATCATAGCAAGACTCTATCGCACTTTTGATTTCGTCTTCCCTAAACAAGGGGGTGGAGCAGCGGTGGTGTCCCGCATCCACACGTACGCGCACCCCTAACCAAGGGCGTGCGGGGCGCGAGCGCACGTCCCGGGAACCAACAACCACCCCTAGGACACATCGACTAGTGTTGTTGTATGCCCTTACTGTCTGTGATGAAGGAGCAAGCTTTGATATTTTTGTTTCCAGTTTGGCTAGCATGCTAGTGGGACATACATTCAAAGAAGAACCATTGTCTATCAGAACTTGGGGAACCCTTGTTTCCATGACCCCCACAGTGATATGAAGAGCATCAATGTGGTTGGTTCCTTCCCTTGGCAGATCTAGATCAGTAAACATAATCACATTCCCAAATTGTATGTTTTCGATCATTTGGGTGAGCTCATTCGGGGAGGTTTCGATAGGAATACCTGTCTGACTTAAAGATTTAGCCAGCGTATCACGGTGGGTTTTGGAAGCACAAAGCAAGACCCAGATAGATATGTTGGCCTGAGTTTTCTTCATTTGAGCTAGTAAAGTAGCTTCCACCATTTTAGCCCCAGTATCTGTTTCTTGATCTTCGCCATAGTGGTCACCTCTTTCCAAATTTGGTTGGTAGGCTCGGCCAGATCTAGTAAGGTGGCTGACATCCCCACCGACCCAAGTGGCTTTTTTGAGGTTACATGTATTTTGGTTACCCAGGATAGTGTCCCAAGAGAGCATATTGCAACTAGGCTCTTTTATGGATGGAGATGGAGAGAAAGGAACAATGATATATGGTAAGGGATGTTTATTTATTTCGAACTTGGGTACACAGATTTTCTCATTAACCTCGATCATATTGATTTGAGGTAGAGGGTTATTGACTATATTTGGTCTGGGAGGAGGCATTTCAATAACCTTATCATCTATTAGGTCCTGGATAGCATCTCTAAGTATATAGCATTTATCGGTGAGGTGACCACTGCAGCGATGGTATTCACAGTACTGGGCATGATTCCATGTCTTGGGCAGGGGATTCAGCGGCTTATAATCTTCTAAAGGCTTTAGCACTCCCTATGCCATTAGCCCTTGAAGTATCACAGATTGGGGAGCTTGCAGTTTATCATAATACCGGTTCCCTCTATTCTGATTCCTTAAATTTCTGTTCGGGCCATTGTTTCCTCTCACTGCGTTGACAGACCTGTCTGATCCATAGGACCATGGAACTAGAGCTGTCAAATAGGGCAAAAGCCAGTGGGCATGCCCACCTCGCCCCCTATTAAGGGCGAGTTGGGCTGGCATATTCAATACCCGTTAGGATGCGGGCTTTTCGGGCTTTGCCCGTGCGGGTCGCGGGCTTTCGTAGGGTTGGGGTGGGGCGGGCAGCGGGCAGCCCGCATATTCATCAATAATCAAAATTCAATGCGGCCCAGGCTCATTTACATTTTAATCCGTTGAGTTGAGGTTGAGGGCCTTGACTCTTTAACTTTAAGGGAGTAACCAAGTAAGGGTTAGGGACTTATGGTTCATCTACAGACTCTACACAATCAGTCTCTCTCTCTCTCTCACTCCGTCTGTCCCATCCGGCCGTCCGTCACTCATCTCATTATCTCAGACTTCTCAGTTTTCTTCTCTCCGTCTCAGTCTTCAGTAAAGAGTGATGACTCTTCAGTCTTCAGTCTTCAAGTATTCAGTTCACGGAGTAACCAAGTAAGGGTTAGGGACTTAGGGTTCGTCACTTCGTCTACACAGTCAGTCTCTCACTACGTCTGTTCGTCACTCATCTCAGTCGTCTTCTCTTCATCTCAGTCTTCAGTGAAGAGTGAAGACTCTTCACTCTTCGCCTTCGCTCACACTGCATGTACAGCCTCGGCCGACCGACACGATAGCCGTTCACGCTTGCCAATCCTTCGACAGCTGTTCACGCTTCCCTTGCTTCCAGATCCCGACGTCTGCTCCAGCCTCCATTCTTGTTGCTTCTAGATCCCGGCGGATCCGCCAGTCACCATCACTAGTTCGCTACAGCCTCGCGTATAACCTTGCATCAATTTAATTCTTAGCTTCTGTAAATTGTCTTTGTTTGGGAGATCCTATCAGTACTTAATAGCAGATATAGGAATTCAAGATGGATTGTTGCATTCCAAACTGGAGTGTGTCTGTCTACCCTTGAGGTGGCAGCAATTTCTCTATGAATTAAGTGCTGGAGCTCAATTTGAGAATGGTTGTAATTAGAAGCCTACAGTTTGGAAGAATTCTGTTGGAACAAAGCTTCCTAGACCAATGAGCAGTTTGCAGATCGGGATGTTAATTATTAATATTTGAGTGGTTATTTATTTTTAAAAACTGGGTTGAAATGGTGGGCACTCATCTACTGCGATGTCTTCTAATTTTAGGTTCACAAAATTGTTGACCTATGTCCTTTCCCTGACCGAGAGGCAATGTGGTATCTAGAAGTCATTGAGGCTTACAAGCTTTTCTACCAGCCCTATTTTGAAGATTGATTTGCCAGGTTTCTCTTTTGTGGGTTCAGACTTCAGTATTTTAAGTATTTTAAGTATTTTGTTATTTAGTATTTTAAGTATTTTGAATTTAATGGTTAGTTGGTTATGTAATTTGTTATTTAGTATTTTGAATTTAATGGATTATGGATATGTAGTTTACTAATTTTGTCATTTTGTTATTTACTTATTTAGTATTTTAAGTATTTTGAATATATTAATGAATATGTAATTTTGTTATTTGAAATATTATTTATTTGTTAATAAATAAATAAAAATTTAAATAAACTCATTTTTTGCGGGCTTGCCCATTTTACTCACGGCCCTAGGCGGGGCGGGTTAGGCTAGGAGTTTCTAGGACCATTATATTCGCGGGCTTTTTAGGCCCGCGGGCAAACCCGCCCAGTAGGCCCGTTTTGACAGCTCTACATGGAACAATGTTATAGTTCTGGGTAGGAAAAGTGGCTGATGCATTTCCTACCATATTAATGGCTGGTCTTGATGCGGCTGCCTTTCCTTTAGAGTATCGGAAAGAGCTGGAAGGTGTATTGACTTTTAAGTGCCCAGTCCGTATATCTTCATTGATACGGACTCCTATCTCCACTATTTCTTTGAAATTGCTATAGGGGAGATACCGCATGTGTTCCAGGTAAATGGGTTGGAGATTTTTAATGAACCTCCTGGATGATTCAGCTGGATCAGGTCTGTCGAACGTCTGGGCCAACTTTCTTTTCCACCTGACTGCAAACTCAGCACATGTTTCTTTTTCCCTTTGGGTGCACAACTCAAGATCTCTTTTGTTTTCAGGGCTGGTGTTGTCTTTGTACCTTTCTAGGAATCCTTCGGCTATTTGGTCCCAAGTACCCATTGTGCTATTATCTGACAACATTAGCCATTGCTTGGCAGCCCCTATTAAGGTAAGGTGAAAATTGGAAGTCATAGCTTCAAAGCTAGCCCCTCTTGATTGCATGCCAGTGGCATAAGATTTTAAGTGGGATATAGGGCATCCAGTCGCGTCGTATTTTTCTATGTTGGGCATTTTGAATTTTAAAGGCAGTACTGCTGAAGGTTGCAATGTTAATGACCGCGTAGAAAATTCTCTTTTGTTCAGAACTTTGAGCATCATGCTTTTCAAATTTTCCATGTCGACCTCCATTTTGGTGGGAGGTGGAGTTGGTTTTTGGTATATGTTGGCAGGATTAGGGAAGGCCGAGTTAATTTCTGGCTGCGGTATCTGGTAAGGATTTTGGGTTGGATTTTGAGCAGGATAAGGATTTTAGGCAGGAGGGTTATTGGCGGTTTCGGTTTGGCGGCCAGGATCATTAGGAGGTAGATAGGTTGTAACTTGGCCTGGCTGATTATAGCTTCTTGGGTCCATATGCGGGCTATTTTCGAGTGGATTGGTGATGGGAAAGGGGAGGTCATTTGGATTCTTGGGGATATTGGTGCTTGGGAAAGGATATGGAGGGCAGGATAGAAAAGGGTTGATATTTGGGTAGTAAAGATTGGGTGGAGGATTTTTTTTTTTTTGGAAACAGGGACGACACCCTGCAAGAATTTATTAATTAGAATAGAAATACAAACATGAGGGGGGCAAACCAGCCTGACCCTTATAAATGGGGGGGCGGGGCAAAAGAGCCTAACTTCGAAAAGCAGAAAATACATAAAGATATAAGAGACAAACCAAAGCTAACGTCGATTTCTAAAGTTATAGAGACCTAAACGATCATGAACTAAAGCTTTACTGGCATCACAGGGGAGATCAGAGGGTGAAAGTTTGGGTTTGGAGGAACATGGGAGGTTGATGCTTCTTGAGGGACTGAAGTAAAATAGGTTCCTTCACCACTGGATTTTAAACTTTGCACTAGATTAGCCATCTGGCTCATTATACGATCAGCCTGTGCACCAAAATTTTGGTCTAGCCACTATTGCATAGCCGAAGTCGGAGTGTACCCTGGAGCCCCTGTATCTCTACCCATAGCGGACTGCTCGCTTTTGCTTTGCCATCTTGCTTTCGAATCTGTTCGAATTGATTCTACCCTTTTACGTCGACCACGATACTTTCGATGCGCTTTACGTACGTATCGAGTATCAGCGTACTATCTCTGCCTTTCCAAATTCGGGCCAGGTTTATGAGGAAAATGAGGTTTTAAGGTATCAGAAGGGTTGGCTGAAGGCTTTCTGGGCTTGGAGTACAATGTGCCTTTATTAGTATTTTTTTTTTATTATTTACTTCTACAATTGACCGGACAAGCACCCGCTTTGTTTTGACAGTCTCAAGACTATTCCTGGAACAGTGGATTCTTTCTCCAGAGTATAGGACCCTCGTATTCCACCTGCCTTTCGACTCCCCAAGATCGGACTGATCTCAGGCGAAGGGCCTATACTCTTTCCGGGATCCACCATTCAAAATGGTCTAAGTCGAACATCAGTAAATAATCAGTCAGCCCCTGTGTACTTTTTTCATATCTTTCTCTTATTTTTTTTGACTTTCTTTTTTGTTTTTTCTCGATTGATTTTGTTTTTTTTTCGAACTTTCTTCTCTCTCTTTTTTTTTGCTTTTGTTTTTTTTTGGACTTCTTTTTTTCACAGGGGCTGACCAATGATTAAGAGATGCAGGGGGTAAGCTGGCCATGGTGTACGGTAGCAGTTCGGAATATATCTATGTGCGTGCGCATGTGTGTGGCATCTAAAAAGTAGTAAAATCCTTCTTTTATTTTAGATATAAAGCAAGAAATAAAACGGATATGACCTATCTTGCTGTTTTTTTCTGGATTTTCTCGGCTTTTTAGTTTGAGCACAAGCAAGCAACCAATCACATCAAGAAATAGAAAGAAAAGTAGGGAATCTATCTATTCCTATTAATTACACATTTGTCCTAGTCCCCAAAATAAAATGACAGAATGAAAGAAAATATGTACATATTTTGCGTAATGAAAATAGAGCGTGCAAAATAATAATATAGAGCAGAAATAAAGCAATAAATAAAAGAAATAAATAAAGCCCCATCCCTTTTGTTATGCTGCCTGGAAATTTATTGTATATAAACAATTTTGATTGTTTTTTTTATATATTTTTAAATATACCTGTAATGGTGACTGGAACAAAACTGCTGCAAGATGGAGGATCATATCCACAAATATATACACGGATATATAAGAACGCAATATTCAAATGATTAAAGAAATATAACAAGCATACTTTAGCCATAAACCAAAAGAAAAAAAGTTTTGTTACTGAGTCTAGCCCTCCATTTTTATTTAAAATAAAAATGATCTCCCCAGCAGAGTCGCCACTGTGGGTGCCGCAGAGTGTGCCCGCGCCCCGTGTGCCCTTTTCTAGGGATGCGCGGCGTGCGGAACGGACATCACGCTTTCCATTCCACCCTCCCTTGTCTAGGGGAAGATGAAATTACAAATGCGGATAGGATGTTGTCAAGAAGCGCGTGGAATACGCCTCGGTCACCTTAGTGATTTTTGGTCCAATATGAGAGCTTTGAGTTTTTCCATATCTCACTCTCCCTTGTTTAGGCGAAAATAAGATACCGAAAATGCATCACCCTTTTCATTCCCATCGTCCCTTGTTTAGGGGAAAACAGAAAAGTGCAAAAAAAAGATGTTGTGGTGGACTTTATGAAAATAGCCTTAAGGCCTAATTTGGATCGCTATGAGTGCTTTGGCTCCCCATATCTCATCCTCCATTGTTTAGGGGAAAACAAGATGCAGGGAATGCATCACCCCTTCATTCTCATTCTCCCTTGTTTAAGGGAAAACAGAAAAGTGCAAGAAAGGATGTTGCGGGCCTCACTGTGATCCAAAATGTTTTGACAGAGTCGTCATCTTTATTTTAAGGAGAAAACAAAGAAAAAACCAAAATAAAACCAGAGATTGCAAAAAACGGATTCAGAGGCTAAGTTACGAGTTGGGAAGGTGCTAGGCACCCAACTCGCCCTTTCGGTCTCTAAACAGTTTTTGGCTAAAGTATGCTTTTTGTTATATTTTTCTAGCAAATAAATAAAGCATTAAAAGCAAATATATCCATGTCTACATTATTTACGGACTTGCAGCCACCTGCCACCTCCTTCCAATAATTTACAAATACATTTAAAAATATTTGGTCATAATAATGGCTCTTTTTAATGCTATTTTCTAAATAAATCCGGACAACATAACAGCTTATATTTTTACATTGGGCCGGATGGAAAATAGTTTTTTTTTTAATAAATAAACCCTTAAAGGACACCTTTAAGAGCGTTGGTATGCTCGCTCTGTCCTTCCAGGAGAGTGAGTCTTTTTGCTGCTGCGGTTCGGGCAGGGTGACTGGTTCCGAAAGTTGCTTCTGGGCACCGTCAAATGGGCGGAGCAACTGCTTGCATTTTTGCTGCTGGCTGAAATCGGACAGAGCAACTGCTTGCTTCTGGCGGATTTGGCCTTTTTACTCGGGAAGAGGAACTGCTCTTTTTGAGATTTTTGGACCGGGGGAATAGGGTGGAAACCTAGCTGGGGGGGCTAAGGCTCACTTTGACCGGTTAGTTTTGTGTTTGGAGGAGATTTGGCAGAGCTTCGAGGCTTTATAGGAGGGGGAACTCACTATTCTCACGATCGCTCACTACGTAAAATAAACGCATAACGTTTTCACTCTTTGTGACTGTGTGTCTGGTGTGTGAATTCCCGAAGCCCGGGCCTTCTATTTATAGGCCGAAGCCGAAGGAGGGACACCGCTGGGATTTCTGATATTGATCTTGTGCTTCACCAGCTTGTACCGCGTGCTTGAAGGCTTGTGCAATGCGTTAAGACGGAGGCACTGTTTGGGGTGCTGGGCGCCGACCCCATGGAGTATGGGCGCCGTGTCCAAAAAGCTTTGTGGCAGCGCTTGGTGCTCTTTCTCAGCCTCCTTTCTGATACTCGAGCCCCTGCATTTTATTGTTTTACGCATCCTGCTTTGTATTTTGCATTTTTAAACCCAGTAACTTGACATTCGTTAAGTTTCAACAGGTCTTGATATCGCATGTCAATGTTACGTACCAGGGGTACGAAATTGGGGTGTGTCTACACCAATTACAGAAAATACTTTGACCATCAGCCTCTTCTGTGGAATGCTTTATATCTTTCCAATGATAGATTCATTCAATATGAGTTGACCCTAGCAATTTGGCAAATTTATAACAAGGTCCATGGTCTGCCCTTTATCCTTCATGATGACCCTATCGCATAGGGAGACCAGTTGTTCCTGAAGATGCCTTGATCAACCAAGACTACAATGTTCCATCTCTTGATCTAGTGAAGCAGGATAAAATTCCAAAAAATGGCACTTAAATTTAAATTCATCAATGACAGCATCATTGTTGCCGAGGCTCATCATCTGGAACTTCAACAACAACTGATATCATAGCAAGGGGGAGCCTTCACTTTTCAGCAAGGTAGAGCCTACACTTCTCAGTAGCCTCCTCTCCCTACCTTTAATTTCTCAACCTCCACCACCTACTGCTGATCGCTTGCAAGCTGACATACCAAGAGCTGACACTACTGCGGTTGATATAAGTTCTGTCCCTCTCACCTCCTTGGCTGCTGATCTTACATCTTTTGTGTCTGCTACCTCACTCCCTACTACCACTCCAGTTTCTCAACACCTTCTACTTGTTGCTGAAACTCCCACTGAAACTTCTGCGGAAGCAACTATTACTGTTCTAACCTCTGCTTCTTTGGTTGAACATGCTAAATTGGCTGATGCATCTCTGCAGCCTTTTCCCTCTACTAGTGATGCCCCTTTTGCTGTTCCACTGCCCACAATCTCTCAGCCTGCTTTGCCAGAAGCTCTCCCCTGCGCATGCTAAAAAACTCAGAGTGTAGCCATCCAGGCCAGTCTCTCATCTGATTCCTTATCTTCTGATCACACCTCCTCAATTGTGACTGCATCTAAGACAGAAGGAGCTGAAATAGATGAAGAACCTTCTCATTCATCTTATACAAATACTAGCAGCTCTGATCAAGTGCTCTCACCAACTCTCAGACTAGCATACAAACGTTAAAAACAACAAAAGGCTATTGTCAGTCAAGCCCTCTCTATGCCTACAAGGAAAACGACCATTTTTGTTGAAGACTCTTCTAACTCAGGAGCATGGCCATCCTTATCTACACCCACTCCACAGAACTAGATGGCTCATTTCAACCTGCTCCCACACCTGTTGTTCCTACAACAGCTCATGCTGCTCCTCCTGCAACACCTCAATTTCCTGATGGCACCAATGTGGATGCTCAGCTGGACATCCTGCACATTCACCATCTCCATATGAACGTTGTTCTCAAGTGCCACTCCTAATTTCTTAATGACCTTCAGACTCAAGTCAACTGCATCCTCCCTAACCTTTGCAGCACCATATCTACGGAAATTCAGGTAGCTATAGTTTATGGTGCTCCAAGGGAAGCCACTATGCATGATTGGAATTCAGGATTAAGAATGCTTAGGTTATCATGTATAAATCCCTTTAGGAGGATAAGGTGCAGAGAGCAAAAGCTGAGGCCTTACAAACAGAAGTTGTTGAGCTAAGGAGGAGATTGGGCATCTAAGAATATTCTGAAGCCTCTAAAGCAAAAGCTAGTGCCGCTACTGATGTTGTTGTTGTTGATGATGCTGCTAATCATGTCCTTAATGCTCCAGTAGATGCGGTCCAGACAGACAAAGTAGACAGCTCAAATGGATCTCTCAGTTTTTAAAGACTTTTCTCTACAAACTCCAGCTACTTTATGCAAACTCTTGTATCACTGTATTAAACATGCTTAAACTTAGCCATCACTCATATCTTATTATGTCTGACATCTGTTTTGCCAGAATAAAATCTAAGTTCTCTTGAACTTAATTCTCATTGCTTATGCTTATCTTATTATTCTCTGCTTATATTGAATGACTTTAAGTAAATAGGAAGAGATTGTTAAACTATGCATGCTTTACTTAAAACCATTAGGCTTAAAAATCAGTAGAACCTAAGTTGTCATGCTATCTACTCAACTTAAGCTTTTCGTAGAATTTAAATTCTTCTATAAATTAATACATATAGTTGGTAAAGTATAAAGGGTTAGTTTATTACCTTTTCTGAACCAACAACCTTCAGACTAACACTTTCCCTATTTGTACTTTGATAGATATTTCTCTTATCATCTCTCATAGCCAATATCTCTGAAATATTGTATGAGATCTCTTTCTCTCTCTCTTTATCTCTCTCTCTCTCCATTATTGGAACATTCAAAATTAAAACTTGCTCTAACATATTGGAGCTTAAAGAATCCAATATAAAGACATTGAAACAAGAATTGAAAAATATTGAAGCATTCATGCTCTCACAAGCATTTGCTCACTTGAAGTGCTCCAACCTTGAAACATTTACTAGATAGTCTTTATCTCTTATTTCATTTTTAGTTCTTGTTTAGACAATCATTGAGTTGCTACTCACTTCTTTCTACTTATTGAGAAATTATTTGATTGTCCCACGAGTGTGATTATTTTTCAATCATACTCCATGATCAATGTCTTATTTTAATTATTTTCCTTGCAAGTGGACAAGACTATTGTAGAATAGTTTTGGGAAGCAAGGGTCGAACCACAGAGACAAGAATATCACAGATAGCACGATTATCGGTAGCAAATTATTAAACTAAGGGGGGTTTTTTTCTATTGATTTTATTTTAAACTAATTATTATTCTAGTGTTAACTTTTTTTTTTATAAAAGCGGGGACGGCACCCTGCAGGATATTATAAATAAGAAAAGGATGTACAAACTAGAGGGGGACAACCAGCCTTGCCCTTATAAGAGGGAGGACGGAGGAGCCTAACCTCGAAAAGGAAATACAAGCAATCAGATTTTCCTACGAAAAGTAAATAAACCTATCCTATCTGCCCGAAGAGCCTCGATGGATAGCCTTGGGAGAGAGCCTTCCTGAGAAAAATAGATAGAACCCCTCGAATCATGTGCATAACGAGCCAACCGATCTGCAACTCTATTGCATTCCCGAAAGACATGGGAGAGAGCAAAACCGTGAACCAAGTCTTTACACTCTAACAACTCATAATTATACTTCCACGGACAAACTTGAGAACCATGAATGCTTCTGACAGCAACTAAAGAATCAGATTCCACCATAACATCTGCCAAATGGAGAGACCGACAAAGACGTAAGCCCTCACAAAGAGCTTTAATTTCTGCAAAGGTATTACTGCCCTCACCATAAAAAGTAGAGAAAGCATGGATAAAATCACCATTCCTACTTCTGATAATACCTCCCCCTGAGCACAAACCACCAATTGAAGACCCATCAGTGTTAAGTTTATAAGAATGATGTTGAGGGGGCTCCCATCTAAGCCACTTACCCCGATGGAAAGGAAACTGAAGGATCGGTAAGTTGCTTAGAGACAGAGCGAAAGAATCCCCAACACGACAAGGAGTCTTCGGATGAAAGATACTGCACATGTCAAGAAGATGCCGCTGGATATTCTTAATAACCAAAGCCACGTTGGTATCAGAATTATCAAAAATTTTGGAACACCGAGCTTTCCATATTTCCCAACAACCAAACATGAAAATACCCAACTGACACGCACCACCTTGATTCTTAATAGATGAATTAGAAGACCAAGTATCAAATAAATGAAGCATAGAGGAGTACCGATTAACCTTTTGAAAATAACGGGCAAAATGGCACCAAACTGAATAGGCTAACTCCGAACGAAGAAACAGATGCTCGATAGATTCTTGAGACTTTGATGAAACACAACAAACACATTTAGAGGCTAAAGAAATACCCTTAGAATGCAATCTAAGATCAACCGCAACAGCACCATGAAAAAGCTTCCAAATGAACCCACTCACCTTTAATGGAATCCACTTCTGCCATATCTTTTTAGCCCAAGAGAAAGATTGACCTGAAACTCGATTATTCTGCCAATAAACCGAAGATCTGAACAGGCCGTCTTTAGAAGGAACATAAATCAATCTGTCAGAAACATTACGAAGCTGAACCTTGGCAACAGACATGCGCAGATGGCCTGGAATGAAAGGCATAAAAGAAGAGATATTCGGAAGAGCATCCTTGACTTGTAAACAAGAAGATAAACGCCACACCAATTATCTACCCAAAATCGAACATCTCCACGCCCTATAATCCATTGGGACTGCAACTGAATATTAGCTATAACTTTATGAATAGCTTGCCACACATGGGAACCCAAACCCGACCGCCACTCATTCAAACCTCCACTATATTTTGCATTAGCAAAACTAGCCCATAACCCTTTGCCTTGGATAACAACCCATGCCAATTTAGCATGCAGAGAGGTCATTACCTGAGATAACGTTCGAAGACCTAGCCCTCCCTCTTGAGTTGGCCGACAAATCACATTCCACGCTACCCAATGAGTACGCTTAACCCCATTGATATCCCACAGAAAACCTGCCATAAGAGATTCAATACGGCTAATAACCACCTTCGACACTTTAATGGCAGCCGAGGTATAGATAGGAATGCTGCTTAAAACCGCCTTTAAAAGCACAACTTTTCCTCCAAAAGATAATAATTTAGCCTTCCATCCACTAATTTTCTGGGTAACACGACGAATAAGATCTTCGAAATACTGAGGACGACACCTCCCTCGAAATAAAGGTATACCCAAATATTTCAAAGGAAAGGAATGAGCTGAACATCCAGACCATCTAGCGATCAAATTCTTCCTCTGATTCGAACAAGAATCCCCAATATAAAAACCACTCTTAGCAAGATTTATCAGCTGACCCGACGCTTGAGCATAAGAATTCATCACATCTCGAACCGCACAGATAGAACGTTGCCCACCGTTACAAAAAAGTAACATGTCATCAGCATATAACAAATGAGAGATAGTCATATTACCCCGACCATGATTAAAAGCCGTAATATATCCCGAGCGGATAGCCTGATTAATGTTTAACGTTAAAATTTCCTGGGCAAGAATAAACAAAAGAGGGGATAACGGGTCACCTTGTCTAACACCGCGAGAAGAGTGGAAAAACCATAGTTCAAACCCTGAATACGAATAGAATACCAACTGCTACTAATCAGACGAGAAATCACAGAGCAACTGATCTCATCGAAGCCAAAAGCCTGCATAGCCCGAAGTAAAAAATCCCATTCTAATTTGTCATAGGCTTTGGACATATCAAATTTAAAAATGATGTTACCTCCTCGACATTTTTTGTTAATTCGATGCACCATCTCATGAGCTAACACAATATTCTCCTGAATACTACGACCCTTCACAAACCCAGACTGTTCCGGAGAAATCAGATGAGGAAGCAAGATAGATAACCGACTAGCAAGAATTTTTGAAACTATTTTGCTAGAAAAATTGCAAAGACTTATAGGCCGAAAATCCCCTAAACCTGCAGGGTCACTTACTTTTGGAAGAAGAACAATAACCGTCGAAGACAAACCTCTATGCATATGACCTCAATAAAAAGGATTGCACTTTTTTAATAATGCCTCAATAACCTCTTTTTTAATGTTCCAATGTACTTTGATAAAACCAAACAGAAACCATCCGCATCTACGCACTATCAGGATTAAGCTCTTGAACTGCCTTCCAAATTTCATCTTCACTGGGGGATGTATGAAAAGCTAAGTTGTCATCAATATCCAACCGTTTAGTAACCATATCAAACATATTAACTGGGACATTATGATCAGATCGAGAGAAAAGGTCCGAGAAAAATGCCACAACTCTATTTCCGATTTCCTGTTCGTCATAACACCACGACCCATCAGTATTTTTGAGTTTAATAGTGGACACATGTTGACGATCCCGGAGACATGCATGGAAAAAAGAAGTGTTACTCTCACCATCCTTAAGCCAAATTTGTCGGGACTTACATTGAAGCATTTCAGACTCCCAACCAATACATTGATGAAGCCGATTTCGAAGACCCAAAATTTCAGCATCCAATTGGTCACTGCCTCCAGAATGGCTCACCACCTCTAGCTGTAATATAGAATCCTTAATCTGCGAGATCATACGCTGCACGTTACCAAAGACCTGCCAATTCCAGCTTTTTAATTCCTTATGCAGATAATGAAGCTTTTGATGCAGAACCTCCATCGCATTACCATTAACTTGACGAGCCCATTGAGTTTGAACAAAGGAGAGGAACTCCGGATGGTCCAACCATATTCTATGAAATCTAAAACCCCCTTTCGGCTTTGAAATAAAAGGAAATTCAACAAGGAGTGGAGCATGATCTGAGAACGATCTAGTGAGATGACGAACACGACAACACATATACGCTGCTTTATAGGCACCATTCAAAAGAATCCTATCCAACCGCTGCCAGATGCGAGAACCCAAATCATGATCATTGCACCATGTAAACTTACTACCTTCAAAATCCGTGTCCTCCAAACCAGCCTAGTGACAAAAATTAACAAAATCTGCAATACTATAATGATCGAAACCGTTACCTCCAAGTTTTTCCGATGTGTGCATAATCACATTAAAATCCCCGCCTACTAACCAAGGTTCATTATACCCAATTGAAATATTATAAAGTTGGGACCATAATTTCTGTCGGCCTGCGCGAGTGCATTGAGCGTAAACAATAGACACCAATAAAGTATGCGTTTGATTCAGGATAACACGCACTGTGATGTGTTGATTAGTGGCATCAATAAAGTTTACAACTACCCGATCATCCCAAAGTAACCATATATGATTATTAGTAGGGTTCTGATGCATACAGAATTTAAACTTTAATCTACTCGCAAATTTGGCTAACCTATCTCCCGATAATTTAGGCTCTAGAACAGCACAAAGAAGAGGGTTATGTTGAGTCTTCAGAACCCTTAAATAATCCAAAGTATCTTTATTACCCACTCTGCGGGCATTCCATACTAAAACAGCCATAAAAAACCAAATTACTGTTAACTAATTAGCAGCAGTCACAATTTATGAAGATCGTATGATGGAGGGAAATCTAGGATTAGGGTTTCACTTGTATCTCCTCTATGGCTTATTTTAATAAGATATCATTCAATCTCTTGGGTTCGTTCACAAAATATAGATATAGCATGTTGGATTACCGTTCAGTCTCCATCTTCAAATAATCCATCCATTCTATATCCTAGGCACAAGAACATATGATCTAACTATCACTTAGGTCATATATGGAACATGACCCTAACTTATCACTCTCGTGCATCGATAGGTTCAATTTATTGTGATGGTGAGCCAGTATACGACATATGCACATTGATCATGCAGTTATCCGCATCTCTAGGCCTTTATTATTCACGATTACATTCATTTGTTCGAAGTGAAATAATAGAGGGATTGATAATCACCACAATCAACAAGAATTGAATGAATAAAAATATAATTAAAGCATAGATTCGATACAAGTTACCTCCCAACTCCTAGATTAATGGGTGATTAGTTCATCCTTGAAGATGCATAGCACATGGAGATGATATAATACATGAATCGATCTTCAATCCTTCTAATTACAACAACTAATTATGTTATACACACTAAATCCTATTCTAAAGCTATAGAAAACTACTTTCTGGCCGCCTTCCAGCCTTGGCTACCGGCCTCTATTTATATCATGGAGTTGTAGAGGGATTAGATCTCTTGGCCTGGAGTGAAAACTAGAAATTCTGAGTTCTGACCAGCTTGCGGTCGCAAGGTATGAGGCACCTTGCGTGTAACACCCCGCTCCTTTGTTAGCTCGGTTTACGTACCATACTCGCAATTCTTCTTTTGTGGGATGTATGAGTGGTTAGTGAGATTGTCTAGATGCGTATGAGAGACCACATTAAGACCAAAATGCTATTAAGAGACGCCCTATAGTTGTTTACTTGCTAAACTCACAAGTCGTAACCCGACAATAGTCGGAATGCGACGCGATTGAGAGTTTGCTTGCATATTAGGTTTGTGACCTCGGTTTGGTCCTAGACCTTTACATGATGATTGATTAACATGTTTAGATATATTAGACTTCAAGTTGGAGGTGTTAGTAATCGCACGTGGTGTGTGGGTTCCTGTTTAGTCTATATATGTATAAGACTATGCTATATATATAGAGTTGTGGTTTTGTGTGGTTATATAAAAAGGTCATATTATGTATATGTATATATATATATATATATATATATATATATATATATATATATATATGAGGTATGAATTGTGTGATGATACTTAATTGGTTTGGTATTGTACTCGTGTGCCCTATAGAGATATGTGTATAGAGTATAATATAATCCTACATTATTATTAACAACTAATATGTGTAATGTGATGAATAGTATAATATAATCCTACATTATTATTAACAACTAATATGCGAATAGGATGTACACAATTGGTGTGAAGGTTAAGCGTTGCAATTTAGAGGGTGAATATGGTTGCACGAACGAGTATGACGTTTTACCACGAGTATTGAGACGTTAACGTTGTGTTAGGATGCTTAGAGTGTGTGTTGGTTGTAAACTTGGTCTAGAGCCTAATAAAGGATAGTCTTGCATAGTATAGACGTTACGGGTATTAGTAGCCTTGTCGACTCATTGTGATTCCTAGGAAGTTTTCTTGGTTGAGTGTACTAGGTACACGAGTTTTGTGGTAGATATGATTGTTGTTTGCCAAGGTAATAGACCTTGTTACTTGGCTTGATTTTATTCAGTTATGTGCATTAGTTGTAGGAAACACCTACTAGATGCATTTACATTGTAGTATATTAAATTCGCATTTCATAGTTACTACCTCCTGTTCATTCATTTCATTAGCATAGGAGACTGTTTGAAGGATGCCTAAAACTTTTTATTCATGAACCTTCGCATTCTTACGACGGAAACTTTTGAAGCTAATTCAGTAGGTACCCTGAATTGGTGACCAAAAGGTATTCGTCGTTGGACTAGGATTGGTAAGAATTAAGTTAGAAATTGACTATACCCGTTACCAAATGGAATGGACATAAATGGAATGAATTTTCAACACAATTCATTAATGTGCTCTTATATGTTCTTACCCGCGATGGGGAAATCGCGAGTGTGATTTACATGGTTTGAAATGCCGACTTGATTATCTTTAATTTGTTTGCGAATTGCTCTATAGACAATTATTATTTCTTTTAACTTAGAATCTCTTGTGATTGAATTTCATGTTGTACCCCGAAACAAATAATTTCGGTAGTTGGACATTGTAGTGTCCTTGAATGTGTTTTTATGTTAAAATTTGGGGTTGTGCTTACATGATTGGCATAGTATGTTCGTATGTGTATTCGCGACTCAAGTATGAGTCATGTTATTTTCAATCGTAAGTGTTTGATGTTGTTGTGTCAATTGAGTGTTCGTGGAATTTTGAATTCGGATTATTGTAGTTCGACCTTCGTGTACTTGGTTTAGTATGTGGTTGTAGACTCGGAGACGTGAGTCCAGGTCGGTGGTTTTGAACTCGAGTGTTCACCCGGGATTAAGAGACACTGTAATCGTTGTCTCGATGTATCGTGGTTGAGTGTTGACCTAACATTGGATTGTGTTGTGGTTTAGAATTCGGGACGAATTCTTTTTAAGGTGGAGAGAGTGTAACACCCCGCTCCTTCGTTATCTCGGTTTGCGTGCCATACTCGCAATTCTTCTTTTGTGGGATGTATGAGTGGTTAGTTAGATTGTCTAGATGCGTATGAGAGACCACATTAAGACCAAAACGCTATTAAGAGATGCCCTATAGTTGTTGACTTGCTAAAGTCACAAGTCGTAACCCGACAATAGTCGGAATGCAACGCAATTGAGAGTTTGTTTGCATATTAGGTTCGTGACCTCGGTTTGGTCCTAGAGCTTTACATGATGATTTATTAACATGTTTAGATTTATTAGACTTCATGTTGGAGGTGTTCCTTAAGTCTATTGATGAGTTGGAAGCTTTGGAGATAGCATTCTTCTCTATCGCGTAGTTCGGGGATCGAGTCGCGTAATCGTCTCTTCTTTGGAGTCCTTATTCTCCTAGTTGGTGCTTAACTTCTTAGAAGTATTTGAGCCTATTCATTAGCCTTTGATACTTGCTTTAAGCCTCCTTTCATTGCTCGTTCGATTGCTAGTTCATTCGTCGTTTCGGTTACATGTTGTTGCACCTCTTCCCGGTTTCGCTCCGAGTTGTTTCGGGGGTTGTTTGTGAGTGTTCTGTGGGAGTTCTAGACCTACTTTGAAAGGGTTTTGAACCTCGATTACTTTGGTTAAGTGTTTGGGGGTCTTTTAGGTTGCATTTTGAGCCTTTTGGGGTCTGTCAGGCTTGCGGCCGCAAGGTGGAATGACCTTGCCTCCGCAAGGTAACCAGAAAATGAAGAGTTGGGAAGGCAGGTAGCATGCGGTGGCATGCTATGGAGGACCATGCGACCGCAAGGTCCCCCGAGCCTGGTGTGCTCTGTTTTGCTGTTTCTTGAATTTTTCACTTAAACCCCTATCCAAAACCCTTTCTAAACCCCACCTAAACCTCCCTAACCCTCATTACTTATATCCTAACATTAGCAAATTGTTTTAAGAGTGGATTAGTGAGTACATTGGTGGATTAATCAAGCCCCAAATCAGATTTTATTAAACCACAATGAAGTGACACTTGTCCCACTAACATTTTGACCACTCTTATACCACAAATCTGATGTTATGACCTCATTTCTCACCCTTCTCCTCCAAAAACGTGGTTAGCCTCTCCCATGGATTTCTCTTGAGTTCTTGAAGCTTCTCCCTTGGTCTTCCATGGTCCTTCTTCCCATTTCTCAAGCCACCTCCATAGAAGTGAAGAGCTTGAAGAGTAGATCATTTCCAACCGAATAGTTTTCTCATTTGGTTTCTTGGGTGTAGAATACAAGTAAGTTACTTCTTCTCTTTTGATTTTGTACTCATTGATCCTAAGGAAAAGAAACTCTATGCTATTTGAGGTCAATGAGTACACATACTTGCTTTGTGTGACTTTTAACTTGTGATTTGAGCATGTGAACTTGTCAGGAGCACATGTAGGATGACTTCTATGATTGTTGAAGTATATTGTTACTCTTCATCTTGTGTTTCTAGGATTGTGAGCATGCTAGAAATCATGTTTACATGTTATTTGGGTTTATTATGGAAGTATGCCTATGTTTGGGGCTTTGGATGTGTGAACTTACTAGATATCATGAGTAGGGTTATTTAATTGAGATTATGTGATTTATAAAATGGGTATAAGGCTATGATAAATATTTATGGATTTTAAGGTTTGGGAACCAAGCCCGAATGACTTTGGTAATTTGTTATAAATTAAAATGGTGCGTTAATTTGGGGATTTATAAAATGTGTAATTAATGAAATGAAGTATTAAGACTCAATGGAGTCATTATACGTTCAATAAAATGTTAATGAGCCTTAGATTGAAATCCTACGATGTTCGGGTTTGGTTGGTTATGGTTGTGAGTGCTCAAGCATCTCGAATCCTGTCCAATTGCGACACCCACGATATAGAGGCTTATTAGGGATTTATTTAGAGCGTGCTCATTAGAACACGGAGCATTAGAGACCAACCTATGATCTTGAATATCTTTAAGAAATGATTATTTGAATGAGATCTCTTTTGGGGAATTTGGTCGCGTGTACATGGAAACACTTGCGGGTTTTGGACTACAGGGTAGTCTTGTCATTCATGAGAATGGTTTTGAGGATGTCAATTATGTACGATGGTTAGGACTATGGTTGAGTCTGGTATGCTTTTATGAATAGACTAAACACTAAGTCTTGATTTACGGTTGTTCTTAGTCTAAATAATAGTCTTTGGTTTAATCCCGAGTAGAGGACTATAGTAGACCTCATATTGTGATTTCTTGAGCTTATATGCTACTTTTGATTGGGTGATGACTTAAGGATTATGGGTACCTCAATATGTGGTTCTTGGACTAAACTTATAAATTAGTTAGATTTGTTAAGTACGTGCAAATATGTGCATTGTTAAATTGGTGTGTAGAGCTTTATGACCTACTTGATTTGATGAGCCCGCTCTTGTCGGTCTTGGTTCTTGTTTGAGCATGCGAGTAAATATCTACTTGTGCATTGCATATAAGTCCAGCTGGCATTATTTGGATTGGTTTTTATAGGTCAAGGTAGGACGATACATCACCTATACGAATCGTAAGATTCGTATTCGCTATGGATCGCCGTACCTGGGACCTCACACACACCCTCCACTGTTGGCCCTAGTGGGGAAGTTAGCCCATCTCATAACCAATAGAGCGAATGGATTATGCTAAACTAGACTGAGAAAGGGCTGCCCTTGAGGTGTAGCCGCTCAGTATGTCGATGTAATCACGAGCATCGATGGTACAACCCGGTTATTAATGTGTATTGCAGGAGCAACACAACGACACTATTTGGGTATCTTCTCTATCCCTTAGGTGGCTTACTACGAGCACTTATATGAAAAACAATGTGCTATACGGTTTATGAAGTTTATGTTCCTTGATAACTTAATACAAGTTTATTATTGGTATGCTATTAAAATGCCATGATTTTATACATGTTTGTGCATTATGCCATGCCATGCCATGCTATTCCATACAGTTGCATTTAGTAGCTTACTGTGTCATTATGACTCATTTCGTGTGTTTGTTTTCCTTAGTTTGTGCAGTGAGCCCGTTAGTACGCGTTGCGGTTGCGGACTAGTGAATTCTAGCAGGTGGCCCTCCCGGCGATAGCTTGGATTTATTATTGTATTTATTCATCTTGTGAGATACAGATGTAAAGTTATATAAACTTTACTTGGGTAGTTATGTTAGTATTTTATTATAGTATTAATTTGGGAGTCGACTTGTTTGGTCGAACTATTGTATTTATTTAGAAGTTATTCTGTCATCTTCCCGAGCAAGGTTTTAGCTCGCGTATTCTAGTATTGCTGTTGTTGTTATCTTCGACAATTTTAGTCGTGAGACCCTGGTTTAGTTGTTTAGCATTTGAAATATTATTCTTGTAGTCGTATTGTCCCTCTGGCATGTTATAGCCGTTGAGTGGTTGTTTATCAGGTTGGGTTCTTGTTGGTTTGCCGGCCTTTGGTTGCCGATGGTTTGTTGCACGTGTGCAATGTTGCGTCACGCGCGTCGTAGATTTGTCAAGAGATAGTTGTCTTTTAGCCTTACGTTCCTTGGTCTAAGAATTAAGACTTGGGTTCCACTTATGATTTGCTTCCGCAGATTTTAGTTTTGTTATTTTGTTTTGCCGTTACGGCTTTACATTCCTGTTTCGAGCTTGTTGGCTCAATTTTTGACTCGTACCATTATGCTTAGCAGGTGCTTATTCGTCTTCTAGCTTGTCTTGACGGCACGACCTTGGGATTCCACATTGGAGTCCGGGTCGGGTCGTTACATTGCGTCCGCAAGGTCCTTGATATTCCCGGGGCTTGAATTCTGGAGTTCATGCCTACCTTGCGGAGGCAAGGTAGAACACACCTTGTGACCGCAAGGTGTCCAGTCCTGGTCTTCTTTCGTTTCTTCTTCAATTTACACTTTGACCCCTTCTTGGAATTTTCACCAAAAAGCCTTATAATATGTATACTTTCACCTAAAATCCTGAAACTCATAAAATCACTGAAAAACACACTTCAGTAGCCAAAAGCCTCGTGGAATTGCTCAATTTAAGTCATAAAAGTATATGAAATCGACGTATAAAATACATCGATCACTCCACATACACCGGTCTTTGTTATACACTGATCAATTAGTGATCATTATAGATAATTAATAATATTAGTGTACTTCAAAAATTCAAATTTGACCAACTTGTTAGTTGACGTAGCAGTTTATAATGTGAACCACTTTAAATACTTTGTCATTTATTTTTCAGCTTGTGTAACTGTTCTAACACTTAAGCAATTTCAATCTATTTAAGTGTCAGTCAGTTAGTTACCTACTTGCATGTTTCCATAAATTTTTTTTTTAATTCATTCCTTATTAAGTGATCAAACAAAAACCAACTTTTAGCTGAGAAGTGTCAGCTATCGACTTAAGAACATAATTTATTCATCAGCCGACTAACAAACTTATCTTTTCCGCTGCAGGTTTTGAAATTGTTTTAAAACTACTCTTAAGTTTTTAAAAGATTATTCACCCCCCTCTAGTCTTATTTCTTGCCAACTGAACTTACACTGCTCAATTCTGGTATAGAGATAACTTGAAGGAAATTATGTTAAATGCATTATTTTGCATAACATGATTGTCGAGGATGAGGGTGAAGATGTTAATTTTTTTTTATGATATGGTTGATGCCCCCACATCGGCCAACAATGGTTCAACCGGAGGTTTTCAACAATATCTTCAGAGAAATAGAGACCTTCGTTATAATATTTGACATCATGAACTTCGAATAAACTTGGTTGAGCATATATGAGCTCTCAACGGAGGAAATTAAGTTTTTCGGTGGTAGTTTATGTATTGTACGAATTATCTAAAATTTCTTATTTTGTGTTTTAAAAAGTGTTTGTTTGTAAGAAAGTATTTGTTGTTTGCACGAAGTATTTAAAAATTAGTAATGAAAATTACATGCAATATATTAATACAAATTATAAAAAATAAATAAATAATATTTAATTTCTTTGTTAAGGCCAAATATTTGAAATATGTTAATATACTAATTAAAACTATAATTAAATTATTTAATATATTAATTAAAACTAAAATTAAATTATGCAAGATATTAATTAAAACCAATAAAAATTAATTAATTTGTTTGAAAAATATAATTATAAATAATTTATTTTTAAAAAATACAATGCGATCCACCTTAAGAATCAAGTTGAAGAACCAAACATTGACATTGTAGATATGGATTCTTAAGGTGGATGAGTTCTTCAAAATCCTAGGTGGCATTAGAGCCCACCTAGGAACTCAAATGAGTTCTCTACATTGTGGATGCCCTTAAATATCACTATTTTATACTCCATCCCTCCAAACATTATTTTCATGCGTTACTTCTTCATCCGTTCCAAAAAATTGTCTTGTTTGAAAGCTTCTTATTTATGACAACACTTTTATCATTTTACATTTACTTTTTCTTTCTACTTTAATATAAGTCACATGTACATGAACTTTTAAAAAAACTACACATTAAACCAATAATAATAATCAAATTAATTGTTTTTCCTTAATCCGTCCGCCTTGTCAAATATGACAATAATTTTGGTGCGAATGGAGTAAAATATATGAGTTATTAAATTATTATGTTTTAAATTTTAGTAGGTGAAGAGTAATATAGTAATTTTCATTCAAATGTAAATCGGTGAAAGTCATTTTTTTGAGCTGGGTGCAACTTTTAGCAAAAATAAAGGGAAGTTTAGTACTTATGCTGCGAAATTAGGGCAAGAGAATACAAGGGGAAGAGGGGAAGGGACCTGTTTTTGTTTTTGTATTAGAAAATTCTCTCTCTAGGGTTTTCTCTCTAGGGTTTCTTTTCCAAGTTGCCGCCTGCATGGCTGCGGCTTCGGCCGTAGCTCCTCCACCGGCCGAGGATCCTCCCTTGGCGTCGGTTTCTCCATCTTCTAAGAGGTCCTTGACGACATACTTACTTCCTCTTCTTCTTCATCTTCTCACAACCCTATTCCGATTATTCCGCCCTCAACATATAAGGGAGAGCCGGCCCTTCGCTTAACCCCATCTATAATATCGGCTCTTTCTCAACCCTTCCAGTTCACGCTCGTCGGAAAATTCTCCCATGGCCGCCCATCGATGGAGATTATGCGTAAAGAATTTCAAACATTTGATCTCAAGGCTGCAGTTACCCTAGGCCTTCTCGACTCAAAGCACGTCTTAATCCAAGCGAATCATGAAGCAGATTTCCAGCATCTTTGGATCAAAGACCAATGGTTCGTTGGTGCCTTTCCTATGCGTGTGTTTAAGTGGACTCCGGATTTTCGCCCTGAAGTTGAAAGCCCCATCGTGCCAGTGTGGTTCTCCCTCCCAAATCTTCCCATTTTTCTGTTCAATAAAAATGCCCTTTTCTCTATTGGTAATATGATTGGTAAGCCTCTACTAATTGACTCTCCAACGGCAAATCTTTCTAGACCTAGTGTAGCGCGGGTCTGCATCGAAGTCAATCTTACATCTGTCATTCCTTCTCGAATCGGATTGATAGCGGCTCCACTTCATCACGAGATTTTGGCGACCCATAGAGGCCGGCGTCTTCCATTGTATTGCACATTTTGTCGTAGACAAGGTCACGATGGGGACTCATGCAAAGTGTATCTCAACCGATGGAGAGGTAAGGCAACCGCAAACTTGGATGTACCCGCCTAAAAGTGAATCTTGGGGTCGAAAAGGCAAACGACAATTTTATGTGGAAACCTAAACCTACTCCTCCCATGCAATCGTCCCTCAACAAGTTCCTCAAGGAGAAAGTAACAATGAAGAAGAAGTTTTAGCCGCTCCTCAAGTTGGACCAAGAATTGATCCTCGTCAGGTTAATCCTCCTGGAGAAAGCCAAAATTTGGATGACACGGGTAACATAGCTTCTGTTGTGGTGGACGATCAAATTAATCAAGAGCCTTCTGTTCAGGTGGAGAACATCCCAAATAATGCTGCTCAAGCTCCCCTCGTGGCTCGACCATAGATCGTGCCGGCCATGGATGTTCCTCTAGCAGCCTCAGTAGCCCAAATTTCAAACAAAGATGTAGCCCTTCACAAGTTCAACCTTCTTCATCGAATGTCGTTCAAATTGACCTCACAGATAGTACCCGGTCCCCAATTCAAACATCTCCATCTCATAGTCATAAAAATCTTTCTTCCAACCTGAGCCCCAACTCCTCCCTTTCGGTCCTTGTATAAATACCCAAGCCTCTATGCACCAATTCTCCTCCTCACCACGTCATCCTATGAACATTGTCTCCCCTAATAAATTTGTCGTTCTGCAAACTATCGAAGAGGAAGATTCTGATAACGATCACGTCCAATTTGAAGCTCTTGATCTTGACACCCCAAGTCTTAGAAGATCGAAGCGTCGTACGAAAAGTTGTTATCGTAATTATTAGATTTCTTTCTTTGTTTTAACTAGGTTTTTTCTCTTTTGTCCGTTTTTTTCTGTTTCTTTCTTCAAGGTAAGGCTCCTTTGTCCCCCCTTTTTAAGGGTAAGGTTGGTTGTCCCCCTTTAAGAATCCAATAAAAAATTAGATTTTATTTAAAAAAAAAAAAGTATTTTGTTTTCTTAATATAATGGGTGATGGCCGGTTCGGTTCCTTTTCCAACTCTTCTCATCTATACAGTACACCATATTTGTTTTTAACCGTTAAAGCGAATGACACTTTTGAGGCGAAATGACGAGTATCCCTTAATAAAATTCGATCAGACACACACTGCATCACAATTCAAAGTTGATGCAACGCAGTTCAAATTTCTGCATCGGTAATCCAAATTATGCATCGCAAATCCAATTGTGCATCATTATTTTTTGCATAGTAAATCCAATGCGTGCATCGCAAAACTAATTTGTACATCAGGATTTACTTTGGTATTTTAATACTACTAAATTGATCCATCTCAATTCCAAAAAAGTTGCATGGGTAACCAAAACGATGCATTCTAACACCAAATTGATGTATCACAATTTCATCATAGTTGCATTATGAACCAAAACGAAGACACCTTTAGTAAATAAAGCAATGGTGTACAAGAAGGAATAGATCTCGTCCATTCTGAGACACCTTCAGTATAGAAAGCACCATAGGCTTAGCTTGATATGACTAGCCTTCGTTTACACCTCATTAGGAAATAAATGAAATCGAAGTGCACAAGAAATCTGCTTCCATTGTTAATTTTCAAAAGCAATAGGCAGTGCAATCAAAAATGGAGGAAGATGGGTGCAAACATGAATTCAATTTATTTTTTCTTGTCGCCATATTATTTGAAGCTGCAGAAGAGAGTGAGTGAGAGAGAGACCTCCAATAAACAACTATATTATAAGTCAGATATACATGGACTTTAAAGTAAGTGACATATCAAGATAGTTGTTCTTTTTCTATTTTTTATTTTATCCCAAATACTTTTTAAGTCTCAACAAACAAGATATTTTTTTTTGTAATAAATATGTTTAATCAATTATGTTTATGATTCGTGTCTCATACTCCATTATCGTAAAAATAATATTATCAAGACATTTGTCTACCAAAACTATAGAGAATATTAATTGGATATTTATCATCAAAACAAATAATTTAATTTAATTAAAAAAGTATCACTCTAAAATAATAATTCAATAATAGCAATATGCTAAGTATTATATTGAATATTGGTTTCACTCAACTCAATAATTAAACTGTTAAATCATTTTTATTGGTTGACAAAATGTTTTAAAATTTCTTGATACTATTTCACACTATTATTTTACTATTGGAAAAAAATATTTAACTATTATATCCTTTAAATCTCACTTTTAAAATTTTCTTTTAATAACCAAATAGTACAATTTTCAAAATAATTTTAGTCATAAGATTTAAGTGATCAAGAATTTATCGTTTATGCAAGATAACTTTAGTCATAAGATAAAGTGATCAAGAATTTAATAAAAAGTGATAATAAAAATAATTCTAACTATGTTATTCATTAAAAAAATAATGTTAGAAGGTAATTTAATTAGAAAAGTAACTTTATTATTCAACTTAATATGATGAAGTAATTATGTGTAGATTTGTCTAAACATGTCATTAATTAATGGAATAACTAATTATGTAGTGGATAAATAAAAAATGAAGTGGAAATAACGTTTCCCTAAAGTCAATTTTCTTTTCTTAATCAGTGTGTCGGGTCAAATATAACAATAATTTTGGGACGGAAGGAGTAACATATATGGATTACTAAATTATTTGGTTTTTAATTTTAATACGAGAAGGGTAATATAGTATTTTTCATTTGTATTTAAAATGAGTGAAAGACAATAGTATAACAACTAGTACTTTTACCCGTGCCGATGGCACGGCGTCAGTATATTTCAAATATTTCAAATTACAAAACTTACGATTTTTTTAAAAATTTATTTGTATACAAAATTGCGTGGATAAAATTGGTGGGTTTGGTGGAGGAAGGATTAGCGGCCACCAACCGTGAATAGTGGGGGGAGTTGGAGAGAGAGAGGGATAGTTACTCAACTGCCGTTCAGACATGTAAACTCAGGGAGCAATAATGACCGTAGGATCTCAGTAAATGAATCGATATCAGCCGCTCTTTATCTTTTGTCAATTGTAAGCGTATGACTATGAGCTGTATTGTATTATAGACTAGAACTCTTGTTCGTGCTGATGGAACGGCGCCAGTTTGTGAATTTATCAATAAATGAATGAATTAATATTTACTTATAATTTGTCTAAGTTAATTATGATAACAGTTAAAAAGAAAAAAAATAAATATTTCAAATTACAAAACTTACGACAAAAATAAGGAGCTTTTTAGTTGCTCGTCTTTGTACAAGGGAAGAAGGAGAATATGCTTTTGGGATGCTGTCTCATTGGTAGTGTACCGAACCATTTGGAAAGAAAGACATTGTAGAGCATTTGATTATGAGGAGACGAGTATTGGTAGATTGAAGGAGTTTATGCTCCAACCTTGTCCGTTTGTTGCTGTGAGTCGGGTCTCAATGTAGCCAACTCTCTTGTAGAGATTGTGAATTGCTCTTTTGTTGTTTAGAACCTTGTGTAGCATTGTACTCCCTATATATGACGCTTTGTTTCATATAACTGTGTCGAGTCAAACGTGACATTTTTCAGGAATAGATGGGGTATTAACTAGAAGTGTACTAGTTATTGGAGAATTAATCATTAGAGTGCCGGCTAAGTAGCAATTTATTGACCGTGAGATACAAATCATAAACTTTGGGGCCAATATCCAATACCTACTCTAAGATGGGTAATTGGGAACTATTTAAATAACAATTAAAGATTTTGGTAGGGATGGATCTATCAGAATCTTTATCTGATATGGAGTATCTCATATGGAGGTTTGTTAGGATCATAATTTACTGGTCTACAATAAATCATTTTAGTTCTTGGTATGTTTAATGCTCAGATTAGATCAAGGTAGGTTATTTTTATTTTTTATCTTCAATAAAGAGCCTCTACTTTGCTCATACTTGTCTACTGCCATTGCTTTCTTGCTTGGCCTGTTTGTTCCGCATCTTGCTGTGTATTTGTATGTTTATCAAGTGCTTAAGCTTTAGTAAAAATATCAAGTGCCTTTCATGAATTCACTCACCAAATTGATAGAAGTTTTGGCGCTGAGTTCCCTTAATTAGCTCCCACAGAGCTTTTCTGTATATTCTGTAATTAAAACAGTGAGAAGATTGTGAAAGACCATGGTTAGTTTTAACAACAAACACGTAGGGGGAAGGGGAGGAAAAGCATACTTGTTATAAGACAGAAACTCAAAAGCACAAGGAAACAGAGGACTCCCTCCCTCCAAAAATATATACTTGTAATATTAAAAGAACTCAAAACAGAAAAAGGCAAAAAAGGGTAGCCATTAGAAGGACCGAAAACTCCATCCTTCTAAATTTGCGTTAACCCCTTTCTTGCTGCCTGCTTCATCTTTGTAAACGACAATGCTCTCCTCCATATAGACAGACTTACTTGGTTTTTAGAGAGAGAAACACAAGTTAGCTAGAGAGAGAAATTGCACCGGCACATGTTAGTCCTCAATACCTCTGCGCACCTTAACACCATTCCTTCCGCATCACTCTCAAATTCTGCGCTTCCCACCTGATTCCTCTCTACGTTTTCTCTCATGGAAAAATGATGACTACAAAAGAAACTCTGTAAACTCCCCCAAAAATCAGAAAAGCACTTTCATGGCTTCTCTCAACTTTCTACTCCATAACGTATCCCTCATTCTCATCTCTTTACTTCTATTCTCTCCTACCCTTTCTCTCTCCTATGAAGCCCGCAATCCCGAAGGTAAATCATAAAAATAAACTAAATACTACCCATTTTTCTCTCCCCTCATGATCATGTTTTCTTCTTTATTTTTGGATTTAATTACTACTATATATATATTTTTTTTAAATTTGGTGTTGGTCATGACTGTGCCGTTGAAGCTTTAATTAGTATTAGAAACGGGCTAAACAACCCACATGGGGCTTTCAATAACTGGGATGAAGATTCTGTTGATCCCTGTAGTTGGGCTATGATCACTTGTTCTCCTGATAATCTTGTCACTGGTATCTTTTTTTAGCCCGTTTCGTTTGGCTAGTTTGCGGGCACCTCCAATACTTTGCTTGTTAGTAGTATTACTAATTTTACTGATTTATTAAATAAAAAATTAAATGACCCTCCAATTGTTTTGGGCTTTTCCAGGGGAGCCCCAAGCCAAGGTTTATCAGGGATGATAGCTAACCTCACCAACCTTAGACAAGTGTGTGTGTGAAGATTTGAAGACCAATTTGCTAAAATCTTTAATCTCTTTCTATAATTTGCATTTGTGATGATGCAGTTTGTTGCAGAACAACAATTTCACAGACCAGATTCCACCAGGCTTGGGCCTTCTCCCAAACCTCCATAAATTGGATCTGTCCAACAACAGGTTCAGTGGTCACGTGCCTGAGTCCTTGAGCCTGTTGGATGACCTACAATATCTGTAATATCCATATCCCACTCTCTCTCTCTAAAGAATTCCCCCATATTCAAACACTTCTCATTAATGGGTATTTATCTATTTTTTGATCATTGACTATCTCGTGTTTTGTAATGTAATACTCTCCGTTCCACTCAAAAAATCCCTATTTGAAAAGTCTAATTATTAAGGGATATATTAATGCCATTAAAATTAGTCATAATTACAAAAAAAGTTAAGTACAAAAAATATGGTTACAACACAAGTGGAGGGTACATATGAAATGTTATAGAAATTGTAAGCATAATTTTTGAAATTGGACTCTTAGAGTGAAACGTCTCAAAGTAGCATAGTGAACTCTTTGCCTGGAACAGATGGAGTATGAATTAGGAGGTTGAACAACAATAGCTTGTCTAGACCTATTCCCTTGTCTCTAGCTTCAGTCTCTCAATGGCTTATGATTTGTGAAACCTCCTTTTTGATCATTCAGAGACTTGTCATACAACAATCTCAGTTAGAGATGTTAAAAAGGTCGGAAACCGTAGGGTCGACCCTATTAATCGGAAACATGAAAGGGTTGGGGTTGGGAAAATCTAACCCATTTAATAAACGAGGTGACCCTATAGGGTCGCGGGCAAACTGGGTTGGGCTAGCGGGTTCTAGGACTGGCCGCGGGTTGAATGCTTTTGACTAAAATGAGGGTTCAAAATGTTAGAATTAAAATTCGAACCCACAACCTCTTAAGAGATTAGGAACTTATGGACAATCCCTTGCACGATTTAACCATGCTAACTTGTTTGTTTTAAATTCAAATGCGTAATATATATTATCATTTTATTTGGTAAGCCAATGTTTATCCCCTGTTAACTTTGTGATGATGTATGTGTATTTGATGAAAGTCAAACCCAAACATGATCGTAAGTACAATTCTAAAACATATAAGTTTCCAAAATTGGTCAAAATGAGATTTTTGGATACATAATTAGATATGTTAAAAGGGTCGAGAACCGCATGGATGACCCTACTAATCGAGAATCAGAAAGGGTTAGGGTCGGGAAAATGCAACCCGTTTAAATTCCGTGCTAAACGGGTTGAACTTAGTATTATATTTTACTATTTGATTAAAATATTTGATTGTATTAACTTCTTACCAACATTTATTTTATGTTATTTTATTACTGTAGATGAAGAAGAAAATGATGTTGAAGAATATACTTTCTCAAAAGAAAACTCGATTTCATGTTTTTAATTCGTATTGTTAATCGTTGTCATTTATTCGTCAATATATTTATTACTTAATTTCGATTTTTTGATTTAAATAAGACATCATGTGTTAATAGGGCTGACCCTGTTAAACAGCACCCTACAGGCTTAGGGTTGTGATTTGAGTGACCCGTTTAACCCATGGCCCTATAGGAGCACAACCCTATAGGGCTGACCCTATAGGGTTAGGTCCAACCCAATTTAACATCTCTAAATTCTTAGTGGACCTGTGCCAAAGTTCTCAGCCAGAACATTCAAGTATGGCCTTATCTGTAAACTTTGTTTTTGACTGTGTAAATTATTACGACCGTCCCAAAATGTGTCTATTTTTATTCGTTTTGGGGTGGAGGAAGTAATAGAAGTAATTACGACCCAACTCAACATGTGCCTTAATTATTTGGCTTTAGTCTTATGATTTTTTCTTACTTGTGCTAATTATTCATTTTTCTTTTTGTGTTTGTTTCTATGGTATTGTTTTTGGAGTTCTGTTCTGATAGCTTAGTTGATACTGCAAAAGGTTCTCTCTATCTCTCCCTTTGTACTAAATTTTGATTTTGAAGCTTCTTGTTTACCAAGGTTTTCATGCTCATTTGTCGTCTAGTTGGGATGTAACAGGCTGAGCGTACTCAGAAATGACGAGGGATGATTATGTGTGCTACGATTCTTGTTATCATGTGCTTTGTAATGTTAGTCCTCTTTGTTCTTAAGGAGATTCTTTTTTGATCTTTTGACAACAATTAATCCAAAGATCCAGCTCACAGTTTTGGTTGCTATTGTAACCACCCTCCCCCTGCAAACTGTTACACACACTGATGCTGCTAGTGGAAGAATAGTGAATTTTGAATCGCCCCCATGTATATGCTTAATTCTTTTTTCTTTTCTCTGGTTTTTTTTTTCATTCTTGTTATTGCCTTGGAGAAAGGGTGAGGGTGTATAATTTAGGAAAATGGCTGCTCCAGTCCTCGGAGATGTATAGAGGAGATAATTATACTTGTAGTTTACGGAGGAGGACATGGGACAGATACAAAATTATTCAAATTTAGCATCAACCTTCTTCTACGTGTTGCCTTCCTTTTAAGAAAGGATAATACCGAATTAGTTCTACCGGTTTAATGCATTGAGGTGTTGTCCAGTCTAGTAATGCATTATTTGCATTTTTAGTAGTGTTGACGCTGTGGCAACATTTTTTTAATTCACATGTGATATTCTTGTGTGGCGAAGTACCAATTAGCAAATGTGAATGTTTTGCTATCCCATATTTTTCTTTGTTTTGACAAGTTTGAAACTTGTGCCTTCACCCTCGCCCTGATTGTAATTCATGAATGTCCTTAGGTTTCTCTATTGTTGGCAAATCGAATATGCACGAATTTTGCTACTTTTTTTTCTTTCCCAAACTTGGGAGTGAATGAGAATAGTAATCATTACTTATATTTAATTTTCATTCTCTTGTTACAAAGTCAGTATTCAACCTACTCATTTTGTTACATCATCATCATCATCGTAAACTTTATTTATCAATCACATGAAAATATACCTATTTTATTGAAATTACTAAATTACACAACATTTTTTTTTCATAAAATATAAATTTTAAATTTTAAAATATTTTATTCAAATTATGGTAGAAAAATAGAAATAAAAAGGATGAAAAATATATTGACAGTTAGGTTTAGTTGAGATTTGAGAGATTTTAGGTTTTTGAAGTGTATAGAGAGTGTTTATTGTAGTGAATTCTTTTTTAGAGTGTTGAAAAAGTGTAACTGGAACAAAAAACAAAATGTTTAGAGAGTGATATTGAGAGTTGTTGTGGATGCTCTTATACCCTCATTTCATTGGTCACTATAGATTGCTTCCAAACTTGGTGAAGCTTCCACGCTTTACAAATAATGTGTGGGATGATAGACTTCCAAAATTATGGCTTCTCTTGACAAAGTTAAGGGGAGAACTGTCATTCATATCCTCGCATCCGACAGCCTTGGCGAGGGCAAGCTCGGTGATGACGCTGGGAATGGCATTCTGTCACGAGGATAAGGAAAACCCTCGCTCCTCTAACTGCAGACGAGCATGGCGAGCACAAATGCTCGGTAAAGTTTTCAATGAGGGTGGATACCATCTACCGGTGACAGTGGCAGACCCAGACATTTTCTCAAGTGTGTGCACAAATTTAATAAATTTTAGAAATTATAATTGTCCCTACCCGTTTTCATATTTTGAAAACATTTAATTACATCATCATTTGTAACGAATATTTTTCAATAGTACATACAAGACAATCATTAAAACCAAATTCCTTCAAAATCAAAAACTTGGAAATTTACACAAATAAAATAAATCTCATAAATCAATTACTTCAACCCCAAATAAAAATGCCCTAATTTCTTATCAAATAAATAGATATTTCATACCAAGATGTTGAACACAGAAACACAAAAGTACAAAATCATACTGACAGTGACATACACGATACAAATTTAGGAAATAAAGCAATATTATCATCTATCACGAATTCACAATTCACAATAATTACATAAATTAAATATTCAATTCAAATTCTCAAAATTACTTACAGTCCTCTTTACTAATTACTAATTAAAAAACAATTTTTTTATACTTAAGTGGAGTCACAACAGTGAAATATGAGAGATTGATATTTTTTCAATTATTTTTTAAACAAACAAATGGGGGCACATGCCCCCACATCATTGCATGTTGGTGCCTCTAGCTAGTGGCACAATACTCGGGGAATCTGTTTTATGTTTGCATTCATATATAATAATAGTCATTGCCCATATTGAGTTTGTGTATCAATTTTATCCCTTCCTTGAATAAAATCTTGTTGTCTTATTTTTCATCTCTTCCTTATGTATCTTTTATCCGATATGAGATTATTAGTAAAACTTTTGGAGCTAAAATTTATTCTATCTTTATACAAGTTTGGAGATTTCCTCAAGCTCACTTGAGTCCTATATACAACATAGTCTTAGTTAGGACTCCGGTCTTGGTGCTGAGTCATCTTATAACATGGACTTTGGGCCAATGCCACATAGGCTAGCTTGGCTAGGGTTCTTTCAGTAGCCTCATATTCCTTAGATGCATGCAAGGTTTGTCCTTAAGCCAATGAGTAGCTTTCTAACTTATCTTCGTCACTTAGCTCATCATTTTCTTTCTGGTTATTGCGATGAGTAGGTACATAATATTCTAAGAAACGTATTTTATAATGCCCTCTTGGGGTTTTAATTGACAATCCCGTACATACATCTATTAGAAAGTCCTATGGCAATAAAGGTGTGATGTTAGGAGTTTAACTTTTTTATTGGTCAATTGAAAATAATTGTAGTTGGTTGAGATAAGTTTAAAGTAATCCAACATTTAACATGGCGATATCAACATGAATTGTGAAGTTGGCTTAAAAGGGTAGAGCTGTCGAAATGAGCAGGTGGGGCGAGTTGGAATTTACCTTAACCAACCACTAGACAGTCGAGCGGACTGACCCATAAATGACAAGCTGAAATTACCAAGACCAGCCCAACCCAACCCAACCAGTCGTGGGTTGTAGGGAATGACGAGTCGCCTGCCCAATTAAAAAAAATGTAACAAAAATGCCAAGAACGAATATTGTCAACTATCACAACATCGTAATTAAAGCCAACAAAATTTGAAATTATACTCCCTTGGTCCATAAATTATTATCATCTTTTTCCATGTGCTCCAAAAATTGTCTTGTTCTTGAACTTAAAAAAAAACAATTTTACCCTTACGTTTTCTTCTTTAAGTATATGTCACATACGCATGGGCTTTTAAAGAAATTATATATTATACAAATATTAATAATCAAGTAAATTATTTTTTCTGTGTGTCGTGTCAAATATGAAAATAATTTAGGGACAGATGGAGTAATATTTACTAGGTCATCTAAAATTAAGTGGAAGACATTGTAATATTGATTAATAGTAGTACCAATAAAGACCTCACCACAACGACACCTTCACATTGCGCAACAACATCTTCTCAAAGAAAAAAGCTAAAAAAAAATCAAAACTAAACAATAGATGCAATTGCGCATAAGAGCTGTCAAGGTGCGTTGGCAGGGCGAGCAACCCACGAAGGTGACGGGCCTGAAAATTGCCAACCCAACCTAACCTATCATAGGTTGTGGGTTGGACGGGTCAACCCTCTTATTTCTTTTCCCCACAATTCATCACAAAAAAAAATAATTATTATACACATAAAAATTCACAATTCATCAATTTCTTTTTATATTTTCTACTATTATATTCAAATAGTATTTTTAAACAACATTTTTTAAAATTATTTTTTATTATTTTAATGCCTTGAAAGGCTACAATTATATATATGATGTCTTTGGTGTGGCTCGAACAAATAATGCCTTTTGGTAAGGCTTTGAACACCCGACCTCTCGGTTGAGAATAGTGAAGTAACAAGGTGCCTCTGGTAGGGTTTGAACACTCAACCTTTCCGTTACGATAAATTAGTAGCTAAATCAGACCTTTTTGAGTAAGGCTTGAACAACAACGGTGTCTCTGAAGAGGCTTGAATACCCGACCTTTTTATTGAGAGTTATAAAGTCCAGAGTGTCTCTTGTGAGACTTGAACACCCAACCTCTCCGTTAGGAGAAATGAGCAGTACCAGTTGAGCTAGAGCTCGTTGGTATTTTTAAACAACATTATTCACTATTAGTATTGTAAAAAAGAAATCAAAATTATTTTATTATTATTCTTTATGTAACTTCTTATAATTTACATTTCCATCAATATTGTTGTTAAGATTTACTTATTCTAAAAAAATGTCATTTTTAACAAATCCATAATCATTTACTCGTATTTAAGATTTCACAAATAATTTTACCGTTTGAGCAAGAAGATATAAGCTTATAACTATTAAACTTATGGTTATCGAAGTATTATTTTACAACTTGGCGGGCCACCCCACCCCGCCTCAACCCGTAACCTACGCGGACTCAACCAGTTTGACCTACTTCCTAGTGCGCTAATATTTTTCCAACCCTCTTTTTTTAGGTGGCGGAACGAGTTGGCCCAACGAGTCCAACCCATTATGAATTTTTGACATCTCTATTGCCCACGGTGGTTCACCCTCCTTAAATATATCTATTTTAAACACCCTCCATCCCAAAATATTGTCCTGCTTTCCTTTTTCGTCCTTCCCAAAATAATTGTCTTGTTTGAAACTTTCCTTTTTAGAACAACACCTTTAAATACTTTACCTTTCTTTTTTTTATGTGCATATTTTGGATCCACTTCAATGGCGTGTGGGCCTCATCTAATGGCCTATTATATTTTACATAATGTCGAAGGCTTGGGTCGGGCAGATAGTCCACGAGCTAGGTTCATTCCATCCAGGTATAAATAACCCCACTAGTCCATAATGAAAGGGGCTTTTTCTCTCTCTCTCTCTCTCTCTCTCTCTCTCTCTTTTCCTGATTTAGAATCACACACGAACTTGGGGGCTACGTGCCCTCTCTTTCATACTCAGTGTACTGATAAACATGCCGGAGGCTTTTTGGCGAGGGCCCTCCCCGTCGACTCATGGTATTTATTTTACAGATAATATAGCCAGATATCCACCACCGATGACAACATGGCCGCCGGACGGTAACTCTGACGACCCACGTCCACCGCTACCTTCGGCACCCCCGGTATGATGCTTTTTTGGATACATCAATTGGTTTCGTTGCCGGGAAACGAGTTATGAATACATTTTATGGGTGTCAGGAATCAATTTATTGATACGTTTGATGATAACCAACTCCAAACTGAAAGAAAACGACACCTGTGGATTTGCCTTGGCCAGACGAGCATGCCAACACGAGAAACAGAGACATCATCATCGGAGCTCTAACACTCCCATAACCGCCAGCAAAGATGTTATAAGTGGTACCTCTTATCACGCACCGGCTAAGCCCAGCAGTCAGAGATGGCTCTTCCCAACGAGATGCATGGGTGGAAGAAGAAGATCGGTACTATTATTCTCACCTTCGATTTGTTTGTGAACAGAGGTTCATCTTACGTGATGCTACACCGTAGTCTCCTTGAAGTTCAGAATTACTTTCGAGAATCGGAAACAAGGAAGTAACAACACCATCGAATGCACATTGAAGCAACGAGTCCAACGCCACCGCAGTCACCCCGATCGGAGTTAGAGTGCGCTGTCACTCGCTGCTTGAGGTTGCTGATGACACAATTGTCTTATGGTGTGGTGATTCAAAATGACGTGCTGTGCATAATGGCATTTGGCAATCATACTCTCTGTTGATGTCACCCATGATGCTCACAACCATGTGTTTTTTTCCAGTTATGCCCTCAGTTTTATGTTGATTTACACACATGATCATAAGTTTTGCTTTGCAATATTTTATACTCATGGATGCAAGCCGTTTATTTGGCTTTGAAACCACCAGCATTGAAAGGTAGTTTAAAATGATACCCATTATATCGTCATCAATATGCTAATAATAAAAGTACGCTAAACGTGAATTAAATGCAAAATAGAATACAATATTAATATTGTGGTAATATTTTTAATTGTAAATTAAAATGTTATAATTACGTTGAAGTAACCGCTATAATGATGCATGCTACGATGTACTACATCGATATATGTAGTTAAATATGTTTTGTGTTCGCGACCATATATTCGCCATTACCCTAACGTGCCTTATGATTTTTAATAATCCCCGGCTGTGCATAAAAAAGAATAAAAAGTTCACCCAATTATGAAAATATGATATAACATGACGTATTCATATGCACAATTTGTTAATGTTTGATTCTAGCTATGTGAGTTTTATATTTATTCATCGCACTCACGCTTATTGCTATGAATGATTCTTGCGTTATTTCGATTGAGCAACAAGTCATTAACATGAAACTAACATATGCTTCACACAATTATATGACGTTAAATGCTTGTGCCTACTTTTGTATTCCTATTGATCGCTAAACTCGAGGCGGGTTATTAACGATTATTATGTTTGCGCCTGCAGTATAAAGTAATCAATAATAAAAAAATATATACATACACAATTGATTATTATAATTATTGGGAGAGAGGTACATAATGGATTATTTAATTTTAGGATAATTACTCATGGCATTTACTATTTAGCATAAAGTAAATTGAATGTGCTTAAATCATCCATTATGACGAGCGATAAATGATATTATGACAAACATTCATGTCATATAAAATTGCATTAAATATGTTCATTAAACCTTGAATTATTTACTCAATCGAAGCATATTTTTCTTGCCTCTAAGTGTGTGTGCTGTGTTCAAAATCATGCTTGTGAGTCCATCGAACATCTGTTTTTGAGGCCGGAAGCAGCAAGGGAGGTTTGGTCTGTGCTGGCTCGACGTTTCCGAACCATTGGGCACTACGTTAGTTTGAACCATCTTCTATCAACCTGGCTGAAGCACAGTTCAGTGAAAAATCAGGCTGGTGCTTGTAAGATTGGGGTTGTCTTGTTAGTTTGTTGGGAGTTATGAAAAGCAAGATGTAAAGCAACTTTTGAGAATATCCCCATGCGTGGTGAGGAGATTTTACAGAAAGTTTGTCAAGGCTTAAGGGATATAATGTACAATTATAACCCTTTGAAGCCGATTAGCAGGTTTGGTAGTCTGAGCATTCAGTCTTTGCAAGTTCCTATCAAGGATGTTGTTCTTCGTCGAGGCAAATGGATTAGATGGGATCCTCCCTCTATTGGTACTTATAAGTTGAATACAGACGGTTCGGCTAGGAATGGGTAGTGTACTGGAGGAGGCATTATCAGAAACCATAATGGGCATCTAATTTATGCTTTCTCCACATTTTATGGAGAAGGTACAAATACTCTGGTAGAAATTTCGGCGTTACGTGATGGTCTAGAGTTCTGTAGACGGTTAGAGTTGGAAAATGTTTTTGTCGAAACAGATTCGGTAATAGCTACGCGTGGTTTACAAGGAGTTCATCGTTTTCCTTGGCAATATGAGTATGAACTCTCTGCTTGTAGAGATCTTCTTGGCTCATATTCCATTCGTCATATTTACAGAGAGGTAAATGGGGTAGCTGATAAACTTGCGGAGGTGGCACACTTAATAGATACAACTGCGACTTATGATAGTGTTCAACATCTTCCAGGAAGTGTGCGTCAGGCTTATAGATTTGATAATCTTGGCATTTTTAGTTTTCGTAGTTGATTTTGTAGAGGTAAGGCTCCTTTGCCCTCCCTCCTGTGGGTAAGGCTGGTTGTCCCCCTCATTGTATTCTCCTTTTTCTCTATTTTTAATAAATTGCTGCAGGGTGCCGCCCCTATTCTTTAAAAAAAAACAAAATTTACTCAATTGATATTGGGCACGAGACAACATGATTTATTTTCTTATGAATCAAAGTAATTATATTACTTATTTTTTGGCCTTGAAGCGTGGAAATGTGATTACTTTCTTGCTCGAATAAATTAAATGCATGAAACTTGTTACAATTATATTTCGTGAGAGAATATAGTTGATTCATTAATAATGCTCCTAAGGTGTCAGGTATAAAGTACATGTCAACAGAGCCTAGGCTTTCCCCAACAGCTCCACTGTGCTCGAACACACTATGAGACCAAACAATAATTACCGGTGATACTACTCAACTTCAAGATGAACTCTTGCATTCGAGAAGTATGGGGTTACACCAAGGAAGGGAAAGCATGATATGCTCCTTCCCGAGAGTCACACTATATTTTGTGCTAGAGCACGTTATTATTGTGCTCGAGCCACACTTTTCTCAGATTTTGTTCTATGCATACATGCACTCTCTACTCACAAAACTCATGACCAGATGATCGGTGCCTGCCTGCGCTTATGCTCCGCACTCGAGTTTACTTGCGGCTGAGCTTCATATTGTCCGCCCACTTGAGTTTACTCACGGTTGAGTTGTACACAGCGCATGCCTGCGCTTATGCTCCCCGCTCAAGTTTACTCGTGGCTGAGCTTCATATTGTCCTCCTGCTTGAATTTACTCGCGGTTGAGTTGTACACATCACATGCTTACGCTTATGCTCCCCGCTTGAGTTTACTCACGACTGAGCTTCATATTGTCCTCCCGCTTGAGTTTACTCGCGGTTGAGCTTCATATTGTCTTCCCGCTCGAGTTTATGTGCGGTTGAGTTGTACACAGCGTCTGTCTGCGCTTATGCTCCCCGCTCGAGTTTACTCATGGCTGAGCTTCATATTGTCCTCCCGCTTGAGTTTACTTGTGATTGAGTTGTACACTGCGCCTGCCTATGCTTATGTTCCCCACTCGAGTTTACTAACGACTGAGCTTCATATTGTCCTCCCGCTAGAGGTTACTCGCGGTTGAGTTGTACACAGCACCTGCATGTCCTTATGCTCCATGCTCGAGTTTACTCGCGGCTGAGCTTCATATTGTCCTCCCGCTCGAGTTTACTCACGGTTGAGTTGTCCACAGCGTCTGCCTGCACTTATTCTTCCCACTCTAGTTTACTCGCGACTGAGCTTCATATTCTCCTCCCGCTCGAGTTTACTCACGGTTGAGTTGTACACGGCGCCTACATGCGCTTATGCTCCCTGCTCGAGTTTACTCGCGGCTGAGCTTCATATTGTCCTCCACTCGAGTTTACTCGCGGTTGATTTGTACACTGCGTCTGCCTGCATATATGCTCCCCGCTCGAGTTTACTCGCGGTTGAGTTGTACACAGCGCCTACCTGCACTTATGTTCCCTGCTCGAGTTTACTCGCGGCTGAGCTTCATGTTATTCTCCTGCTAGCTTTTTATGACTTGAGAAATAAATGACCTTGTTCAGTCTTCATTGATAGTTCATCTTGTAAAGTCATTTTGTATCTCGATTATACCCTTTTTCACAAGTAAGAGGTGCCTCTGCTTGTCAAAAAGAGTTAGTGTTCGAGCTTGTTATCTCGATTATACCCTTTTTCACGAGTAAGAAATATCTTTGCTCGTGAAAAAGGGTTGGTGTTTGAGCTTTTTATCTCGATTATACCCTTTTTCACAAGTAAGAAGTGCCTCTGCTTGTCAAAAAGGGTTGGTGTTCGAGCTTGTTATCTTGATTATACATTTTTTCGTGAGTAAGACATATCTCTACTCGTGAAAAAGGGTTAGTGTTCGAGTCTGTTATCTCGATTATGCCTTTTTTCGCGAGTAAGACATATCCCTGCTCGTGAAAAAGGGTTGGTGTTTGAGTGGTTCTTAGATTATACCTAAGACCAAGTGTACACCTTTCTGACGAGCATGATGTCTCTGCTTGCCAAAAGGCTCCCATTCGAGTTTACTCACCGTTGATTTGTATACCGCGCCTACCTGTGTTTCTGCTCGCTAGCTTTTTAAAGGTAGTCCTGCTCACAAAGTACTGGGACTTGACTTAGCCCAAGTGGCGTTCTGCTCGCTAGCTTTTCAAAGTTAGTCCTGCTCGCAAAGTCGAGCACTGGGACTTGACCTTGGCCCAAGTGGCATTCTGCTCGCTAGCTTTTGAAAGGACTTAAACAATCAAGTTATAAAGCGTACTGGTTAATTAAACTATACAACGGGTGGTCAAAAGCGACTAAAGTCGTGACTCATCCCCGCACCTCTGTTATCTTATCTCCCAAGATGAAAGTGATTATGCCTCAACCATCCCAAGAAATTAAAGTAGATTACGAGCGAATAGCACTCCTTACCCTCGAGATGAATCTCAAAGAATAATGAGTAGGGGGCTACTGATGTGCGTATTTTGGATCCGCTTCATGGCATGTGGGCCTCATCAAATGGCCTATTATATTTTACATAATGTCAGAAGGCTTGGGCTGGGCAAATATTCCACGAGCTAGGCCCATTCCATCCAGGTATAAATAAGCCCACTAGTCCATAGTGAAGGGCTCTCTCTCTCTCTCTCTCTCTCTTTCTGATTAAGAATCACACACACACTTGGGGGCTATGCGCCCACTCATTCATACTCAGTGTACTGATAAACATACCAGGGGGGTTTTGGTGGGGGCCCTCCCCGCCGACTTACAGTGTTTATTTTACATATAATATAACTATATATCCACCACCGACGACAACATGGCCATCAGACGGCAACTCCGACGACCCACGTCCACCGTTACCTTCGGCACCCCCGATATGATGTTTTTTTGGATACATCATTTTTCATTATACTTTAATTATGTGTCATATACACATGGATTTTTTTTTAAAAAAAAGTGACACATCAAACCATTATTACTAATCAAGTCAATTATTTTTTTCTTAATACGTGTGTTGGGTCAAACAAAACAATAATTTTGAGATTAAGGGAGTAACATATATGAATTATTGTACACTTAATACAACACCTATAAAATACTTAATACAACACTTTCAAAAAATATTGGACCAAAATACCTTTCAAGTGTTTTAAATATTTTTGTTTTTTAAAATTTAAACCTAATTAAAATTAATTTAAACACAATTAATTACTAATTAATTTGTTTAAGTTAGTTAATGGAATAATTACGGACCAGTCCCCTTTTTGGAAATTATAACCGCTCAGCTACCCTTCTTTTAACCTGAAAAAGGAACTTTCATAAAATTCTTCCAATAATACCCTCTTTTGTCTTCTTCAAAATATATGTCTTTATCTTCTGTCATCGGCCATGAATCACCGCTCGAACTCGAAGAAATCTTTCATTTCACATGCTACTTTCTTTAGTTGTCTCGATATCAAATAGATTAGGAATTGGAGAATTTTTTTAATGTATCCCCAGTTGTTCGTGTTCTTGAAAAAGAGCTTTAGATTTTTCTTCAGTTGGACAAGCATGAGTAAGCCTGTTGAATACAGAAATCTTGTTGATCAATGAAGTTGGTATAACTTTTGAGCGTCATTGGTTTTATTGGTGCGTCGTTGTTAACTTTCATTCTTAAATATATGTCCGATTCTGCCTCGGTGTTATTTAATTAGGCATCTGTAAACACCCCAATTTCGTCATGTTGTATAACATGTCATAAAATATCAAGACCTGTTAAAATGACTAACGGATGTCAAGTCACAGGGTGAAAAATGCAAAAGGATGGAAGAATTAACAAACAGTGAATTGCATGGGGCGAAATTGCAAAAAAAAAAAGAAGAAAAAGCAATGTGAGAGCGGTAGGCCAATGCCCTGGCGGCGCCTGATCCTCCTTAGGTTTTCACTGCTCGGTTGTTGCGCTTGCTTTTGGTGTAATTCCTTCAGCGCACAGTATAAACCGTTAAAGCACAGAAGAAAATATCAAGCTTTTCCTTCACTATTAAGGAATCCCAATCTCAGCCTATAAATACGAGGCTTCGGCAGTGCCTGAACAACGAAAAAATTTACAAATAATTTTACAGAGAGAACGATTTGAAGTTACACAGTTGTTTTCCATCCAACCTCGAAGCTTCGTTAGGCTACCAAAACCTCCCTTAAACACTAAAACTCTCTGGCTAAAGTGAACCCTAGCTACCCAACTAGGTTTCTGTCCCATTTCATCGGTTCCAAAATCCCGAAAAGAGCAGTTGCCTTGCCCGAATCCGGACATCAAATCCAGCCGAAGCAAGCAGTTGCTCTGCCCGATTTCAGACTCAACAACAACGCAAGCAAGCAAAAAGCAAGCAGTTGTGCCGCCTAGATCCCAAGGTGAAAACAACCAAAAAGAGCAGTCACGCTCCCAGAAATCCAGCAAAATCAACAAAAAAAAAGACTCCTTCTCCCTGAAGGACAGAGCAAGCACACCCTAAAGCCTACCCAGAAAAGAAGTATGGTTCGGGATAAAGCCCACACGCTTCAAGAGATAGGTACCCTAAAGTATTTAATATTTTGTCTATTTAAAAAAGTGTTATTTAAAATATTAATATATCACAAAATAGGTCGTTATAATGCCCAAATTTCGGGTATAAATAGTACTAAAAAAAAGTCGTTATTATAACCAAATTTTTATAAAAATTTATATGCAACTCTAAAATGAGGTTGCTGTAAGTTTCTTTATTTCTTTTATTATATATACATTTATATATATTTAAATACTTTATTTAAATTGTTAATTTTATAAAAAGAGTATATTTAGTAGAGATGTTAATAGGGCCGAGAACCGCAGGTCTGAACCTATTAAACCGGGTTTTTTCAGGGTTAGGTTTGCAATTTTAGAAGACCGTTTAAAGCGCGACCGATTAGGGACCGAAACCGTCAGGGCCTGACCGAAAACCGTTAGGGTTGAACCGGAAGCCGACTTGCATACGGTTTAGTATAATTAGTAATATACGGGATGGGTATAATATCAAAAACCGTTAGGGTTGGACCGATTAACAGCTTTAATATAGTTAGTATAATATACGGGACGCGTATAATACGCTAAAATAAGCGTACAAGTCTCGAAATTGGGAAAAAACGTACAAATTTAATCATTGACTGGAAACCGCAGGTTTGAACCGAAACCGGCAGGTTTTTGACCGAAAAACAGCGAAAATCGACTAAACCGGACCTATTCTGGACCGGAACCGTCAGGGTTGGACCGAAACCGTTAGGGCTAGACCGATTAACATCTCTAATATTTAGCCAAAAAAAACATATTTTAAGTCTGAAAGGGTGATTTGGGTGTCTAACTCCTTCCCAACTCGTAACTTAGCCTCCGAACCCTTTTACAAATCTGGTATTTTTGATTTTTCTTTGTTTATTCTTAAAATAAAGATGGCGACTCTGTTGTTTATATTTTGAGTCCACAATTAAGGCCAAGCGTATTCCACGTGCTTTTAAAAGGTTTTGAAACCACCCCACCTTTCAGTGGCGCGAATCCAGTTAAAATCGGGGCACTCACAGTGACAACTCTGCTGGGGACGTTGTTTAATCTTAATAATAAAATAAAAATGGAGGGCTAGACTCTGTTTGTTCTTTTTTATATGTATGTATATATATATATATATATATATATATATATATATATATATATATATATATATATATATATATATATATATATATATATATAATTTATTTTTTGGATTTTTCGCTAAATATGCTCGTTATATTTATTTAACAGTTTAAATATTGCATTTTTATATATCTGTGTATATATGTGTATAACCTTGAAATATTGTAGCAACTTCATTTTGGGTACCGGTGCAACCCGAAAAGATAAAAAAACAAAGAAAGAGATCAGGAGTAATTTTTGTTTTATTCTGCTATTATTTTATTCCTGATGAATATATAATTATTCTTTTATTCTATCATTTTATTTTGGGGATTAGGATCAAATGTAATTAATAGGAACAGATAGTTTTCCCATTTTTCTTTCTATTTATTGATCTGAATGGCCGTCACGCTCGCTCGCACCGTTTTTTCGGGGATTCAAACTAATGAGCCGAGAAAATCAACAAATAAACAAAAAGACAAGCCATAATTTATTGCTTTATTACTACTTTATATCTGAAAAAGGAAAAAAAAAACTTTACTGCTTTTTAGATAATTCACACACGTGCACTCATGTATAAATATTCCGACTGTTACCCTTTAACCCGATAAACACGCCCGGGTATCCATGATCTCCAACGAGAGGCTACAGAGAACTTAGGCCGAAATTATAACATTCTATGCCTCTTACTGATGGGCCAACGGGGTGAAGCCAGCCTAGCCCTCCACCAGCCAACGTTAAAAGCATATATATTTTTAGGACACTTCATGGACCGATCGGTTTTTATACCTTTTTTTTTTTTGGAAGAAGCAGGGCGGCACCTGCGGAAAATATATTAACTAAGAAAAAAAATACAAACATGAGGGGGACAACCAGCCTGACCCAAAAATGAGGGGACAAAGGGGCCTTACATCGAAACAGAAATACAAACACAAAAAGCTATCAAAAGATAGGACAAAAGAAAGGCAACTTCACATATTACGAAAACTTAAAAAACCTAGTACATCATGCTGAAGCGCCCGACGAACCTCCGACGGCAGATGAGAAACCAAGCTAAACTCCCTGGAGTCATAACTGTGAGCCGCATGGGCTAACCGATCTGCAACAGAGTTCATTTCTCTATAAATGTGCTCTATACGATAATTTCCCATTAAAGATAGGCATAGACGCAACTCATACATAAACATCCAAGGACAGCTATGCTAGCCATTAATAGCAGAAACCACCATAGATGAGTCGGATTCAATCACAACATGCGCTAACTGAAGCTTTCGGCATAACAAAAGCCCATCCCGAAGAGCCATAAATTCAGCTCCAGTATTGGTGCCTTGGCCATAGGACCTTAGAAAACCAGAAATAAATTGACCATTGGAATCACGAATGACTCCACCACCCGTAGCTATACCTCCAGTGGCAGATCCGTCCACGTTTAACTTGAAAAAAGGAACCGAAGGAGCACTCCAACGAATCCAAATACCCCTTTTAAACTTAATTTTTAGGATAGGCAAATCAAGCAACCGAAGAATGCATAAACTCCCGAGATAAGATATCGATTTAGGATGAAATACCCACATAATATTGCACAAACCCACCATGATCTGTTTAAAAATCCTGTCAATGTTCATAGGCGTGTCTTCAAAAACTGCCAGGCATCGATCTGTCCAGATGGCCTAGCAAACATATAACATAATGCCAATCTGAACACCTTCTATCTGAGAACGAGAAGAGACCCCATCTGACCAAATCTGAAACAGGTGAAGAGTAGAAGTATACCTATCAATCTTGTTGAAGGGGTGAGCAAAACGTTTCCATAATTCGCTGGCAACCTCAGACTGTAAAAATAAATGATGAACGGATTCCCTATCATGAGATAACTTGCAGCATACACAACGAGAGACAATAGGCACTTTACGCGAATGAAGGCGAAGGTCCACTGGGAGAGCACCAAACATTAATTTCCATCCAAAAGCACTTATCTTGGTAGGAATCCAAGTCTTCCAAACTTTCTTAGCCCACGAAAGATCAGCTTGTCTCTGCCTGTGATGATTCCAGTAAGCCTTAGAATCGAACTCTCCTGAAGTGGTTAAACTGAACACAAGTCTGTCTCGGAGGACCGCTTGAAGATTAATTCAAGCAAGACTATCATGATGCTGAGAAGGAATTAAAGGCATGATTGACGGAAGATGGTGGATAGCTTGTTGCACAGTGAGCTTAATATCCATAGGGAGAGGACCTTCCAAGTGATGACCCATCCAATTGTCATTCCAAAAAGAAACCTCCCCTCTACCCAAAACCCATCGACCGAGCAGCAAAATATTCGATAAATGAGAATGGGTAGATCGCCATACATGCGATGAAGAAATAGGAACTATAAAACCATCTGATACTTTATACTTAGAAATTAATGACCAATCCCTATTGCAAAAATATATGTAAATGAATAAATATATATGCACAGGGGCTAATCAATAATTTTTATGGTATTTGTCCTAGGCCATTTGAATGGTGGATCCCGGAAAGAGTATAGACCCTTTGCCTGAGATCTGTCCAATCTTGGGAAGTCGAAAGTCAGGTGGAATACGAAGGTTCTATACTCTGGAGAAAGAATCCATTATTCCAGGAAAAGTCCTAGACTGTCAAAACAAAGCATGCACTTGTGTAGACACCCCAATTTCGTACCCCTGGTATGTAACATGACATAAAATATCAAGACCTGTTAAAACATTAACAAATGTCAAGTTACGGGGTTGAAAATGCAAAAGGACAAAGTAGGATGCGCAAAACAGTGAAGTGCAGGGGTTAAAGTGTCAAAACTGAAACAATTCGGCTTAAGCTGGCGCCACCCATGCTTCAAATGGGGGTGGCGCCCAGACTTCATGTGGGTGGGTAATGGTCTGACACTCACAAACGCTGAACTGCTACAGCTGGTTGCCGTAATGTCCCATTTCCCTGCATACAATGAGCTTAAGCAGGAAGGAAGGAATTTTATTCCCTGGTGAGTCCTCATCCCAGGCTATAAATAGAGGCTTCGGGGTCGACCTTCAACACACCATTTTCTTCTGCAAAGCTTTCCGCGTTCTCGTTACGCTGAAAGATTATAATAGTGAGTAATCCACCAAAAGCCTCAAAACCCCGCCAAAACTCCTCTAAACTTAAAACCCACCGATTAGAGTGAGCCTTAGCCCCCCAGCTAGATTTCCACCCTACTTCCCCGGTCCAAAAATCGTGGAAAGAGCTGTTACTCTGCCCGATTTAAAAGGCTAAAACCACCACATATAAGCTGTCATTCTGCTCGAGTGAGCGAGCCAAAACCACCATAAATAAGCAGTCATTCTGCCCAAGTCACAACAACAATAACAACAACAACAAAAGACTCCCTCTCCCTGAAGGACAGAGCGAGCACACTCCGCTCTAAAAGGTAATAGCCTTTAAGGACGTTTTATCTATAAAGTTGTTATTTAAAATCCGGCCCAATGTAGCAATTATAAGCCGTTGTGCTGCCCGGATTTAGTTAGAAAATATTATGTAAAAGAGCCGTTATAATGGCCAAATATTTTTAAATATATTTGTAATTATTGTAAGGAAATGGCTGCAAGTCCGTAAATAATGTAGCCACAGATGTATTTGTTTTTATTTCCCTGTCTTTTAATGCTTTGTTTATTTGCTAAATAAATATAACAATAAGCATACTTTAGCCAAAAACCACTTTTGAGACCGAAAGGGGCGAGTTGGGTGCCTAGCACCTTCCCAACTCATAACTTAGCCTCCGAACCCGTTTTATAATCTCTCGTTTTTCTTTTTTTGGTTTTGTTTTATTTTGCCTTAAAATAAAGATGGCGACTATAAAACATTTTGGATCCAGTGGGGCCTCGCAACACTCCTTCCTCGCACTTTCTCATTTTCCCCTAAAAAAAGGGAGAATGAGAATGAAAGGGTGATGTATTCTCATATCCTGGTATCCCCTAAACAAGGGATAACTTGATGCGGGAAACCCAAAGCTCCCATAGTGATCCGAAATAGGCCATAAGGCTATTTTTATAAAATCCATTGTTGGGGCGTCGCAACATCCTTTTTTGCACTTTTCCATTTTCCCCTAAAAAAGGGAGAATGTGAATGAAAGGGTGATGCATTCCTATATCCTGGTATCCCCTAAACGAGGGATAACTTGATGCGGGAAACCCAAAAGTTCCTATATTGGATAAAAAAATCCACTAAAGGCAACCGAGGCACATTCCAACGCGCTATTTTAGACAGCACTCCTCTCGTACTTTTAATTTCGTCTTCCCCTAAAAAAGGGAGGGTGGAATGAGAGCAGTGGTGTCCCGCATGCGTACGTACGCGCACCCCTATCCAAGGGCGCGCGAGGCACGGGCGCACAACCCAGGAACCCACAGCTTGTCTGATCAATTTTAGGGAAAACGAATAAGTTAATAATAAAAACACACTGTACTTGAACCAAAAATCTTGGAACATTCCCTTCTGATACCTTCAACCCTTTTCAAGAGAAACCTGGCCCGAATTTGGAAAATAAGAGATAGCACCGGTCGTTTGATCGTGATACAGGCACAGAGGTCAGGTCAGAGAGTATAAGAATCAGTTCAAAGGGTACAAATTTGGGTAGAATGGCCACCGAAAACAAACAGTATTCGTACGGGCAGCTTGGGCGAGATAGATAAAGCTCTGGATATGCCCCACACCTTGAATTCCCGAACTGGTTGAAAAGAGCAAAGTAATGAACAGACTGCTCTTGGAGCAAAAATATTCACTATGTTCTCTCATCGAATCAAAAACCGGCTACCTCCCCCTGATAACTCCCTCTTTCCATGAATCAACTTCTCCAACCTAATGGAAAGTACCTTCCCTTCAAATTCTAAGACTCAACCAAACACCAACCCTCAACCAAATACCAACCCTGTTTTCCAAAGCAATATTGTTCCCAATATCCACAACCCCAGCCCACCTAGTATCTCATTCCCAAACACCAATCCTGAACTCACTCATCTAAATGCCTGTTACCATAACAAAAAGACTACCTCCCTCTTAACCCTTCAAACACCTATACCCAGCAAATGACCCATGGGACACTAATCGGAATGATTTGTGTGCATGAAAAGGAATGACTCCCCTCAAATAGAAGCACATACAATGAGTTTCTCGCACAATACTAACCAAACCAAGAAGAAGATGTACGGTCATACTACGTAAACAAATCCTAGCCAAACATCTCACCCCAACCAAAAGGAAGGAGGGAACAGGGTCAGAGGCACTATGATGATTTGCCTGCTTCGAGGTCTATGATCTTTCAAACGCTATGGGCCCATGGTCAGCTTAAACCAATCAAAAATTATGCACCTCAAAACTCGTTACCTAGCTCATGGAATCATGCCTAGTATTGTGAATATCATTGCTGCAGTGGTGATTCCATCGATAAGTGCTATCTGCTCAAAAATGCCATCCAAGACCTCATTGACAATAAGATCATCACAGTAGCAGATACCAGAGAACAACTCCTTGTCTCAGATCAAACAAAGAAAGTTTGACAAGATAAAAAATGTATTCTTCTAGAATAAAGAAGTTGTATCATGTCCCTTTTGAATAAAAAATAGATTAGCTGCAATATGCTCTATTAGGACACTATCTTGGGCAATAGTCAAACTATGAGCAACATTGAGAAAACCAGTTGGATTGGTGGGGATGTCAGTCATCTTACTAGATCTGGTCGGGCATATCAACCAAACCAGGAAAATGGTGACCACTCTAGGAAAGACAAAGAGGTTGACACTGGGGCTACAAGCATGAAAGATACCCTGCTAGCACAGATGAAGAAAACCCAAGCCAACATATCCATCTGGGGCTTGCTATGTGCTTCCAAAAATCATCGTGACACATTGGCCAAATCCTTGAGTCAGGCAGTCATCCCTATTGAAACATCTCCAAACGAGCTAACCCAAATGATCAAAAACATACACTTTGGGAATGTGATTATGTTCACCAATTTGGATCTGCCAAAAGAAGGAACCAACCATATTGACGCTCTCCACATCACTGTAGGGGCCATGGGAAAAAGTGTTCCTCGAGTCCTGATAGACAATGGCTCGTCCCTGAAGGTATGTCCCACAAACACATTAGCAAAACTGGGGACAAAGATCTCAGAATTAACTCCTTCATCACAGACAGTAAGGGCATATGACAACACAAGTTGATGTGTCCTAAGAGTGATAACTCTAATGATGACAATTGGGCCACTGACTATGCCAGTTGAATTCCATGTCCTAGATATTCATGCCACTTTTAGTTTATTGCTGGGACGTCCTTGGATCCATGGGGTAAAAGAGGTAGGTTCTTCGCTGCATCAACGTGTCAAGTTCATCCATGATGACCACATAGTGATCATACTCGCTAATAAGATCATGGAAAACAAAGAAAGTGGTGATATCCCGATCCTCGAGATAGAGCATGATGACACGGGTATCTTCTTAAGTGGTTTTGAAGTCATCCCTCAAGCCAGAGTCAACGCAATTAAATATGGGCGAGAGACTGACATCACTAGAAAGAAAACCACAGTCGTCGAAGATATGGTCCCATTAAACATGCTCCGAAAAATGAACTACATGACTGGTCTGGGTCTTGGTAGAAATCAACAGAGGCTTATCAATTTGGTCCAAGATGAACTCAAAGAATTTACCCCTCCATTTGGTTTAGGATACAAACCTACGCCAGCCGAGTTAGCTGCGGTCATGAGACAGAAACGTGAAAAGAATTAGGCAGAACATGAAAAGCGGCCTTACAAGGATCCTCATTTACAACCATATAAAAAAACTCTAAATGGGTATTTTGTAAGGAAAGGAGAAACAGATGCCTATCTCATGTTCCCAAAGCCCTGGATAGATCGAAATGGGAAAAGACGCCCTGGTTGGGAAATATTCAAAGATGTCAGTCTCGCAGCCAATTAAATGGAAAAGGTTATCCTGGAGCCCCGCAGCACCGCATATAAAACTATAACGGTCGAAAGTACCTGGACAATAGATCAAGATGACTATGCCCCGACTTTATTCGGGGATGACTTTATGGGGGACAACTTCTTGGGTATGATTGACGGAGGAACTAGCTATGAAGAGCTCCGGGCATAATTCAAGGCCATTACTGATAATCCCCTGCAAAATTGGTACAAAATGGCTAGACCGCTCCTGACAACAACAGATTTGGTGGACCGTCTTGGATACACCTTTCCCCCTGTTTCCTTTTTCCCTACGGACTGGTCACCTACCAGCCCGCTCCCTGAAATTGAGGACTTCAATACCCTATAAACCCTGAAATTAATAATGAAAGTCTCGATGTCTTCGCGTATTCCTTGGTTGCACCTATGTTAAAAGACGAATTAACTAACATAAATAATGAGTCATTTATTGAAATGGACCCAAAAGATAAAGAATACCTAATCGAGCTCGTTAAGTCAGTCAAGCAACAAGAACATCACCGATCAGCAACATCAGAAGAAGACTTGTCTGTTATCAATTTGGGGCTGAACAGTGAGATCAGGGAGGTCAGAATCGACAGTTATCTGCAAGGGTCAGAAAGGGCAGCATTGATCAGTCTACTCAGAGAGTTTGCAGATGTCTTTACATGGTCTTACGAAGACATGACTAGGTTGGATCCAGTGATCTGTAGAGCACCGAATTCCGACTTACTCATAAGCTAGGCGAGTCAAGCAGAAACTTCGCATAATTAAGCAAGAATGGTCACTGAAAGTGAAAGAAGAAATCATGAAGAGCTGCACGTCAAGTTTATCCGGGTAGTTGAGTACCCAATTTGGCTGTCAAACATAGTGAATGTGCTGAAACCTAATGGAAAGGTTCGGATCTGCGTAGACTTTCGCGACCTCAACAAGGCATCGCCCATAGACGACTTCCCTCTACCTAACATTGATATTGTGGTAGATGATGTGGCTTCTCACAAATTAAGATCCTTTGTAGACAGCATGCTGGGCTACAACCAAATCAAAATGGCAGCAGAGGACCAGGAAAAAACTTCATTCATTATCCCTTGGGGAACCTATTGCTACACCGTCATGCCATTTAGATTGAAAAATGCTAGGGCTACATACCAAAGAGCTGCCACTACTCTCTTTCACAACATGATACATAAAGAAGTCGAAGTGTATGCGGATGATATGATTGTGCATTCTGTCGATGCAAATGGCGTCCATGTCAAAGACCTTCGAAAATTTTTCGAATGGTTAAGAAAACATCAAATGAAGCTCAACCCAACAAAATGCACATTCGGAGTTACCAAAGGCAAAGTCCTAGGGTTTATGGTAATCGAGCAGGGCATTGAAATAGAACCTGCTAAAGTGAAAGCTATCATAGACATGCCACAACCAAAGACTCCAACATAAGTTAAGGGTTTCCTGGGCTGATTGCAGTACATCAGTCGCTTCATCGAGCAGTTGACATCCATGTGTGAGCCACTATTCAAGCTCCTGAAAAAGGACACTGACCAAGGCTGGGAAGAAGAATGCCATCTTTCCTTTGAAAAAGTCAAAGACTACCTTGTTAGCCCGCTAGTGCTAGCTCCTCCTCATACTCATAAACCTCTCCTCCTAAACCTAAATGTCACAAACACTACAGTAGGGGCTATGCTCGCGTAAGAAAAAAAAATTCCTACATTGAAAATGCCATCTACTTCATAAGTAGGAAGTTACAGGGAAGTGAGCTAAACTACTCAGCCTTAGAAAAAATCTGTATTGGTCTAGTCTGGGCAACACAGAGGCTCAAGACCTACTTGCAAGCACGGTTCATCAAAGTGATCTCCAGAATGGACCCAATAAAATACATCTTCAGAAATCCATCACTCTCCAATCGATTGGCTAAATGGTCATTCTTACTTAATGAATTTGACATCACATACGTCACACGCAAATCTATCAAAGGAAGTGTGATTGCAGACCATTTAGTTGATTTACCTTTAGAATCAGAAGATGCTTCAAAGCCAAGTTTCCTAGATGAGAGTGTCCTAGAAATTACAATCATGATACCAAATGGCAGATGCTTTTTGATAGGGCTACCAATAAAAGAAGTTTCGGCATAGGAATCTTGCTAATTGATTCAGCAGATTCTCATACTTCTTTAGCCATAAAATTGGAGTTTGAATGTTCGAATAATACTGCCGAGTATGAAGCTTGTACTGCTGGTCTAGAAGAGGCTCTCCAAAGAGAAGCAAAAGAATTAGAAGTCTTTTGTGATTCCGCCTTGATCATAAATCAGATCGAGGGGAAATAGAAAACCCAAGATCCCTAACTACAGCTATATCATGCTCGATTGACAGCTTTAGAAAAAGAGTTTGATGATATCTCGTTCCACTATTTTTCGCGAGATAGAGATCAATTTGCCAATGCTTTAGCAACATTAGCTTTGTTGGTCAAAGTTCCCACAGAGATCAACGTTCAGCTATCTGTAGTTGGGAAGAAAATAGCTCCTGCCTACTGCTTCACAATTGATGCAACTCCTGAAAAAGACAATGAGCCCTGGTATTTAGACATTTGGAATTTACTTCAGAAATGAGTCTATCCAAAAAATTTAGACAAAGACCTCTATTTTATGACATGTCATAAAATATAAAGACATGTTAAAAGGACTAACGAATGTCAAGTTAAAGGATGAAAATGTAAAAAGGACAAAAGAATTAACAAACAGTGAATTACAGGGGGCAAAAGTGCAAAAAAAGGAAAAATAAAAAGCAAAGCGGGAGCAGCCGTAGGCCAATCTGGGGGCAGCGCCCAAATTAGCCTCCGGCGGCGCCAAGATCCTCCTTAGGCAGCGCCCAACCTTTCACTTTTCACTAATGCAGTTTGCTTTTGGTGCAATTCCTTCAGCGCACGATACAAGTCGTTAAAGCACAGAAGAAAATATCAGGCTTTTCCTTCGCTGTTAAGGAATCCCAATCTCAGCCTATAAATACGAGGTTTTGGCAGTGCCCGAACAACTGAAAATTTACAAAGAATTTTACAAAGAGAACGCTGTGAAGTTACGCAGTTGTTTTCCATCCAACCTCGAAACTCCGTTAGGCTGCCAAAACCTCCCATAAACACTAAAACTCTCTGGTCAAAGTGAACCCTAGCTACCCAACTAGGTTTCCGTCCTATTTCATCGGTTCCAAAATCCCGAAAAGAGCAGTTGCCCTGCCCAAATCCAGATGTCAAATCCAACCGAAGCAAGCAGTTTCCCTGCCCGATTTTAGGCTCAACAACAACGCAAACAAGAAAAAAGCAAGCAGTTGTGCCACCCAGATCCTGAGGCGAAAACAACCAAAAGGAACAGTCATGCTGCCCAAAATCCAGTAACAGCAAAAAAAAGACTCCCTCTCCCTGAAGGACATAGCGAGCACACCCTAAAGCCTACCCAGAAAAGAAGTTTGGTCTGGGATAAAGCCCACACGCTTCAAGAGGTAGGTACCCTAAAGTATTTAATATTTTGTCTATTTAAAAAAATTCTATTTAAAATATTAATATATCACGAAATAAGTCGTTATAATACCCAAATTTCAGGTATAAATAGCACTAAAATAAGCTGTTATTATGGTCAAATTTTTATAAAAGTTTATATGCAACTCTAAAATGAGGCTGCTGTAAGTTTCTTTATTTCTTTTATTATATATGCATTTATATATATATATATATATATATATATATATATATATATATATATGTTTTATTTAAATTGTTAATTTTATAAAAATAGTATATTTAGCCAAAAAAAAAAAACCTATTTTGGGTCTGAAAGGGCGAGTTGGGTGCCTAACCAACTCGTAACTTAGCCTCCGAACCCTTTTACAAATCTGGTATTTTTGATTTTTTTTATGTGTTTATCCTTAAAATAAAGATGACGACTCTGTTGTTTATATTTTGAGTCACAATTAAGGCCAAGCGTATTCCACGTGCTTTGAAAAGGTTTTGAAACCATCCTACCTTTCAGTGGCGCGGATCCAGTTAAAATCGGAGCACTCACATAATCGTATCTTCTAATTCTGCGTCAATGTTATTTAATTAGGCATTGTATCTTCCAATTCTACCTCGGTGTTATTTAACGTTAGATTTGTTACCTTTTCATTCTTAAATATATGTCCAATTCTGTCTCGTTGTTATTTAATTAGGCATCGTATCTTCCAATTCCAATTCGGCCTCAATGTTTTATATTAATAAATCATTGTTCATAAAATTAGGAATCGTTCATAAAATTATTTTGCCTCGGCGTTATTTAATTAGGTATCATATCTTCCAATTCAACCTCGATGTTTTATTTGCGCACGCGGTTTACGTGGTTTATGCGCACATTTGTTGTTCATTAAGGGTATCGTTGTCATTTTATCCCAAAAAGTGTATTTTAGCGATTGAAAAAAAATTCATGAACTTTTCCGATTACAACTTCACAAAAGGGAACCAGCCCAAATTTCACGCTTAGTTAATCCAACCCACCTTACCTTATTAAAATTAATCCAACCCACCCTTGTGATTGCCTAAGAACCAGACCCCCAGTTCAAGCGTGACTGCTTGCTGGGCAGTCCTTCCAGCGAGCCTACTCCTTCCCCCCTTACCGCCTGGGCCAACAACGGTCCCAATCCCAAACCTCCGCCCCGCAACTGCCAACTCAGCAATCCCTAAGCCTAGACCCCCAGCCCGACTGCTTGCCCACCGGACCCTAAGCCTACCACCCCCATTTGGACTGCCACCCAACCGGTCCGAGCCCAATCTACGCTTTAGGGATTGCCCAGAACCCAGTCCCTAACCCCCTTTTGATTTATTTTTTTCATTTAAACAATTTTTTAAATAAATAATAAATAAAAATTGAACATTTAAAGATAAAAATCGAACAATTGGAAGTAAATATTACCGTAAAGTGTGCATCAGTGGTAAATTTTCATAAGTTTTTTTTTTACAATCTGATATTTATACACAAACGTAATTTTTCACTTACTAACTTAATCAAATTAATTGTGTTTAAATTAATTTTAATTAGGTTTAAATTAAAAAAAAAACACAATATTTAAAACACCTGAAGGGTATTTTGGTCCAATATTTTTCAAAAATGTTATATTAAGTATTTTATAGGTGTTGTATTATGTGTTTATGTTTAATTATAGTAGAAGGGTAATATAGTAACTTGAAGTATTTAAATTGAGTGAAAGACAATATAACAAAAAATGTTGAGCTAGGTGCAAGTTTAATGTAAAAATCAAGGGAAATTTAGTACTACAATAAAGAAAGAAATAGAGAAAGCGCAGGAATGGATAAATCGGAAACATGTCTCTCGAGTCTGAAGTGCCAGCCAGAGCAATTCTCCACCGCCACAACCCCAACGCAGCGGGAATTTCAAACTTTCACCGCCTTCTGTTCTCCAACGGTCGGATTCAAGTAAATAGTCGACCCCCAACAGCGATTCCAGGTAATTCAGTCTAAACTCTGTTTCTTTCGCTCTCTCTATTCTGTGATTGAAAAATTCTATCTTTCAATTTTGTGAATTGCAAAACCGCAACCTGTAATTGAATGATCATACGGACATGGCCATGATTCAATTTCCTCCTGGTTGTGTTTTTCTCCGGAAACCGGATGTGTGTATTGATTACTTAACCGACAAAGTTACGGGAAGGCCAATCCCTGAAGGTTTGATTTTTGAGTTTAATCCGTACGATATCAAACAACTCCCGGATATCTTCTCTGCAGCGGAGAAGAAAGATGTATACTTTTTCAACAAATTGTCAAGAAAGGGGAAAATTGGTAGGATCAATCGCTCCGTTGGTAAGAAGGGCTGCTGGCACAACGATCAGAACAAAGATGTGATTGATCCTGATAATCCCTCCTCAGTTATTGGCACTGCTCGAACCTTCACTTATAGGGAGCCTGGTTCAATTTACCACCGTCAGTTTCTCATGACTGAGTACCAATTACCCACAACCAATAGCCTTCTGCAATACGATCCCTTGAAAGATCCGGTTCTTTGTCATCTACGATTTCATCTTGGAAAGAAACACTGCAGGGTCACTCGTCCCCAACAAGTACATCCTCACTCTCCCACTCTTTCCATTGTATCTGAAAATTCTGCAATACCATCCACCTATACTCTTCCAGAAGCCTCTCAGTCCCTTCAAATCCTTGCTATTCCTCAAGATGATCTCGATACTTTGTCAGCAATAGATTTTGATAGGTTAGCAGATGACATCGACATAGACAACTTGTGGAATTTCCTTGATTTTGAAGAATAAGGATATGATCTTCCTCCCACTTGCTGCAACATAGCCTAGCTAGTTTCACACCTTAATTTGTAGACTGAATTTTTTATGGGAAAATTGTAAAATACCCTCCTTTATGCTTACTGCTATTGTTTAGATTCTATTGCAAATCAAATAAGCCTTTAATTTTTCTTATTCTTTCTTTCCATGAATGACAATTGAATGCCTTCCTTCTCTAACTTTATATTTCTTGATAATGTTCAAGTTTATGCTTAAGATTTCTCTATATAGGTCTTCAGCTCTTAAAATTGTTACTTTGATACTAACGTCGTCAATTATTACCAAATTAAGAGCAGATTAAAAGATTGAAGTATATTCGTTGTCACTGTACAGTTTATGCGTGGTTGGCAAGCTAGATCCATAGATTTTAGTTGTAGGGCCAACAATGGAAATGCAATTGCTAAGTGATAAGTTACCATAATTAAACAACCTATTAGATATTTACACAACAATCTTTGTGTTTTTCTCCCTACATTCTTGAGATGTCCATTCATATTCTTCATTCTCAGTTCCTTTTTCTTCACTTCTTTTTTTTTTTGTTTGATAAACTATATTGTAGAGATTTATTCCCCATCCCTATCCCTTAGATTTAGTTGGATTGGTTGCTCTGATTTGGATTTGAATTGGGTTTATTCAATCATCTTCTTCATTCTTATTCACAAAGCGCAGTTGTTCTCCAGTGCTGAATTAGAACCGAGATCATTGAAGGATCACTTTTTCTAATTTGCAATGTGGTACTTCTTGACAGGGTTTGCAGAGTGCTTTCGACTTAGTCTTGTAGAACAGACTGCTTATTTACAGAGTAGGCATGTTGGTGTCATCATTGTTGTTGTTGTTCTTCACACCAGTCATCCAGGGATCGAATTTTTGGCTTTCAATGTTATCATTGAAACCCATTAGTATAAGAATATTAGCAATATTCTTGCTCGAGTTTCTGTCTCTAGAATTAGGAGAACAATCATTCCATCGTGGTCTTCTTCTTGATTTTCTTCTTTTGAAGCTTAATTTAGTGCAAAAGGAATTATATATGTACAACCCAAGCATGGGTTTATTTTAATCTTTTCTCTGTCTCTGTCTCTCTGTCTCTCTCTCCCTCTCTCTCTCTCTCTCTCTCTACAGTTCTGAAAAGAATTCCTAATTCAAAACTCAAGAAATAGGGAGGGCGTTTCGTTCTTTGTATAATCTACTCTCTCTATTGCAAAGAGTGGGTCAACACTAACAACGACAATTGATTGAGGTGTTTGAAGCAAGTAAGAGTGTGACTGGAGTGAAGGGAAAGTGATAATGCGTATAACGATCACAAATCCAAGGCGCCACTCTCCCTTGTAATTAGGTGTGAAATCCATTACATATCCGAGGTGCCACTCTCCCTTTGTTATTTTCAAGACATTTACAGAACCATGATAGTTTTGTCCTCTATCGACTTTTGAGATTTGGATAGAACGTAGATTCCATAATAATATGGATATAAACATGCGTTTGCAGTGGTAGTAAACTGAGTAGAGAAACTTAACTGATTAAAACTTTTTCTCATTTGAATCAGGAGTTTAATGAACAATGAGCATGTATTTCTAGCATGAAGAGCAGTGAAATTGCAGATGATTAGAGCCACAATGACGAAGGCAATTCAGATCAGTAGAGCCACATGGTTCTTGCAGCTTCGCAAATAGTTCTATTCTTTCTTTTTACAGCACCATTTTGATGTGGATTTCTTGGAGCAGAGAAGTTGTGTGCAGTATTCCTTGCTCTGTCAAGTATTTTCAAATTTAGTTCGATGATTTTTTATTTTGATCCTTTTTTTTTATTCTAAATATAATTCAACTTTTTCACTATGTTTCGAAGTGTTTTTGTCTTGGATTGTATCTTTTATATAGTCAATCTGGCTATTCAGATGGGATAAGTCTGTAAGACCCTTTAAGTCTTACTTATCTTTTAAGAACCCGAGAAGAAGGTAGCAACAACAGCTCGTAAGGTTCATGTAAGCAAAACACTTCCTACTAAAATGTACTTTTACATCCCATAGCTTCGTTAGATCACTTAGCCTGATTCATCTTCGGTGCAAAAGCGCAGCGCTCGATAATTGAGCTATAATGAACTCTTTCTAGGGTGGTTGCTTCTAGGCAAACCTCCCAGCTGTCTCTGCACTCCGACCTCCTTTATACTAAGCTATTTAGGGTCATTGTTGATGATCTGAGTTGTTCCCCTCTTGATGATGAAGCTTATCCCCCATCGTCACACTGCCCAACTTTTACCCTGTTATTTTGAGGTCATATCTAATATTCACAATTTGCCTTGATTTGGAATCACTCACGGGACTTGCACCAAAATAGTTCTTAACCCCTAGTTGTCCGGTCAACTGCTGTGCCTTAATGTATTTCATGGAAGACTAGCTAGCCCTGGGTTCAAGTAGTACTTCACCCTAACGACAACTCATCCGTTGATTCTTAAACTTGGACCTCTACTTAATTTAATTTTAACGTCATTGTATATGAGTACTCACTTTTGCAACAACTCTGTTGGGGTCCCTTAACCTAACCACTACCACGAGTCACCAACTCATTCTTCATTAGGAAATTGTTAGAGCCTTGGCCCCTCCTTGTGCTTGGGAGCTTAGAGCGTCCACAATGGAACTTTATCAACACTCCAAAACCTATTTTGGAGTTTTTTTTTAACGAAACTAAAGCCCACAATGGACTCCCGATTCGACCCCCTATCCCTATAATCCGGTAAACAACTCGCGACAAATTGCGATTCATTTACCGTGAGCAGTTGTCGTCCTCCCTCTCTTCTCTCTCTTGCCAATCATCTGTCTTCCTTGTTCTATCTCCCCACACCACTCCTCTCAACAACAAAAACCCTCTTACCGCCACCGCCTCCTTCTTTGCCTCATCGGCCGACGAAGATTCTGCTGGCTTATCTCCGATGATTCCAACTTCTCCGCCTCATGAGTGCAATTCGAGAAGCATCCTTCCACTTATCACGGTCTCAGAGGCATTGGCCTCTTTTTGATTCCCCACGAGGCTCATTTTCATTCCATGATTTTTAGGTAATTTCAAATCTCAATTTCTTCCCTTTCTTGTACCCACTTTGATTGATTGATTTTTTTTTTTTTTTTTGAGATTGAATAAGGGATTTGAAAATGCAATTGTGGTTCATGAAATTTCAGAGTATTAAGGATAGAAGATATCTTAATGTTACCTTTACGACTCTACATCTTTAGTATATTGAAATCAGTATGGATCGATATTTGGTTATTCATAGTTATTACTTTCTTAGATCTTCCAAATGTGTTGTGCGACATATGCTATATGACACATGGTTTTTGTTTCTTATTAGAATTTAAACTTATAGAATCCAGGACTTCGATGTGTTGGTCTTTTGAAAATTGACAATGTCATGGTTTGGCCAATGATATGTAACTTCAAAATTACTTAATCAAAAAAAAAATATGTAGCTTCAAAATCTACTAATTTCCTTAGAAAGCAATGTAGTACTTTATAAACATTAAAGACAGAAACGGAAGATTTTGGAGGTTTGTCTTCAATTATAAGCAATGATCTGTTTGGGATTCAGAAGATTTCAAGAGATAGTCTTTTTCTCTTGCTACTTGTCCAAAAGTAAAAACAGTAGCTGAGCATCTCTATAACTACCAGAGAATGACTTCATCCAGCAAAAAGTAAAAGTTTGGAGAAATTGTGTTTACAACTTTCATGATCTGTTTAGTTTGTTAGCCACTTTGAGAGTCATATTTCCTTTAAAGGACTTCCCACTTTTGAGTCCTTTCATGAAAATTTTGCTTATAGCTTTCATGATTTTTTTAGCTTTATGCAAGTTGGATACTTTTGTGATTTAGTTTTAATGGCTTCTCTCTATATGATGACCAATTCCTTAAAATTTTCTATTAAAGGGACGTCTCCAAGTTCTATGTATAGTGGGTTGTAATATCCACGTTTTCTGATAGATATACAAATACTTTAAACAACTTGGAGAAATTGATTGAAAAATTTCTTACTCTTAAATATCCAAGTTCAGTTTGTGCTTTACTCTGCTAGCAATGCACTCAAGAGTCTTAATTAGTTCCAATTGCAATTCTGTTAATTTAACAATTTTCCAATTATTTTGGTTCTTCCTCACCAAAATCCAATAAACCCTTCCATTGACTGGGGGGTGGGGGGAACTCTTAAAAAGAGGTTGAAATTTAGGCTTTTAACAGTTTGAGGGGAGGAAAAACAATGGATGCAGTAATTGAATCCTAAAGATGAATCCTCTTAATCCCTACAACATTGTATAATATTAAAGTACACCAAGATTTTCGAAATGCAATTGAAGTACTTATAATATTCTGTATTTGTCTTCAACTGTCAACATTTTGGAAAAAGTTGCTAGGTGAAACCAATCTGCATTGACTTGTAAATGTTGGAACGAAATCAACCTTGGCATAGAACTAGCAATATATTGCTTGGAGTTGGAGGTACTTTGGCCAGCATTGATTCATAAACAATAATTTTGTTTACAGTAATTTATTGGTCAAAAGCACTATGCATAAGCCATAAGTTGCCAATAAAGAGCACCCCTAAGAGCGTCCACAGTGGTATGAGATGCCATGAATTCAATGTGTAAATTTAATTGGCTATGAGTTATCAGAAATCTAGAACTTGAGTTGGATGTCTTCAATTTTTGATTAAGGAGGCAGCAAATGTAGTTATATATGGTGCATGTTCATTAGTTATGTGATTCTAGTTTCTAACTGCCCCGAATGGAGATAGTAGTCTATGGTACATACCTTTAATGACACTGCTACTTTGCTTTGAGCAGTATGTACCATAATTATGATCCCCCTTTGTGTTTTCATTGAAAGGCAATATTTTATGACTGTACTTAATATTCCCAGGTACAAATTGATAGATTTATCTTCACTACAAGACTTCTTTTTTCTTTCCATTTCTGTTGCACTTTCCCCAAGGCCAAACTCATCAATACTCTTACTTGTCAAAAAAAAAAAAAGGCCAAACTCATTATATGTAAGTTGGAAATTGATTTTTATTGTTTTGAAACAATTTATCAAAACTTGTTAGCTGTTTGAGAGACTTTTATTTGTTGCAAGGGATCCTCCACATGACAAATAAAAAATGCCAGTGTATGCTCTCTATGCTTGGTTATTTAACAGTTGATCCCAGTAGCAATGGCCAATTGGCCAGGATTAGGAACGAGAGAAGTAACCAAATTAATTATCCACGTATGTAAGTCATGATTACCTTTACGCCCTGCATTATATTGTTCTTTTGCTAGATGAAATGCCTTATTTTAAAAACAAACTCAGGTGATGATTTATGAAATTCCAAGATTTGGCAGTCACCATTTCACATTGGGTTTCTTGGGTTATTCTAAGAAAATCAAAACTCTGTCAGAAAACACAAGTGAGTTGAAGACCTTCACCAAGGTCAGCCGGTACTTGAGTTGGTAATATCGCTAAATATATCATGAAATTTTGTTTGATTGAACTCATCACTTAATTGTTAGTCTTGGAATGCAGCATCTTGATGCTAGCAATCAACTGTGTTACTTCTACTAAATCATTCCTTGAAGAACTTGTGTGCCCCGATGGATCCACTATTTGGTTAGACATCATGTGCATGTAATCTCTTTACTTTGTTTTCTTTCTTCCCCATTCCCTAATTAATTGCAAGCTTTTGGCTCAATGAACATGTTTACATGATATTTTCGAAAGTTGAACTACTTATCTGCTGAAACAAGTGGTTCTCAATGGTAGGCCGGCTACAAAGTCATGATCCCTCTACCTTAATCACAAAATCTTTGTTAAAGTTTGGAATTTGTTGTGTTGATCTACTACCATGTGAAACAAGGTTGAAAAGTATTATAATCCTAAGTATAGTGTTACTATTCTGTTTCATTTAGAAATGTGCTTTAGTGTTTGGGACGATTTCCTTTATAGTATCCCAAATGTCCATTTCAACAGCATCCTCCCTTTTTAAGCTCCAAGAAGTGCATTCCTTTAGCTATTTAGGTTTGGTGGGCAGCTGGTTTTGAAGTTTAAATCCTAAAAAGTTGATTAATGCTGCTGCTTTAGAGAAGTGAGCATGGCAGATTGGGAAGGATGCAAAAGCGAGAAAAGTGAAGATTGACCAGTGTCAGCCTCTCGCTCACTAATGGATGATGAAGAACTCAACAATGGTGGCTTTTATGGTGGTAGATTTTAACATGAAAGATCTTAACTAATTTGGTTGATGCGGGTTGAAGCACCAAAAGTCAATGTGTCTGTTTCTTGGGTTTTTAACATTTTACTTGGAGGTTGTGTTGCTTTATCTGGTAAACTCTCGTGAAGCACCAAAAGGTCAAAGTGTATTGGAAATAGTATATTTGAAGTCACTCCCCATGATATTCTTACCCAGTTCTTGGTTGTATTAAATTCATGATGTGTTCTTGTAAATGCTGAGATAAAGATTTTGAATTTGTGTTCTCGGTAAATACCAATTTATATAATAATTTGGTTATGAAATTTGTAAATGAATTACGAATTTTTTTCAATCAACAAAAATATTTGTAGTGTCCTTAATGTTATAATGTATGAGGGGACAAAAATAAACATAACGAAAAAAATGTAGTTTAAACATAAATTTCCTCTTCGATTGACATATATTTTTTTATTAAAGTAATTGAAATTATTAAAATATACAAGATTTATTTCATAGTATATAGAATCTATAATATAATACAATTCAGTGAGTTGTTAAAAGCTAAACATTGGTCAGGATTCTTTTTTACCAAACATAATTACTAGTCACGATTAACTTTCATTATCTCAACCGTCTAAGCACATTTTATTTTCAACTGATTCCCTCTTTTCTCTTTACCAATTCGGTTTTTTTTTCTCTCTCTCTCTCTCTTCCTCTCTGCGTATTCTTCCCAGTCTATTCCTCTTCCTATTCCTATTCAACACAACACATCTTTCTCACTCTCACATTAAACCCATCTTTCTATACACTCTCTCTCACACAACACATCTCTCTACATACAGATCTTGGGTTGTGAATCAGGTGGAACCGTCGAGATCTCAAGCTCGGAAACTCCAGTGGAACCTCCGAGATCTCAAGCGCCGCTCTCCCTCTCTGCAATGGTTTTGTTGAAGACAGGGGTTCGATTCCCCGAAACACACTCTCCCTCTCTGCCTCTCCTGTTGGGTTTCTCTCTCTTGATCGGAGATTTAGCTTTTTCAAAATATCTTCGGCTTCCTCAGTGAAGATCTTGGTAGAAGATATGATTTCTTAAAACTGCTTGGAAGATTTCATGTCAGGGCTTTTTTGGTGGCTGAGAAAGGGGGGATGCATATCGATGGTAGTCTCGGTCTCACCGTCTCAATTCAATGTCTTAGTGCGTGGACAATCCTTTTAAAGAATAGGTGTTCAAGAAATTTCAGAAAACATGTTAGTACTACTTCGTAATGTAATTTTCTTCTTTGATGCGAAGGAAAGGGAATTATGGAACTATGGAAGCGGCTATTTTGGGGCCTGACCATGTTCATAAATCCACCCACCTACCCACTCACCACTACAATTTATGGCATTTTATTGGTTGAAGCATTTTGCTGCCTTGCCTTCTTTTTGATTGGATTCTGGTGTTGAATTCTTTGTTGGGTTCCATTGATTTTTCTAGGGTTTGGGGGAGTGTTAAGTAAAGTAAAAGGGTTGATGTTGATGATGAACTCTGTTATGCCAACCCACCGAAAATACAGGCACAATTTTTCTTGGATTTTGGTCGTTTAACGACCCTATCTTGAGATAGGTTTTGAAAATTTGTTCGTTTAATTACCTGTATGAAGAAAATAGAACCAAAACATCAAAACTCAATATAAGGGCATATATGTAACTCCATAAAATTAATTACATTAATCTTTATTTATTTTTAAATATTACTGGTCAAATTCTACCTCGTAGCAAGTCCTAATAAAAGTCTCAATGTCAGACAGAAAGCCAATAAAGGTCATTCAACAAAACCAATAAGTCATTTACATTAATGTAATCATAAATCAAACCAAAATCAGTTGAGTTTTCCCAAATTTTCAACCAGACTTAAAAAATAATAAATCAAAGAAAATAACACAGCCATTGAGAGATAAATAGATATAACGTGTAGGTGATGACATCTCTCTCACAGTCTCACTCACTTGCGCAAAGGTTGTTGTGTTATTTCGAAAATATACTTTAGCGGTGGAAAAAATAAATGAGGAATTGTAGTAAAAAAATGTTTAAGAAAAGGGATCGGCCATCAATTTCTCAAAAAAAAAAAGGGAGGGGGGACTAAAGAGGTTGAAAATCATGCAAAGTGGGCCAGTGATTTATCCAAAGATATATAGGAGCCTGTTCGGATGATATATCTCGATTTCTCCGTCGTTTTTTGATCTGAGCATCATTCAAGTCCATATTGTTTCTACATATCAAATTTCTTTTTATGGATGCCTAAGGTATATATCGGATTCAAATTTCTTAGTTTTTATTTGTTGTTAGTATTTCCTTTTCGAGGTCAAACTCCTCTGTCCTCCCACTTATAAGGGCAATGTCGGTTGTCACTCTCAAGTTTGTAATTTTATTTCTATTAGTATTGTTCACGTGCGTTACACGTGATGTTAATGATTTTTTAAAAGTGATTTGTTAGTTCCTTCATTTTTTTGTTGACTTTTAATTATTAGATTTTTGTGTATTTTAATCTTTACAGTTTTTGAGACTTATAAATTATGTTGTTGAGTGTTTAGCATTTCTGATACTTTGTTTTTCGGTCATTTATAATGTATGCTTTTAGTCATTGTATAGCAACGTATCCTACACATTTGTCTTTTTTGTTGGTTATTTTTAAATCTCTTTTTTTAATATCAAACATGAATTCATTCATTTTTATCAATGTGTAAATTGAATACAATTCAAACTTACTATCTTAGATAAGCACATTGTTGTTGGAGACTTTGCTTATGTCGTTTCTAGAATTTATGACTTAAAAAAAAAATTGTGTTGGATAATCAAATCTAAACCCCAAAGTATATAGTTGTACTAAAAAATACAAAATTTCACCAAAAGTATCTATGAAGTACACTTTGCCACACCCAACCTAAGTTTTGTGTCATTTCATATCATTTTATAATTTTTTTCTAGTTTACCCCTTAGCCACGACGAAGGTTACCAATCTGACATTAAGGTGCACATGAGATTTCATGTGTAGGGCATTTTGGTCATTTTCTGGCAACGCATTCTCCGCTTTTATTGCCCAAAGAGAAACTTCTTTTTCTTCTTCTCCAACAACTATTTCTCTGTTTTTTCTCCATCAATGACCTCTTATGTAAATTTTAATTGAGATAAAACTCAAGAGTGTGTGAATCTTTTATTCAAAATTTTATATTAAAAAATAAATAAAAATATAGCAAAATCATATTAGATATCAGAGATATATAACTAAAGATCAGATAATCACAATCAGGTGTCAAGGCCACCACAAATAAGAACCCACAAAAAATTAAAGCTGTCACAGCCGCCTGACATTTCTCCATTTCTCTCTCGTACAACACAATACACAAGCATACACCACGAATTTTAAAATCCATATTTAAACCAATCACAAATGTATACGACAAAGATGAGGCACGTCATGGTTCAATCCGTTTTCATCGTCCTTAGCTTCAACTCTAATAAATTTCTTATGGGCACTGTTGATATTGTTTATGGTTTGATTGGACCAAATTATCAATCTTAAACATTATTCGCCACCGTGTCTATCACTACGATTACCAGACATGACATCATCATCATCAAATTTTACATGGAATATGGAAATGCTACAAAATTACGTTGAGTGCCGAAGTAGATTTGGTGGATACTTTGGGGAAAATTTGTATTTTGGATTACTTTTGATAGGGCCAAAATATGATTAGCTCTCAAAATTACACAATAAATCTCACATTGCATCCCAACCTACGAAGTGTCTCACTTCCATACCTTATTTTTCTATTTATCCTACTTTGCCCCCCTTTCATCTATGGGTGTTGAAAATAGTAACAGAAAATTGTATGTGCATGTCACATGAAGATTATTTTGATCATTTTTCTTGGGGTGCAAAATGAGATTTGGTTATAACTTCAATATTTAGTTACCAATTTAGTATTTAAAATATGTTTTTAAATAAAAATAATAAATAATTGTTTCAATAATCCAAATATAATTATATGACCAATTTACAATCCCCCTCGCAAAGTATCCACTGAATCGCATAGTGCACACTAACCTAAGGTCTGTCCCATAATAGTATGTGATACTACATTTTTTTCCATTTTCCACCCTACTCTTGACGGATGTTAGAAAATTCACTTAAAATAGCACGTGATCTTCCATGTGCGGGGCAAAAATGACATTTCCCTTATCTGGTTAAAGAGTAAATGTATTAAAAGGAAAAACCCTAATCTCACATTAGGGGTGTACATGGTTCGGCTTGGTTCGGTTTAGGCCAAAACCGTGAACCAAACCATACCCCCTCGGTTTCAAAAATCTCAAACCAAACCAATGTTTGGACCATCCGAACCAAACCAAACCACTCGGTTTGGTTTGGTTCGGTTCGATTTCGTGGTTCGACAAAAAATTGAATTAATCATTTTTAAAAACATTAAAAATTAGACAAATAGATTTTAATTGGTAAATTAAGCTAATTAGTAATTAATAATTAACATCAAGCATTAATAGACAAAAATTCAAACTTTTCTTACAAAATACAAATATCATCAAAGTCACTAATTAAAAAGTGAACATTAAGACTATAATAAACTAATAATAGTAGCAAGTCAGTCATCCACTTGACAATTCCACAAGCCACAGCAGCAAGCCAACAACTTCCAACTTAACAAAATAACAATTAACAAGGCATCAAGCCATCAACATTCAACAGCAGGTCACAGCAGCAACAACAACTTCCAACTTAACAAAATAACAAGGTATCAACTATCAAGCGGTCGGACTCGGCAAAGATCATGCAACCACAACATGCAAGGCGGCACCACTTCAAGTCTTCAACCACGGCAACACTTCAACCACGACAAACAAGTTGTGAAAATTGAAAAACACTTGGAAATTAGAATGCGGCGACAAGTCGGGAACAATGCGAATCGGAATCTTTGCGGCAACAATCTTGCGCAACAATGCAGATGCTGCCAACTTCTCATTTGCTGTGAAAATTGAATTACAAAATTGATCAAGTCCAATCATACAGAATTACAGAAACAGATACACAATTACACACATATACAAAGTCACAAGTATAAACACTCACATATATAGAAGTAGAATTTAAGTCAAAGGAGACATAAAAGCACTCGCCATTTCAGGATCATCCGTAATACCTTGAACAATAGTATAAAACAATAAGATACAAATTAGATTAAACATTTTAAAAAAATAATAGTAGATAAAGAGAAAAATAGATTTAAATCTTACATGATTCAAGGTCCATCACATCATCTAATCTTGCCTCAAGTTCTATTGGAAGAGGTGATGCACGCAACCAATCTTGAGAGCAAATCAAACACTCCACTACCTTCGGACTCAATGAACTACGAAATTGATCAAGGACCCGTCCTCTGTACTAAAAGCGATTCGAGAAGCAACCGTTGAAACGAGGGATTGCCAAGACATCTCGTGCCATTAATGAAAGAACTTGAAACCTAGAACCATTCAATTTCCACCAAGTTAAGACATCAAAATTATCACAATCCTTGATACGCCCTTCTTCTAGGTACACTTCCAATTCAGACTTACTCCCTGTGTTGTCTTCCTCATTTGCAAAAGCATTTCTAAGAGACATGATAGTATCCTTGACCATACATGTTTTGTTAGATTTCTTAACAACTGAGCTCTCATCAACCTTGGTACATCGCAAACTAGAGTTAATGGTTTGATAATAATCATACAAACGATTCAATGTCTCCCTAAGTTTGCGCTCCATTTTATCAACCATATCTTTGGGGTAAATTCGTGCATAACAAAAAATCACATAATTGAGCTTGAAGCAAGGGTCCAACACAACGGCAATCAAAAGCATCATGTTTATTTTTCAATGTCTCCCCAATACTTATCAAATTTTGCTTCCATCTTAAAAGCCATTGATTGTAAAATTTGGATCATCACTAATCAACCAACTCTTGATAGTTAATTGGATAAGTATCGCATCATGAAAAAAAGAGTTAGCGGTAACATAGAGACCCCGAGAGCCTATTGGTAACATCATAAAATGCTTGCAAGAACTTGCAAAAAGTCTCAAACATTATTCCAATCATCTTCGCAGGAGCCTTATCTTTAAGCTCAAGAACATAATTTGGATCCATTTCTTCAAACCTCTCAAATGACTTTCGAAACTTAAGTTGTCTCCAACATAAGAAAAGTGTAATTCCACCTAGTTGGAACATCAAGAATCAAATTGTTTTTATAGGGATTTTCATCTAACTTCGCAACAATTCTTAAATTGTTCACTTCTTTGTGGAGAACCTCTAATATACCTTATTGCTAAGCGAATCTTTTCAATTGAACCTCTATCTTCTTTCATCCCATCCCTCACAATTAAATTTAGAATATGAGCACAACACCTTATGTGAAAGAAATCACCATTTAAGACAAAAGCCTCTTTTTTGGAAAGTTTTTTCTTCAAATGAGCAATGCAAGTATCATTAGAAGATGCATTATCAACTGTCATTGTGAAGATCTTCTATATTCCCCAATCAAGCATACATGACTCAATAACATTTCCAAGCGCTGCACCTTTATGAGATGAAATTGGACAAAAATTTAAAATTCTTTTGTGCAATTTCCAATTGTGATCAATAAAGTGTGCAGTTAAGACCATGTAACTCAGATTCTGCAATGACGTCCATGTGTCAGTGGTGAGGCAAATTCTTTGAGCATTAAATGACAAGGCACATTTCAATTCTTTCTTCAACTCAACATACATTTTCAAACAATCTCTAGCAATTGTAACACGTGAAGCTATCTCAAACCTAGGCACAGCAACACTGCAAAATAACTGAAAACCTTCACGATCTACATAGCTAAAAGGCAACTCATCCATAACGATCATTTTTACTAGAGCCTTTCTACATTCCGACTGATCAAACTTCCAAGCCACTAATTTGCTTTCCCCTTCTTCATTTTTGAAAGATTCTATTGTCTTTTGTTTCTTCCTTGATTTATTAAGAGGACAAGAAAAACACCTATCTAAATGACCCCATAGGGTGGAAGTGGCTGTCTTGTTTCCATACTTCTTTTTACAATAATTGCAAAGCGCTTGATGATACTTCTTATCACCGGGATTTGCAAAATTTTGATCAAAGTGAGTCCATATTTCAGACTTATATAGTTTAGATTTTACCTCATCTTTTGAAATTTTCAAGTCTATGGTTGAAGTAGTAGTACCATGTTTAGGAGATGAAGCTGCACCTTCAGTTAGATCGATAATCTTATCAGGCTCGGCTTGAGATTCTTGTGTAGCCTGTAAAAATAAATAAAAGACTCAGTATGAAAATAATTGAATTAAACTATTAAGTATAAAAGACTTGGTACGTAATAATAAATAATCCTTTTTTAGTAGTTTCATAATTTTATTACCTATTTACCTTACATTGATACATTCTGATTTTTGACACAGTTCAAACTTATGTTTGAAAAGATAACTTTTCTCTAGCTACAACCATATAATATTATAACAAGAAACCACAATCCAATTTTAAATGAATCATACTACAAAAACAAAAGAACAACTAAAACTAATAATTAATTGCAGTAGGAGTGTAGGACTATTTGGTTCCTTAATTAATAACAAAAAAAATACTAAGATAACATATTTTAATAATTTAATCTCGATGTAGCAAATTGGCAATATATTAACTATTAAGAAGTTTCCACTTTCCAGTGCAGCATACTAGCAGTAGCATTTACGTATTAGGCTATTAGCTAATAGATTAATAGGATGGAACTTTACAGGGGAAGGATTGAAGGAAGCAAGACAAATCTGAACTTTACACTTTACATTTTATAGTTTACAGGGGAAGGAAGCAATACAAATTTTAATATGAGAGGTTACACTTTGCAGGGGAATGAAGGAATACAAATCTGAACTTCCAAAGTCTCGCAAGCGAGTGGGAAAAACTGAAAGAGAGAGATAGAGACAAAGAGAGCGAGTAACAGAGAGAAAAAGAGCGAGAGAGTGAGATAAAGAGAGAGAACGTACCATTGGCGTATGGTAGTGAGCTGAGAACTGAGCACTGAGCACAACACTTCAGAGCGGCAAACTGGCAAAGCCACGATCTGAAGGTTCTGAACAGAAGACCAGGTAGCCAAGACCAAGAGTAGCCGAGTCTCCGACGGCGTGAACGTCTGAACGTGAAGGGTTTGGGTAAGGGTTGAGTCGGTTGACTGTCCGAGACTCTGAGTCTCAGAGTGCCTGTGAGGCTATGTCGCTGTGAGGTTGTGACTTTGTTTGAGGCTTTAGCTTTTGAATTGGAAAATGGAAGTGGAAATGGAAAGACTTTTAGCATTAGTCTAAGTCAGTAGTCATTATCTACCTGATACAAAAGTATTGTGGAAGGCTGGAAGCGTGAAGTGGACGGTTTTGACTTTGGAAATTGGAAGTTTTTGCCTTGGAAAATGGAAAGAAGAAAAGTAACTATTAAAAGTTTATAAAATTAAATATTATATATATATATATAATATAATTAATAATAAAATTATATATATATATATATATATATATATATATATACTATTCACCTCGGTTCGGTTCGGTTCGGTTCGGTTCGGAGACAAGAACCACAAACCGAACCAAACCACTCGGTTTTTAAAATTTGGAAACCAAAACCGAACCGTCTTGTACCAAAACCGAACCAAACTACATGATTCGGTTTGGTTCGACTTGGTTCGATGGTTCGGTGGTTCGGTTGTACACCCCTATCTCACATCCTCTCATTCTCTCATCTCCTGGTGCAATCCCATCTTCGGCTCCGTCGTAATAGCCGCCATCTCCAGGCTAAACCCTTCTCACTCCAGTCACTCCTATCACAGCTCTGGCGCTTACCTCTTTCGATTTTAGCCAAATTTCATCTTCGATCTCCCTCATTCTCTCCCCTGCAAAAGTCGCGCCTGAAGTAGCAATCAAAGGCTATAGAGCATACTTACTAAAAACCCTTATAAAAACATGAGATTAACAGAAAACCAATAACCCATATCGTCGAATTCATCAGAAAGAGAGACGGGCATGAATTAAGATAAATGGTAAGGGGTTTTATTGAAATACTCTTCAATTTTGCTGAATAAAATTGGGCATACGACCACCTTGCATATGGCTTAAAACAAAGTATCGAAATTGAGAAGATGTTGAAGAAGCTATGGTTCTAGATGATTTCAACCTCAGAGCAACTGTCATGGTGGTCGAGTTGAATTATTTAAAGAATTATGAGAGAAAAAGTAAAGTTAAGTTAAGTCATGTAAGAGGATGAAAGAGGGGATGAGAAATTGATTGATTTCAGTGGTGGTTGGGTTTCATCGGAGAAGGTGAGTGGATCCAATTTCATACAAGAAATCGGAGATGGGACGGGTATTCATGGGTAAAAGTTTTTCATATCTTTTGTTTGCGTACTTTGTTTTCATCATCAAGATTAAAAAAAATTGATAATGAAATCAAACGCGTATCTATCTCCTGGGTTAAGAGAGAGAAATTTAAGAGAGAAATTTGGAGGGAGTGGACAAAACCCGGATCGGGTTCTGGGTTAATTTTTGTTTTGGGGACGACTGAAGACCGGAAAACATGGTGGGTCTTTTTCGAGATTTTCTTTCAACAAGAAAAAAAAAAGGAATGGTGGACCTCCACTCTATTTTTTTTAACATTTTAACTTTACACACATTTATATAATTTTTTTAGAAAATTATATTTTATTACTTAATTTTATTAGGCTAAAATACATTTAGCACCCCCAAAGTTTACACCAAATTCCTAATATTTCCCTCGAGTTAACACTCACAAGGAAATGTCAAATTAATGTGACTTTCTAACGGCTGTGGTTAGGGTGAAAAATAGGGGGGAAATAATGTCAGGTATTATTATGGGACAAACCTTAGGGTTGGGGTGCACAATGTGATTTGGTGGATACTTTTGAGGTGAATTGTAATTTGGCATAATTATAAGGAAAATGATATCCTTACAACTAATTATATTACTTTCCTTACAACTAAGTTTTAAAAAACTGCAAAGTTGTTTTGGACAAAGGCGTTTTTATTCCTTTTCAAGACTTAGTTATAAGTAAAGTTATAAAATTAGTTGTAAGGCTAGCAACGTTGTTATTATAATTTTTCTAATCTTTAAATTAAAAATTAAAAAAATTATATTACTCTCAAAAATAAAATTTAGAATTAATTTAATTTATTTTTTTATCATTAGCTTTCTTCCATCAACCTCATCATTCATAGACCCACCACCATTATCACCTCAAATAACACCATTAACTCAAAAATTAATTTTTGATTTGATTTTATTTTTTGTCTAATTCTTTACCCATTCGTTCAAATTAACCTATATGCAAAACTTGTCATTTATAAACCCACCACCACCACAACCTTAAATTTCACTATTTACAAATACAAATTAATTTTTTTGAATTTTCAAATTTGAAGATTGAAACTCAAACTCATATGAAGATTTGAAAAATTTTTGATTTGAAAATCTAACAATATCATATTCTACCTAAACCACCATTGTCATACTTACAATCACCCCAAAACACCACTCCCAACCACCACCACCAACATCCCTGCAATCGCCGCAACCGCCATCACCAGTCACCAGTCACCAGTCACCACCACCAAAAAAACACGTTCACCTTGCTTTGCTAAAACGAAAAAATATAATATCTTTAGCTTTCGTTAAGTCACCGTTAAAATTGGATGACAATTAGAGATAGTGAAGAAATTACATATATCTTTAAAAATATAATGACAATTTCGCTCGAAACATAGTACATTGGTAAAATGTAACAATTAATCAAAGTACAATGACAAAATTAACCATTTTTTCCCTCAATAAGTTAATTTGTTATTTGATTTGATTCATTTTTTAATTCTTTACTCCTTCCTTCAAAATAACTAATTTGCAAAACTCATCATTTATAGACAGATCACGACACAACTTTGAATTTCACTTTTTACAAACTCAAATTCAATTTTTTGAATTTTCAAATATTCAAATTGAAACCAAAACCCATGTGGATATTTGAAAATATAATGATTTGGAAATCTCACAATGTTGTATTTCATCTAAATCACCCCTGTCATCCCTACAATTGCCGCCACCACCGCCCCTAACACCACCATCCCTACAGTCGTCAGTATTACTATAACCACCACCAAGAAATGCCTTCACCTCGCCTTGTTTAAATGAAGACATATAATCTTTTTAGCTTCCGATTAGTCAGACTTTTTTCTTAGAACGTCTCACATTTCTTAGTTCCTATCCACTTTCAGTGTCAAATTACTAAGCAATGAGATAATCTAATTAATTTTAGGATCTACTACTTGAAAGGATGTCGGTTGGTGGCTATATCTTCCAATAAAATGAGAGTTGTGGTAGAAGAAAAAAAATTCAATAGCCAAGGGAGGGGAATAGAGAGATTCTCATATATAACTACATCGGGTCCTATGAAGAGGAGCAAGCAAGTTAAGAGCAAAAGAGGTTTGAGGTTTGGAACGCAGTTATGGAGAGAAGTAAAATATTTGAACCAAGTTATTTGTGATTACTAGAATTGGTTTTTTTTTTGTAATATCTACAAGTTTGGGAACAATATGATAGTTTTTAAGGCTGCTTGTAGTAGTCTGAAAATTCAAAGAAGTAAACTGTAGATTTTAATTTTTTTCTAACAAAACGCACAGTTTCATCAAATGGTTCTTCATTTTTTTTTCTTCTTCTTGACATTATGACACATTTTCTTAACTCATTTATCTTATTTTATTCATGGGTAATAACTAAACATGCTATAAATTTACTTAATATCTCGATGCTCACCAACAATTATATTATTATATATACAATTTTTCATATAAATCTAATAATGTCTTTCCCGAATATATTTAAGAAAGTGAAACCATATTATTTTTTAGTTTCAAATAAAGTTTTAGTGCCTCAACTGGGTAAGGGTATTTTTGTCAATTCGAAAAATATTGGGCGACATTTGTAACGATCATGGTAGGTGGAGGAAACTAATAAGAAAATCAAAATACAAGACGAAATTAATAGAATTAAAAAAATGTAGGACCTAACTTTAAATTAGGTTCAAGTCAAGGGATCAAACTATTATTTAGTTATTCATAGAATTAATTAGTCTATGACAAATTTACTCTTTTAGCATTAATTAATGGTGAGTGATTTATTAAGTTAAGGGGCAGGTTTGTCCATAAATTAAGTTCTAAGAGGCAACCTAGACTTTTATAGGTTAGATTAAATTAGATTAGATTAGATTAGATAGATTAAATTAGATTAGATTAGATTAGATTAAATTAAATTAGAGTAGAGTAGATTAGATTAAATTAGAGTAGAGTAGATTAGATTAGATTAGATTAGATTAGATTAGATTAGATTAGATTAGATTAAATTAATAAAATCTAGCAGGGTACCACCCCTATTTCCTTAAAAAAAATATTACAAAAGTAAGTTTGAATGTTTGTTTCCACTGTTGGATGATCATATTATTTTAATTGGTTATCAAGAGGTGTTCATTTTCAATTTGTTATTTTGTAAGTTTGAGTTTCCCTTGTTGAACATATTCATAAATACTTTGGGTTGGAGTACCTGTATGTCACCGTACCCAGAAAAATTTTAGACTATTTTTGAAACATGATTAAAACATATATTGATTTATTTAAATATTGACACCCCCTAATACTGACATCCTCTCATACTCGCGTCGTGGCATGGGCACGGGCACAAATACTAGTTTAAAATAAAATATATTTCATTCCAATCATGGTGGAAAATAAAAATAAAAAATATGAAAAAATATGTTGATAGTTAGGTTTGTTAGTTGAGGTTCGAGAGATTTGGGATTTATAAAGTATTGTATAGAGGGTGCTTATTAAAGTGAATTCTTTTTTAGAGGGTTGAAAAAGTGTTTATGAAAGAGAAAACGAGGTAGCTAGCGTGTGGTATAGGGTTTCAGTGCTGTGGATGCTCTTACAATTTCATGTTCAGGTTCACTCCTTGATAGGGGCCATTTCACCCTTCCCTCCTGGTACTAGTTCATCGTAGGTCACCCGGGAATATTTATCCTTGTATGGTCTTTGATCCATGTGCCTCATCTAGGGCTGACGATTGGGTGGGTTGAATCGAGTATGAGTCGGGTCAAAACGGGTCGTGACCCATTATAACCCAATTTTTTTCCCATCTGCATTTATTCATAGTAACTTAAAGAAAGACAAAATTAAGCCAAGATGTCATATATATTACCATGAGAAATGAGAACAAACAATTGCAATTTAAGTCAAAACAGAATGCGAAATTGATTAAATTCATACCATGTTCTATTTCAAATATGAATTATTACTTAACTACATTTAGATGGGAAATGTAAGCACTTTCAAATCTCAATTACAAAAACCAAACCTACAATTTGTATTGTTACTTGTGCTACCACTTGTGTTGTTCCCTGCAACCAAAAACCAACCTTAATTTCTTTGAACAAGCATAAGTACAATTGCTCTTTAAGTTTATACACAAATTTAAAAAAAAAAAAAAAAAAAAAACAACATTCTTACATTATTCAAAAACTCCAAAAATTGCTGAATATAAGAATATGCAAAAGGCTTAATGGAAGCAGTCCGTGGAAGAACCTACAAGTCATAAAATCCAAACATAATTGTTTAAATGTCCCAAAAAAACTTTCAATAATTAAAATTTTTCAATATTTATGACTCAACCTTGATGGAATTTGAGAAGGCATACTAATAATATCAATTGAGTTTTCACTTCCGTGCTCTAATGTGCCAAAGTCCTCAACAAGCAACTCCTCATTTTCTCCATCCCCATCAAACATCTCTGTTGTATTTTTTTTTTTAATCACCATACAAGATCAAAATCAAATTAAAATGATTTAGACAAAATAAATGCTAAAACCAACCATTGTTTTATAGTCTTTCAAATAAGAGTCTCACTGTATAATCAGTCTCGTGTACACAACAACACCTCTGCATTTGATAACAAAAGAGAATTGCAATACTTTCCAAAAATTTGACCCCCCCCCCTAATACTAAATGAAGATTCTGAAGCGACAGAGGTTATAGAAACACTCAAAATATCACGTGTCATCATAGAAAGCTCCGGGAGTCGAACTAGATTTCCTTTCCAGTAGCTCAAAATATCTAAATCAGCATACAACTTTCTGTTCGGGGGGACTGTTTTCGAGATACAAATCTAATTGGGATTTGTTAGAGTTTGGCATACGGCGTTGGCTTTGAAAGAAATCAAAATCCTACAAAATTACAATTAAAACATGAGTAGAAAACCATCTTTAAAAATTCATTAACAATGGGAATTACTAAAAACTTAAATTTAACTTACAGCCAAATCATCTCCATCATAAGCCGCATCCACATCACTTTCAGCCACTTGTGCACAATGTATGGAAGGGCTAGTGATATGCTTGTACTCATTGAATAAGCACTTTAACTTGTTGTGGACATTCGCCACCAATTCATCAACTTCCTTTCTAATGTTTCCAAGCTTTCCATAGCAAAACTCCACCATCTCCAACTTATACCGAGGATCAAGAACAATCACAAAAGACAATACGACACAATACTGCTCCTAATATTTTTCAAATTTTCTCATCATGTTTTTTGCCATGTCACTTAAGAGAAGATCATTACTAGCCATTTCCCCTTTGATAAGCATTTAAATTTTCCACACATTCAAAAAATACAAATTTGCGGTCAGATATTTGCATCCAGAAAACAAGATAATGATGTCGTAAAATGGCTTCAAGAACCTCGCGACTTTCTCAGCTTGGTTCCATTCTTCTTCAATTGGACAAGTCTTAGAGTTCAAATCAACCAACTTCATTTGAGAAAAAGCTTCGATGTTGTAATGCACTCTCTAGCATAAGATAAGTTGAATTCCATTTTGACACCACATCTTGACAGACCTTCTTACCACCCGCACCTGAAATTTGGAAATGAATTCTGCAAATGCTAATATTCTTCTCCCTTCTCATCTCACATACTTAACACATTCCCGAATTTTATGAATACATGCATCAATCCCCTTAAGTCCCTCATGAAATATAAGGTTGAGAATATATGCCACACACCTAACATAAATAAACTCGCCATTACAAATAAGCCCGCCCTTCAACAAAAGGTGACCTTTCAAGATATTTACTACACCATCATTATACTTTGCATTATCTAATGTAATCGAAAATATTTTTTTTCTCAAGACCCCAATCTCTTAAGAAGTTAATCAACTTCTCTGCTATCATACTACCATTGTGAGGGGGATGCACATGCCGAAAATTTAGAATCCTCTTCTGTAAAGTCCTTTTTTCATCTACATAATGGGCCGTCAAGGCCATATAACTATTGGTGCTAGGAGACATCCAAATATCCGATGTCAAACATATTCTACTACTAACAACTTGTAATTCATGTTTAACCTTTTCTTTCTCTTTCCTATGCTTTTTGAGCACATCCTCTTTTGTTGTGTTTCTAGTGATATGTTTTACTTCTAGTTGTAAAAAACTATACAACTCCCTAATTCCTTCATCCTCCACAAAACTAAATGGGTAGTTGTGCTTAATAATTGCAGCACACATTTTTGCCCCGTGCATTGCTTGGTCCAAAGGAGCATATGTATGTGGATGTGATCATGTGAGTGTGACTCCACAAGAAGATTGTGCTTAAGCAAATGGGGGTTTAAGTTTGTAGTACCATTTACAGAAGGACGTGTTCGGCTAGTATAAGTGTGGCTGCAAATTTTACATGTTATGATAAACATGCCATCGGACGCATTTGACAAATCAAAATATTTCCAAGCCTCAGCTCTCCTAGCCCACTTTCCACTAGCAGCATAGAGAGAAAAGAGGAGATATTCTAGTATAGAGAAAAGAAAGCCCAGACATATATAATGCCCCATATTATCGATGAACATATGCTTGAAATTGGCGTAGAAAAATTGATTTCAAACCCATATTCAAGCAGCAATACCCATAATAGAACAATTAAGTCCACAATTATAAATACTTTTGCTGCATACTCAAAGAACTAAGAAGACAATAGACATGGATTAAGAAAAAGCTCTACAAACAGGTTTAATAACTGGTTCTCATTGGCCCAAGACATTTAATAAATGAATATTGGAAATTTTAAAGATTGGTCCTCCACATGAATTGAGCAAGATATACTAGCATGTTAAAATTAATGTAGATAAAATATTACTAGCATTTTAAAATTAATCGAAGTCAATAAAAAAATTTCATGTCTAATCGTTCTTCAAGTGGTGTATGTTTTTCTGGAAAGGATAAAGAAAGTGATGTGTAAAACTTAATTTCCCATGTACCCACAACACTCCATAGTTAATTTAACCAATATTTTTTCCCATATAGAGTTGTCAATGTCATCATACAACAAAGCTATCATCCCATGAGAACTATTGATATGAAATATAGTGGTGCTACTGCCATTAGATAGCTTCTTTGCTTACATTTGACAGATCCAAAACACTTTTGGTGATGCTGCAGACTGCAGTAGATTTAAGTCATTTAACTGTCTTAACAAATCTGGTGAAACATTTGGAAAGGTAAATTCAGTGCATCTGTTAGCAATATGAGTTTTCACATATTTTCCTTCCTTCACACTCTGTTTGTCAGCATCGTCATCAAGTTTATCTCTCACTAGTCCGGCAAGATCCACTAGAATTTGACGAGGTACCCTGGAAGATGATGCAGGTAAACACAATATGAGACCTTGAACTCTGAAAAATGAATACGCAGTCGCCTAGGACAAACAGGTTCCAGTTGGAAGAAAAAACAAAACGAGCATAATAGTTTGTTCATAGCAGCAAGTTCTTGCGATCTATTTTGTTTTGTTACAAAAGATGACAATTGATATAATATCTTAAGCATTCCAGAAATGCTGTAGAAAGCCATATTTATCAACCTCATCAACATGTGTCGCGGTAATGGCACATCACTATACGTGCAAGCATATGACTAAACAATGAAGAAATATCAATATAAACATTTATCAATTCACACAAGACAGTATAACACCATTAGTTGGCGGTTACATTGGTCGATGTAAGCATAACATTTTTCAATGGGTTCAGGCGCAATTGCAAATGAAATGCAGCTTAATATTGATGGCAGTCTCAGTATTATGGTATCAGACCTTGTATACGCTGCTCGAGTATCATTCATCTGTAACAATATCATTTTCAATACCATGCAACGTGCACGGTCGGTCTGATTAATATTATGGATGAGAATTAAATCATCATATCAATCAATTTAACCTTTTTAGTTGTCTACTTTGTTATCCTCAACTTGAATGTTCTTATAATGGCATTCACAATCAATAACTAGTACATGGCTTCTTTTAAAAGATTAACCAGACCAGCACAAGGATCTTTCTTGAGTACCCTAAAGCTAGTAAACCAGACCAGCAAAATCTTCGACTTAATCAGCTCTAGCCTCTAGATAATACCAACAATGAGTCCATATAAACATTTATCAATTCAGCACGAGAAAATCTTCCACTTAATCAGCTCTAAAAATTTTCACACAACAACACAGTATAACACCCCTAACATGGCCTAAATCGCAGAAATTTGAGTGGAATAACAAAATTTCCACTCCAACCCAATTACCAATAGTTTCAACTCCCCAATTATTCACCGTTAACCTGGTTTATAGCATACATTCTGGCTCAAGGCCATTTAAGCAATAAGAACAGTACTCCACTATTATCAAATTACCAATAGGGAACCCAGATTTTACGAAAAATCTACTATCAAAAGATCTCCAATTTTTAAATAATTGAGCTGGACAGTAGCAACATTACGAGAAACAAATTCGCAAAACATAAGCTATGAAACGGAGGGATAGAGAACGACGAGAGCGCTTGGAAACTGGAAACAGAGAGGAACCGGGTTACGTTTTCAAAATGCCCTCTTAACCCGTTAGTTTATTGAGTAAATACGGGTATCCATATTTACCCACGTATGTTAATGGGTTGGGTTAAGTTGGGTAAAACTCGGGTCGGGTGAGTTTTCAAGTCCCGGGTAGGATTGCCACCCCTAGCCTCATCTACTCGGGTCAGAACATAAGCTAGTGATGCTTTCAGCTAATGGGCTGTGCAACAACCCCATTTACAAGGTTTATGCCGACTCCGAGTTCGCTTCCCGCTGTTACACGAATTGCCTTTGCATCATTTCTCTTGCTACTGAGATGTTTCAGTTTGTTAGGTTGTCTATTGGCTGCCATATATTCAAGCAGTAATTTAAAGGTTAGCCAGAAATAGAATCCAAATAATGCATTACAAATGCCCCTACTACTAAAGTTCAATAATCACAAGGTCCACAACTTATGTTTTACTTCACCAAACCCCAATAGATTATTAAGAAAGTGCTACAAAATGAATTTAAAGAAAAGAAAACCATCACCCTACCTACCTGTTTTGTTTTACAAATATAGGACCAAATTTATGTAACAAACACAATAGTATCGATGCTAGACACTAGTACAACAGACCACTATTGACTATCAACCAAAACACTCGGTCAGAATTTTTGAAACAAAGAAAGAGTGCATGCTAGGTAATTGCTGTACGGGTCTGACCACGCTTTGAAACACAGCTGGAAATACAATATATGTACTTAACCACCCACCAGTACTAGTAATATTCTTCTGATTGTGTTTTGGGAGTCTATCGCGCCAAACAATCTCATTTCTATCTTTGAATATGTAGTGTATCCCTTCAAATTTGCATGTACAGTTCTTCTAACTATGGCTATAAGTCATCAAACCGAAAACAATGGGAAACCCTAAGATGGTCTGCAAGCCGGATAATTGATGACTGCACCACTTTTGACTTCGGAGAGACGGTTTCCAGTAGATTGGGTAGGCACACAGGTAAATACTCATCAATATCTTCCCGATGGCGGAAAAGAGTGAGCACAGACCGGCAGAATATAAATCTGGAGAGAACACAGGATACCCAAATATCAAAAAATAATAAAAATAATAAAAATAATATATATATATATATATATATATATATATATATATATATATATATAATCATTGTACTGCAGAAGAATAAGTAGTCTACCACAAATCCTGGAGTTCAGATATTAGGCGTGTCAATACACTTGTACGGAACAAAAATTACCTGAGAACAAGCCGTCGCAGCAATGGATCAGATAAATGTTGCGCCCACGCTAGATCTAGGCTAGTCGATGAACAGAGAATCACTTCCCACTCTGAGAAGGCAGAGGAAATAATGCTTTCAGCATCTTCATAAACATCCTGGGAACACAACCATGAACAAGTATGACTAAGCAAGCTGGAGAGGCCAAGGGGAGGTTTAAAAACTCACAACCAGACTTACCACATCATCGGTAGATGTCAGGCCAACCATTTGGCAAAATGCCTGTAATGGAGCAGTCAAGAACAAGGTGAACTGACCTCCATTTTGGGTTACCTCAGCACCTGATTGATTCTTGAACGTTGGCCTCAAAGGAGAAAGGAGTAATGCAGCAGGTTCCCCCCTTTCTGCACCATGTAGAACCTGTTGAGTAATAACCATGTAAGCCACTCAACAATGAGGGAAGCTTCCTAGCTATGAAGAGGAAATATATTCTTCAAGAGCACTATCATCACAACAGGATCCAGAACGTTATCTTCGTTGGGGAGCCTCACATTAGGTATGTTACACAGAAATAAAGTAAACTCCAATTATCCATGATATAAGGCATATCCATTAGGAACATGCTCGAAGATAAGTAACATTGAGAACTAGCAATGGTAGGAGGAAGCGGCACATAGTCAGGAATTGTATGTAAAACAGGAGTTTTAAGGGCCTCTGAGCATGGTTCAATGACACAGTTTTGTGCACGGTTTTGGCTGTAAAATTTTCAGATTGGTTTTGGTTTTAGTTTCGGTTTTCGGTGATATGGCAAAAAAAGTTATTTAAAATGTTGAAAATGTCTAATAGCATAGTTAACATGGTGGAGATTTGCACAAAATAAAGAGCAATTATAGGTAGCATTGTTCTGGTGCTAAAACAAATCTTGCTGGTACATTTTTTATACAATACTATCTATTAGGTTATTGTATCATTACATAAAGTGCTCAATAATACATGTATATCACATACAAATGCAAGTAATAGCAATTTTCGCAATTTTAATGTCCTTTAAAATTGAAGAAAATGAAAAGGATTACACATCGTTGATTGGCCCACCAAAAAAAGGAAAAGTCATGTAGGACCAAACAACACACATACGTCGTCGTCAGGGAAGAAGCGATCTTTAGATTGCAATGAGAAGAGAGGCCGAGGGGAATAAAGGGATGTGAGGACTTCACTCACTCCATAGTCCATAAAGGTTATTGATTTGACTCAGCCAATTTGTCTTGCTTTTCCCCAAGTAAACTTCCTTTGTCAAGCGAGTTCTACCGAGTTTCCTCAAGTTAGGGGTAGAACACTTGGCAATTGACTCGGTGTTACTTTTCGGCTTGGCATCCCTGAAATCCAAACCGAGTCGCCAAACTGTCGGTGACAGCCAAAACTTATATATTCCACATTGATTAAAGAGTGATGCTGATTTTAAAAGTCTACCATTATTAACAATAGAAGAGAAGTATTTCACATTGGTTAGAAAAATGATATTGGTTTAAAAAGTTTTTAGATGATGTATCTCACATTGGTTACAAAGAAATGTCTCCCACATTATTTTTAAATGAGTATTGGCTATAAAAGTCATCAGATAAAAGTAGTTTTATATTATTACCAATAGAAAATATGTATCTCATTATTTAGAAATGAATATTAGTTAAAAAGTCTTTTATCTACTATTATTATTACTAATAAAAAATATGTATACCACATGGTTAGAATGTGATGTTGGTTTTAAAAGTCTTTAGATAAAAGACTTAAACTTTCATTACCAATAAAAATACAAAATTAGTATCCCACATTGTTTAAAAATGAATTAAGATTTTAAAAGTTTTTAACAAAAAAACTTCTAATATTATTATCAAGTTAGATGTTAATTTTAAAAGTCTTTAGATTAAATATTTTTACTATTATTACTAATACAAAATATGTATCTCACGTTAGTTAGAAACTTATGTTAATTTTAAAAGTATTTAGGTAAAAAATCGTTTAATATTAGTAACAATAGAAAGAAAAAATGTGAGTGTTAATAGGAAATTAATCACACTCCTTTCTCTTCTAATATTTTTTATGGAATATGGAATCTCAATTAATTAGCTTCCATTTCAAGGTGAGCTGCCTTGAATAACTCTACTGATAACTAGTTGTGCACATGACCCTCAAACTAAAACAATCTGCACCAAATATCTACTATAATAGAAGGGGAGGCCTTAAAATGAATAGTGATTGAAGCCCTGTTACACTTTGTGGGAAAAATAAAAGAAAAACGCAAGTTTCTCTCTCCTCCCTCTCTACTCACAACACCTTTCACAATCCTTTTTATCTCTCCTTCATCCATTGTTAGTACTATTCTGCAACAAACCCACCAGACCACCACCACCATCCTGTTTGATTTTCTTTCAAATCCCAACTCAAAATTAACCTAGTTTAAATTTTCATCACTGCCATTGCATCGACGGGGTATTGCATTCACCTCTAACAAATTGCAAATGACTTTAAATCCTTCCTATGTACACTTTATTGAAATTTTCTTTCAGTACAACGATTAATTAAGAAAGATATCCTAAATTTCTATGCAAGGCCCCTGAACATACCCAATGCTTTAGCCCAAAGAGAGGCAAAATACTTGTTAAGTTACCAACTCATCTAAAAGATTAAATTGTTAGATAGGGACCTAACAATATATATCAAGCTTAACATTCCCCCCTCACGTGGAGAGATACACATACATGCCTCACCAAGGGCATCACAAACCAAACGAGAGTGACAATATGCACTCTCAATATTCCAGGTAACAAATGCAAGTGGGATGATTCAAGCCCACGACCTATGCACTCTCAATATACTATCTTAAGTTACCAACTCATCTAATGCAATGCTCTGAAGTCAGAAGTAATTAAGAAACTTTCACACCGAAGATCACAAATGGCTGCAAACCCTTCCTAAGGTTTAACTTACAATGATGGTGCTGCAGGGTTTATTGTGGTAAAAGTGGCAGTGTTCATGTCCTCGGATCTTGGAAGGAATGTGGTGATGGAGGAGGCAGAGGTGGTGATAAAGGAGGGCAGGAGAGATCAGAAAGAGAGAAGAGACTTAGAGAGGCATGAATTGATGACAGAAAGAAGTGTTCTCTTTTAAGGTTTTCTTTAGTTTCGAAATGACATATACATAAGTCATTTTTTCTTGTTTTTATTTGTTTGTTTTCATGGATTAACGGATCTAACCCAAACCCATTCAAACCCGATTCATTAGATGCGTTAACTCGCATACTCATGGCATAGTTATCTAATCTACGATAGTAATTTGATCTACAATAATGAGCGCCAACACCATTATCTTTCATGAAAATTTATTTCATCAAAATGTCAATTCAGGAAGCCCTGCATTACTCTCTAAAGTTTCAAAAGTTGAAGGCTAGATAGGCATGTACCAGTAACTTTATTTCACTAGTTTTTCGAATTGAAGGCAAAAGTTGACGTGTACATACATCAACTTTATCAGCAACCTGAATTTAACTAAAACCAGTTCTAACTCGCATATTCAAGGCATAGTCTCTCAAACTTCTAAGAACTGGCAGATCTGAACATGAACATACATCAACCCTGATATCAGCGACCAAAGAGCGTCAAACTTTTAAGTACTGCTCACTTCTCTTATTAGAAAGGTCGATTGTTCAAGCCTCACTGGAGGCACTATTGCTCAAGCCTCACTAGAGGCACCGTTGTTCTAACCACATGGCATTGTTGCTCAAGCCTCACCAAAGACACCATTGTTCTAGCCGAATGGCACTCTTGATCAAGCCTAACTAGAGGCACCATTGTCGTATAGTCGAATGACACTATTTAAATACTTTGTAACTAGTCCATTGGGTACAAGAATAGGAGAAATCACATTTGGGAGACAGCCCCTTTGGGAGTGTGTTGGACTATATGGAGGGAAAGAAACCACAGGGCTTTTGACAATGAGGAAAGGTCTGTGTCTTGGAACTGAAGAATTTTTTGATACGTACTCTTCATTTCTGGTGCTCCGAGGCGACTCAGTCTACTTCCAGTCCTAACACTTCTCTTGTAGAGTTTGTAAATAATATTGATATTGGCTAATTCTTTTGGTAATGTATACTCCTAGTGTACGAAGGCCGCATTACCTGATTTGATGCTATTAATTTAATCATTACTTATCAAAAAAAAAAAAACCTTTGTAACCTTATCAACACATTAGTAATAATATTAAGGGTTGGGTAACGTCAATGTCTCCTCCAACCTTTTAAAAAAAACCTAGTGCAACAAGTGATAACAAGTTTTGACAAACCTGCCTTGAATAATCGGCTGTTGTCACTATCAATAATCAAGAAAACAGGCCTTCTAGTGAAAGGAATTAAGTCAGCTGGGTACAGGTTGTTTGAACCTGAAAATCAAATTAACAAAGCGTGGGTAAAATAATAGTCCCTCGAATTTCTGACTCCAAGTCTATCAGAATATATACATGTCATAGCATATAGACAATGAGGATTCCTACCATCACTTCTGCTAGGACCCAACCAGAGAGAATTCTCAGAGTGTTGACTAAAGTCTCCATTGCCATTAACATGATTCTCAAGAATGGTTTTACCTCGATCATGAGAAATATGAGAAACCATATTGAGCTTCGAAAATGTTCGTGAAGTTCCAGATATATTCATTTGTGAATTACTGCCAGCAGAAGTTCCTGCAAAGGACAGTAGGGTTAGTTTCTAGCATGGAAAACTTTAATTAGTCCATTTTTTCTAACTGAAAAAGGGAAAGATATAGTAACCTGAGGCTGCCAAGTATATAAGCATTACACTTTCAGGAGGGAGCTCGTCACAGATCATAGCGATAACCTGACCACGAAAGATAAAGTATTATTTACAGATTGGTTGACTATATGGAGGGAAAGGAATAGAAGGGTGTTTGAGGATGAGGAGAGGACGGTGGACAAGTTGAAGGATGAGCTGCTTCATATGTTACTCCTTTGGGGGCTGAGGATACTAATACTTCCAATATTCATAACATTTCATGTATCGATTTTGTTAATAGTTTTTCTATAGATTAGTCTGATTGTGTATTCCTATAGTTGTTCAAGGACGTCTCCTGTTTAGACGCTTTGGTATATAATACTTATCAAAGAAAAAAAAAAGAAAAGAAAAAGCTTTACACTCTATCAAACAAATACAATGCACCAAGCAAGATACTTGAATTTGAACCACTGGCAGATAGCCCAAGATTTCAACAAAAAGCAGCAACAGAATTTCATGAAGGATTCTACAGACGGAACAAGGAGAACAGTAGCTACAATAGTGTTAAGGCTTATATACTCACCGCTAATAACTGAGTCACAGAAGGCCGATAGAGAATAGCCTTCTTTGGATTTGGTGGTAGAGTTGGATCTGTCATATCTGCCACCAAATTTATATCAATTAATCCAGAAGTGCCAGATTGATTAGGCAAAGCACCATTCTCGTGAGATTCGACAGGATTTTTCTGATAAAAAGAGCCACTTGGTTCCCATTCCAAGCACTGCATCATTCTGAAAGTATCCAATGTAATTTCTGCAAATTTAACCTGAGATGAAATGGATAGGCAGGGAACAAATTAGCTTCGAGGTTAAGTTGTGTTAAGCTTGATATACATTGTTGAGTCCCTATCTAACAGCTTAACCTTTTAGATGAGTTGGTAACTTAACATGGTATCATAGCTTTGGTTTGACAAGGTGGTGGGTTCGAGTCATCCCGCTTGCATTTGTTAACCGAAATATTGTGAGTGCATATTGTCACTATTTGGTTGTGATGCCCCTGGCGAGACATGTTTGTGTATCTCTCCATGTGTGGACGGGTCACACGTGAGGGGGAGTGTTAAACTTGATATACATTGTTGAGCCCCTATCTAACAGCTTAAGCTTTTAGATGAGTTGGTTACTTAACAAGTTGAATGGTAACATAAGTTACATAACGAATAAGCACACTTAGGCGGCGAAGTAAATATATAAAAGCAATTACCTCATTCCGGTGATAGCTCGTAAGCACTACATCTCGCAATTTAAGCATCTTTTTTGCATGGAAATGTGCCACGTATGGAAGAGAAGCTGGATGAGAATCGAACATAGCACAATATCGCAAAGGCCTAACTTTTACGGCAGCCATATCAAGTTTCATAAATCGAACCATTTCTTGAGCAATTACCTTCCATTCTTTGAAATTGGTTTCCTGGAAAGAAAATTAGTACAAATAATTTGGTCATACTCACAAGTAAATAACACATCACACCACAAAAACACAAACACAAAGACAATGCTGACCCACAATCCCAGAAGAGGAAAACGGGAAGAAAAAAATCGAATAAAACTGCTTCAACTGTGTAGATAAAATTGTTAAAGAACCATACACTCGTGCATGCTGAACAAGGAGGCAAGGAGCAACAACTAAAATGGTTGGAATACAACTAAGTCAAAGATAGGGTAAAAATAACTGACTGAAAGTGATGTGGCCTTCACAATCTCTATTTGAAAACATATTAACCTTCCAGGTTTCCTCTTAAAGAAAGCAACTCGATTGAACAGGTGAAAAAAGAAAACCCTGATCGGGATGATAATAAGTCATTAAGTTGTAGCTTTAGGTATTTGGAGGCTTTGGGAATGTTGAACAGGTTTTGAAAAATTTGGAACTCCTAGACCGAAGCAACTCTAAACAATGTCAATTTTGGGTTTGCTTTAAATGGCATTCAGTGGAGTGTATTACATGTCAATTTTGGATATTATCTCCAAAATTGAAACATCAAAATAGAATCAAAATTAACATCAGAATTACATATCTTGGACTCTAGACCCATTTCTGACCCTGAACTCTACTAAAATATTCATTCAGCCACTGTCTGCAACTCGTACATCAGAAACGTCAATACAAAGACTAAACTATATTAAACATTGAAGTGACATTTTCTCCTTTTAAATTTTCTTTTCACCATATATTGAAAATTTCAAGCTCAACTTTTGTGACTGTTTATCAAACTAGAACGGCACGTTTATCACCTTGCAAAAAACTCATGTTATACCCCCTTTTATCTGATGAGGCAATAATTACACATGAAAATCACAGAGATCACTGCACTTTTTAAGGCAACGTAATCATTACAAATAACATAAATGGTCAAATCAGAATATTGTAAACAAACTGAACCACCAAATAGTATCAGATTTACCTAACCTACCCAATTCGGCTAGATTGCATTAACTAAACTCCTTATAACATAATTCAGCTACCCTCTGCACACCATACTTTAAAAAGATCTTGTATATAACGAGGCAATAATTATACATGCAAAATCACAGAGATCACAGCAGTTTTTAGGGCAAAGTAATCATTAAAGAATACATAAAAGATCAAATCAGAAAATCATCCTCAAACTGATACACCAAATATTTTTATTTATTTGTTTATTATATATTTAGTTATAAATTGATAACCAAGGGGAGAGGCCACCATGGCAAGGCCACACAGCGCCACCCAACGGACCAAACAAGGGGCCCATGAAACATCCCCGGTCCCACGAAAATCGGAACACTGGGAACAACCCGGGAGATTTGGACCCCAAACCTCAAGGTTGTATTTTACTTAAGGACTGCAGCTCAAGCATTGAGCTACCACCATGGGGGTGAAACACCAAATATTATCACAATTACCTAACCTATTTTTAGCTAGAACTCATTACCTAAGCGTCAAGTTAACTCCTACTTAAAACGTAATTCAGCTAATCTCTTCACATCATAAATCAGGGATCATCCAACGAATCTCTTGACAAAAGGTCAAGTCATCTATCTTATTCTCTCCACATGTCCCTTCCTTACACCAAGATCCACGGGATCCACTGAACTTCGCACTTAACTTTTCCCCTAACATATAGTCTCAATCAGAAACAACTATCGCTATCAACTGTGCCCTTGGTATCTTAAATTAAGACAAAATTACTATATGCTTCAACTTTCACAATCAAGACAGACAAACCAAAATTCTTACATCAACAAGCTTCTAAGAAATTGTCCAAGAAGCTAAGATCCGATATACAGAGACATACATTGAAAACATTTGTTCTACCATCCGATAAATAAACAGCTTATCCAAACCTTCCCCCAACCATACACCTTAACATCTTCGTAACAAAAGATTCTCTGCTCCAATAAAATAAAATAAATAGTAACTACATCCCCAACCGAGTCAATCACGAACATCTCATCAAATATTACCCTCATGATCACATTAAAGTTTTGAATCAACATAGAAAACAGTTCTATCCATTATTAACTGTGTATTTGCATAATATATGTCTGCCAGGGAAATTAAGAAAATTATAGTAGCTCTGCCATCAATTCTAAACAAAACTTTCTACTGACCAATATACCCTTGCCATCACATAAAGTTTCAAAATGATCCAGAAATCAATTCGACCCTTTACTAATTGACCATTCCTGCACCGGGAAATTAAGAAAATCATAATAGCTTAAGAAGATATTGTAGCCAAGAGTTCTGTTCACCATTTGAACCTTGTGATCGCATTAAATTTTTAAAAACCAACTACCAAGATCATAATCATCAAGACAATCAATGAATTGGAAAAGGACAAACATATCATACCAGAACTAGCCACAAACAGAGGCTCAAATACGCCCACAGTCACACACACACACACACACACTAAACCGCCCAATAGCAAGTGTATTAGGGACACATACCCGAAAATTGGCTCGGCTATCGTCAACAAGAGCCTTAAACCTCTCAACAAGTAAATTGACCACCTCCCACCGGTTCAAAATCAACGAAACAAGCAAAAACCTCGCGTAAAACCTCAGCTCCTTAAACCTCAACCCTCGATCCCTCCCCAAAACCTTATTCGATCCTTCAAAATACCCTCGGTTCAGTATAGCCTCGTAGAAAATATACGATTCGAGTAAAAACCTAGCCTCGCTCGTCCTCATGTACTGGTTGAAGTAGAGTTGACCGATCCGAGAAGCGATCTCGCCGATTTCCCAGCGCTGGAGGCCCGATTCGACCAGCTTCGCCCGGTTCTCTTGCTGGTACTTCCATAACCGCATGTAAGCTTTGAATACTTTCGGAAAGTAGTGGTTCAGGCCGTGGCCGTACGGTGTCACGTCGCGGACTTTGGCGAATTTTCGCTCGGCGGCGTCGGAGAGTGATCGGAAGGTTTTTGGAACCACGTCTTCCGCCATGACCGGTGGTCAGTTGGTGGAGTAATAGTTGATATCACCGTTGTACATCGAAAATTACCAAAACAAGCCCTCCGTGTGTGAATGTAGTAGTTGGCTTAAGAGGTGGAGACAGAGATAGAGGAAGCAATCGAAATGTTATTCTATCGCACTAACGAGTTTCCCGGCGACTGAAGTGACGGCGGGAGAGGGTGGGGGCGGAATAAGATTTGGATGAATGATGATTCAGTTCTTTTTTCTTTTTTTTTCGCAGGTGGGGAGGTATTTTTGTGTGGATGTTGCGTGAACAGTGTACGAAGTCCACAGGAGAGAGAAAGAGACAGCGAGGGACAGAGTGTGTGAGCGTGAGAGAGAGAGAGAGTTCTATTTTTGGCCGTCGGATGGGTGGGTTTTGTCTTTATGGAATTGATAGTTGTAAGCCTGCAGAACTTGGGAGTATTTTCTCTTTGTTTTGTTTTAGAAACTGTCAATTAAGCGTGGAAGGTGTGATAAAAAGAAAGAAAAAGATAAAAGAGCCTCGACTAGACCTCCCGTATCATCAGATTTTGCATCGAATTTGATACCAAATTATGGATATGAATTTATATAATTATTCAATAATTCGAATTTGAATCGGATAATCTATTTATTAGCATATTATATAGGAATTTATATATACTCAAAAATAACATATTCATTATTATATGTATACATAATATAAATAATTTACTTGATTATTTATATTGGTTTAATTTATAATTTCCTTTAGTGTTTATGTGTATATGGCACATAATTAAAGTAGAGTGAAAAAGTAAGGGTAAAGTGATAAAAGTGATGTTCTAAAATGATAAGTTTCAAAGTGGACAGTTATTTTGGGACGGACGAAAAAGGAAAGGGGGACGATAATTTAGGGACGGATGGAGTATTAGGTTAAGTGGTTCATTTTATTTGGTTTAGACCAAAACCACAAATCAAACCGTTTCCAATTAGTTTTCGAAAATCTCAAATGGAACCAACTCAGGTATGGCTTAGAACCGAATCAAACCGCTCGATTTGGTTTGGTTTGGTTCGATTTTGTGGTTTATATAAATTATTTTTAATCAAACTAACCAACATTAAAAATAAGATTTTAATTTGGAATAAATGTCAAAATTAGGAAATAACCTACTAACAACAAATTATCATAAAGAAAATAATACAAATTCAAAAATAAATACAAACAATGGAAGAAATAATAGTTCTCCAACAATCAAGATTTTGTTTGGTTTAGTGTGTGTATATATATATATAATTATATAACTAAATCAAATACCTAGATTATGCATATGAGATGATCCAAATGTTCAAAATAGTTAAGAAATGCAATATAATATATATTATATAATAAATAAATAAAAATATATAGGTTGGTTCGGTTTGGTTTGGTTTGATAACAAAAATCGTGAACCGAACCGAACCAAGTTGTTTTCCAATTTTTGCAACTGAAACCAAACCGTCTTCGATCAAAACCAAACCATACCGACTGATTTGGTTTAGTTTTGATCGGTTCGGTTCGGTGGTTCCGATTTACATCCATAAATTTATGTATGGATCATCTTCCCTTTCATATTCTCATTGTTTTTTATTCATAAATCTCTATTTCGAATTGGATCAGATATGCTAAATGGAAATAGATTCAGATATAGATTAACATTCACTTGATCTGTCGAGTTATCAGATCGACGATATAAGATTTTAGATCGGGTTCAGATATACTTATATCTGAAATATATATATATATATATAATCCATTGATCAGCCTAGACTTAACCCAAGAGAGAAGTTGCACGATTGAGATCTCTTCTCACGCTTTTTCTTCACATATCACCAAGTAATGTGATCCTAAGTCATATTTAAATTTATTTTAAACCGATAAACATTATTTTAAAGTACTAATTTGAGATTGAAAGATGCAAGTAGAAAGTAAATTCGGTAGAAAGCAACAACGATATCACGTTATTAGTGTTATCAATCATTATTATCATTAAAAAAATCCATGACTATTTTAGGTCAAATGAGACTTTTTTTTGGACAAATGAAGTTTTATTGTTTTTTATGTAAAGTGTTTGTTTGTTTATACAATTTTACCCTTCATATATATATATATATATATTTTTTTTTTATTTATTTATTTATTTATTTATTTAAGGATCCTGGCTTTGCATAAACTTATTTTAATTATGATTAACACCAATATTATCAAAATACACCTATTAATTATTATTTTTCAAACGTGGACTGTTTAACTGAAACAAAGTGATTTTATTTTACGGTTTTACTGATCATTTTCATATGAAAGAGATCGTATAATATACGATGATGGCGAGCGAGCGTATAGTGTGGCGACCAAATATTCAAGTTTTGGATTGAATTATTTTTCAATTCACAAAAGCAATTTCCCCTTTTTCTTTTAAGTTTTTAAAATAAACAACATCGCTTTCTAATATATATATATATATATATATATATATATATATATATATATATATATATATTTGTGTGTGTATAATTTTTTAGTTTCTATTTTAAGCATTTGTCAATGCCTAATGCTAACTTGTAGTATTAAAACTAAACGCAAACGACGACGTGGTTTGACTTTTTATTTCTTATTGTCATTTTCTTGATCTTCCTTTCTATTACTTCAAATTGGTCCTTCTCTTCCGAGGTGGATGGCTTCTGGTAACGACCTATGGGAGGTTTGACAATCGGTGCCAGCGAAGACATGTGTCTTGACTATTTTAATTTCCATCTTTTAGTCCAAACTCTCAAAAAATAATAGAACAGTTCTTCTGTAAAACTGTATTATAGATTTTAATTCGTAAGACAGATTCTACTTTTAAATTCAATTCATTAATACAAATTAATATGTTTTACATAAAATTCAATTCATCAATACAGATTCTACTTTTTAAATTTAATTCATCAAAAAACGGTGAATCAAGTCAAATTAATATGTTTTACATAAAATACTTACAGCCATTTTAAAGTTTCTACCAAATAATATACCCGGTTACTCTATTTTAATCATTTCTAAGTTTTTACCAAATAATATACCCGATTACCCTATTTTAACTTTTTTAAGTCAAATTGAGAGTTAGTTGGATAAAAATTTAACATATATATTTTTTATGTTTTTACAGAATCATAAACCATGTAATTCGTAAAAGTTAGGAGTTAAACTTTTATTTGACAAAATAGTCCTGGTTCTTTAAAACATATAGAATCGGGACCAACCCATATGTCAATACATTGGTCGGTAACCAATTTTGAACACGTTTAACCAATACAATGTGTATAACCCTTTGATCAAGAGGATAGTTTTACATTTAGATTTTCATTAAATTTATTAAAATTGTACATATTTATTTTATAAGATATATTATATAATCATAATCATGTTCTTCCTTCATTACAACATTGAAACATGAAACGGTATTTCAATGTTATTGTGAAAATAAACTAAATTTAATTGTAAAAATCATTACTTACAAATCGGTAATAATGAAGTTTAAAGGTCGGTCAATTAAGAAAGTTGTAATGATTATGTTCAATTTATTATTATCATCTATTCAAATAAAAAGATAAATGAATAATTCGGTTACATAAGTTTGCAATTAAAATTTGAATGATTGCTTTTTAACAAGGTTACATATTCAATACTCAAATAAATGAAATTGATTGGAATCATTTTATTGTTACAATAATAACACAATGAAAGAACCAAATGTTTTCCCCCTATTTTCTCTTTAATCAAATAAGAAACTTGGTTGCATTTCCATTGAGGATCAAATTATTATAGTATTTTCTTCCATGTCAAGTACATATGTTGTGCTTGACAAGTTGTATCCCTAATTTGAGAAGCATCAATTTCCTCCGCAACATGGTCCATTAAACCAAGCCATATGCAATATAAAAATATATATATATATATATATATATGGATATATCAAAATATGAATATAATAATAATAATAAATTATACTCAATGGGAAATTAGAAGTATATTATATATAAAATAATAATAATAAATACATATTGGGGTTCGGTCCTACGTGTTTTGGTTTCTAGAACCAGGGGCCGACCCAATTGTCCGTGGGTTCGTAAAAATTCGATCCAGACCAATCAAAGTATTGGTCCGGTCCATTTTTCCAAATAATGGCGAATTCAAAATTTGATGGAAATTTGGACGGAAATCACAACGGATAGATGAAATTTGACCGAAATGACTTTTTGTTGGTGTTGATGGTTGGAAATAAAAATTTAATCATATATATTCCCGAAATTTTTATGTTTTTAGTTTCAATCATACAACCATGAAATTCGTCCAAAGGACACCAAAAAAAGTTAGGTTTAACATGTGTGAATTGACCTCCCTCGGTTCGCTCTTTCTATTCTTTATCGTCATAATTTGGGGCACTTCCATCCATATTAGAGCTTGTGAGAGAGAGGCATGAAGGAGAGAGAAACCCTTTCAAAGAAAATAATCAAAACATAGTCCTTTCGACTCCTTCCAAGCTCAAGTTCCTAGTTATTGCTTATTGTGAAAAGTCCTTAGATAAATATATCTACTATTATATATAGCTATAAATTAATACCCATTATCATAATAATTATTAATAGATATTGTTATTAGATAATGGATGAAATATAAAGAGTCAAATGTGGATGCATAAGAATCAAGCTTTATTTAAAGTGGGTGAGGTGGCACAACCATAATGCTTCACCAACTTTAAATATATATATATATATATATATATATATATATATATATATATATATATATATATATATATATAGATTTTTTGAAAATTAATCAATTCATTATTTTATAGTTAATCTTTACAAGTCTCAAATCAATGAAGCACATTGATTTCTCTCTATTTCACGCTTCAATAAAGCACTTATTTTAGAATATCTATATCTATATCTATATATATATATATAAACGGATGCATCTATAAAAGAAATATGCCGTCAAAACTTTCTTTCCAAAATTAGAAGATTCTCTATTTATTAATATAGATACAACTTTGCATGCTATCTGAAAAAAAAAATTAAATGTATCATTACACTTCACACTAATATATATATATATATATATATATATATATATATATATATATATATATATATATATATATATATATATATATATATAAACGGATGCATCTATAAAAGAAATATACCGTCAAAACCTTCTTTCCAAAAATAGAAGATTCTCTATTTATTAATATAGGTACAACTTTGCATGCTATCTGAAAAAAATTAAATATATCATTATAGTTCACACTAATCCATATAAAATGTTCTTTTATATTCCTTGATATTTATGTCAATCATGCTTGAGGGCATCATTCAAATTTCAAAAGTTCTATTGTATTGTACATAGGGAATATCTATTGTATTCTTTTGCCCAACATATATGGTTTAGCTTTGGCATTTTACTTCAAAAAAAATTATTCCTTCCTTGTTAAAATACATTGACTTGGTGTTTACCCAAATCTTTTAAAAAATAAATTAAATCCATCTATGAAGTTAGAATCTATATTTATAATTTTATTTTCTTAAAAATAAAGTTATGTACTTCTCATAGATTACATATCCAAAAATTTCGGATCTACATCTGTGCTTTAAGTAAGCAGATCTGAAAAATTAGAGGATGTAAAAAGAAATTAATAAAATCGAAATAATTTGTCAATACATAATTTAGGAAAATTTCAATTCTAAAATTGACAAGCTCAAATTATCCAGTTCTATGAAAAAAAAAATTAAACGGAACTAATTAAAATGTTAAATCCTATATTTTTAGATCTATTTTCTTTGAATTCGTGCCAACTCCGGTGATTGATATCCATCAACGGGAGAAGGAGGCGCATTTTAGGAAGAAACAAAATGGACTTATGCGGTTGGATAAAAAATAGCACACCAGAGAGTTTATAATTTCTAAATAAAGAACTAGCCCACAATTATTCATTTTATTAATAATGGATTACTAAAAGTGTCTTTTTTTTCAAAAGTTTGACTTTCAAACAATGACTTTTTACTCAGAACGGAGGGAACACGTAATTAACATGATATTTAATGACTTTTGGGGGGGGCAAATGTACATATTATTGTCTTTTTCTATTAGATTATATTTAATCAGTAAATATATACTTCTTCTGACCCAAAATTATTCATCGTTCCCTTTGTGTCCATTCAAAAATTATTAAAATGAAATCTCCATCCATTTTTAAATTATTGTCATCCTTTCGTTTGGAATGGATGTAGTAATGTTAAAGTCTTTTGAATTATTTAATCCATGTCAAAATTATAGTGTGACTAAATGATTATTTTGGTGTTTGTTTTTTTTCAATTGAATAATCATATATAAAATTATGTTGTAGAAAATGATTAATTTTCAAAATCTATAATGACTAATCTTATTGTTATATATTTTTAGTTAAGCAGTGTCCCATAATTTAATCTTTTAATTTTATATGTATAATTTAGTTGAAAACATAAATATCGTGCGTTTTACGCGCGGGTACAAACACTAGTTCTAAATAAAATAAGGGACTTGTAGGAGTGCAACTAGTTTTTAAATTCACATTTACTATTCACTTTTCTCAAAATTATTATTCCTTTTAGAGAAACTTTCTTTATCTCAAAACTAGTTTTACATACATGTGTAAACACACATGCATATATCTCCTTTAATTAAATTATATTAAAATAAAATGAAGATATTAAATAAAATTAAAAAATAAAACAAAACATGATGAAGGGAACACATTATATCGGTATAATGGATATCATTTAATCCAATATTTTATGAACTATTTACGTCATTTTCTCGTTCATAATTTTATAGAGTTTAATAATTAATATTTTTTATTATTAAAATTTAGGATTTTAAGTAGTATAAATAGTAATTCAGAAGTATTTTCTTCTCTATAAAACATATAGATTTATTAAATATTTAAAATTTGTGGTTGGTATCTACTACTATGATTTAATCGTATACATTCCTATGATTTACCAATAAGTTATAATTAATTGTGATACTTGTAAAAATAAATTTTGTTTTGATATTATAATTTTGGATACGATGAAAGAGACACAAAAGTTTCAAATATAGGCAAATCATATTATGAAGATTTCCATAACAGACCTTTTATAATTAATTGTGGTTATATTTCATTTTGTAATCACATGTATTCAATGAACATGTTTTTTATAGCACATTTATTCTTATTCCAGTGTTATTTGCTCATTTTAATTAATCAATAAATTAAGTATGTACCAAAAGAGATTTGTATTTACACATTTTCAATGGGTGGTTACTTCTATTAAATATTATTACATAGAAATATGGGTATGTTCTACAACATATGCATATTTACATATTTTCAATAAATCTTGAGAGTTGTATAATCAATTAATCAGATTTGTATTCTGGATGCAGCTAATTACTATATAATAATACTCAAAAATAACTTTCTTTTTTTAACAAGTATATGACGGATATTTTACCTCTTTTAGACTACCTAACTTTTTATATATAGAGATGATTATGTACTCGTTTTTTTAATGAAGTTAGTATAAATACACTGTTATCAACTACAGTTACTATTATTCATTATGCAATGTATATTTATAATGCTATAAAATAAAATATTAAAAATAAATATGCATATTAAAATTATTTCAAGTTTATTGTAATTTACTATAAATGTGTAAAATTAAAAATAAATACTGATTTTTTTTCGTTTTGACTTGAAGTGTTTGACAGTTGACAGCTGCAGTCCAAACCAAGGAGATGCTGCTATACGTGGAATATTGTGATTTGTGGCCTATATTTTAGAGTCTACTTGTCTTCTCTTTTTCTCTTCTCTTTCCCTTTTCTTTTTCTTTGGCATCAACATGCTATTTTATAGTTGTAGGTTATTTACGATCAAAGTTTGCTTTTTATATCTTATTTTATATATATATATATAACACAGAATACAAGTACAATACTTCAATATGAAAAATAATGTATAAATAGATCTATCCTATTTTATATGCTATGAAACCCACGTTTTACACAAATCCTATCAAAATAAGATTTGAAATCTTCTATCACATCCCCTATTACCCTCTCTGTTTTAATGAATTTTAGTCCACGTGTGTTCTTAAAAAATAAGATTAGATTAAATAACAAGACATATGTAAAACTAAAATTTAATGAGATAAGAAGTGTAATAGAAGTGAGGACATAGGATTCTAAGCCCAAAAGTAAGACAAGTGTATTGATTAAATTAGTGGTATATGTAAAACACAAAAAGCAGATACATCAACAAGATAACGTAATTAATGTAAAAATCTCATTAAATATTTTCTCATATAGAAAGTAGGTAAATACATGTGTAAAACGGTCTTAATGATATTTTTTGTAAAATAGATCATTTTTATTCGAACCACTGTGTATTGGTGGATTGAGTTGTGAAAAAGTAAAATTTCGTCTTACGAATTAAGATACGTAAAACGGTCTTACAGGAGACCTACCTACTCTATAAAGTATAGGAGAAAACATGAATACAAGGTCAATCCAAACAGGATATTTTCATTTTAATTGATATTTTGCATTTGGCAAAGACTTGTGTAGGACGATCTTACAGATCCTAAATCTGTAAGACAGAGCCTCATTTAAAAATTCGCAGGTTAATAACTAAATCTATTAATAAAAATTATAAAAATTGGTCAGCTGAGTTGGTCAACAGCAAATCTTAAAGGTTTAGCCCAAGGTGGTCCAAGGTTCAATATGCCCCAACAACAAAATTAATTTTTAATGCTCATTTCCTCTATTTGCTCCGGTGCCCCTCCACTTTCAATGTTTGCCGCTGAATTAGGTTCAACATGCCCCAGCAACAAAATTAATTTTTAATGCTCATTTCCTCTATTTGCTCTGGTGCCCCTCCACTTTCAATGTTTGCCGCCGAATTCCCACACCTTACAGTTTAATCATTTGTTAGCTCCGTTAGCCATCCGTTAGCATCAATTACCTTGGGATACTTGACAGATCCTAACGGACTTTGACGAAATGCGACACATTTAAAAACCAAACGTGACACATTAAAAACACAAAAGTGACACATTTTAATGTTAAAAGTGACACTAAAAATGAAAATTTATTATAATTTTTATTAAAATACAAAGTAACACTCTTAATACTATAAAATGACACATTTAATATTAAAAAGAACACTCTTAAAACTAAAAAGTGACACTCTTAATACTAAAAAGTGACAAATTTAATATTAAAAAGTGACACTCTTTCTTAAAGAATTTACTTGACCAAAATGAATCATCTCGTGTTTCAAGTTCATCTACTACATGTCTAAATCTTGTTCGCTCTGTTACGAAGGGAATGAGAAAAAAAATTAAGGGAAGTATTGAAAAAGACAAGAAAAAGACTACTGATTTTTCTGATTCTCATCAAGCCAAGGAATTTGGTTCCAAGACTCCTAATGTTCGGTTATTTTAGACATATTTTCAGTAAAGTTTGTAAGTTTGAGTAAGAAACATATACTTTACCTTGAAAAAGTTATGGTTTTGTGTTTTTAACGATTGACACTTGAGAATATATACATTTCTATGAATGAGAAGATATATTTCATTAGTGTTCAATTGGTTATTGTTGTTAAAATCACTAGCCCAAGAGTGACACACTTTAGTCCTAAAAGTAACACACTCCAAACCTAAAAGTGACACTCTTATTGATACAAATTGTATGATTATAAAAATGAGTTGTTTTTACCAAAAGTGATACACCTAATGCCTAAAAGTGACACAATTAATACCTAAAATTGACACACTAAACGTGACACTTATGAATAAAAATTTAAAGACGAAAAGTGATTTTTTTTGCCAAAAGTGACATACGTAAAACTTAAAAGCGACACATTCTATATTTAAAAGTGACACTCTGATTTAAAGTAACTAAATAAAACTTAATCAGACCTAAGGCAACAATTATCCAAAAGTGACACACTTTTGTTCTCAAAGCGACACACGTCAAGCATAAAAGTAACACTCTGATTGATCGTAAATGTAAACAATGCCAAATGACACATCTCTGGCAATAAAACTAAAAAAAAAAGTGACACTCTGATTTAAAGTAACTATATAAAACTTAATCATACCTAAGGCAACAATTATCCAAAAGTGACACACTTTTGTTTTCAAAGTGACACACGTCAAGCCTAAAAGTAACACTCTGATTATCGTAAATGTAAACAATGCCAAAATGACACATCTCTGACAATAAAACTTAAAAAAAAAGTGACACTCTGATTTAAAGTAACTAAGTAAAACTTAATCAGACATAAGGTAACAATTATCCAAAAGTGACACACTTTTGTTCTCAAAGTTACACACGTCAAGCCTAAAAGTAACACTCTGATTGATCGTAAATGTAAACAATGCCAAAATGACACTTCTTTGGCAATAAAATTTTGATTTAAAGTAACTAAGTAAAACTTAATCAGACTCTGATTGATCGTAAATGTAAACAATGCTAAAATGACACATCTCTGGTAATAAAACTTAAAAAAGCAATGGAGAGTTTTGAACCTTACACCAAAGCACTAAACTCTAAACCTCGTATGTTTTTCTGTGAGACATCTCACCTAATTATCTTTTACAAAATTTTATAACATTTTATTTATTTATTATGACCCGTGAATTTTTAAATAGGACTCCGTCTTACGGATAAGGATCCGTAGGAGACCACCTCTTTGCATTTTAGTGATACATGAGTTATTCCGGGTAGGAGATTTAGTTTTAATAATTATTGGTTAATTTGTAAATAATAAAAGATCAAATTTAATCATTTCAAATAAACTAAATATTATTCTAAAAGTTAAATATAGCATCGTGTGAAAGCATAACATAAGATTTAGGTTTAGAATACAATGTGTTTTCACACACACACACACACACATATTAGATAATCATGGTATATATTTGATGCGTCCAAAATCTTCTAAGACGCACTGGACTCTTTCAACAGGATATCTGGCTTTCAACTTATCATTTATCTTCGAGGCCCAACTCTGCAAACAAGTCAAGAAAGTCGTGAACTAGGCAGGGGCACTCCCTACAAAAGCCCTCCGGCGTGTGAATTAGCACAGTACTTAATCAAGTAAGCAATTCAGCAGAGTTTAGGCTTGTAAATTAGAATCACCTACCTCCCTCTTTCATTTTGAGGGGCTTTTATAGTTGATGCCGGAGAGAATAACTGCTCATAACTGCACATTAATGTTCATGGCATAAATGACGGGCATATTAACTGCCCCATTAACTGTCACATTCACCACAACGGTAACATGGAGAGTTTTCCGGACGAAACCGTCCCCAACTAACAATAAATCTTTAATGGACGAGCATAACATATCCTGCTCGTTACGCGTTCCTGCTCGCTGGTTAAGCCCCCAGCTCGCTTATACTCTTGTCTGCTGAAGGTTAAAACCCCAGCTCGCAGTATATTAAAAGCCATTGATCTTTCCTTCGTGCCTTTTGACCTTAAGATGCACGTGCACTGCCTGTGAATGATGACGATGTGCCAGACACATGACCCACGTCTTGGGCCTATTGCGCCGGGCAGCTCAGTAGCACCCTACTCCTTGTCTACTGAGTATTCATGCTCGAAGCGAGGAGAAGGACCTAGAATTCATATATCAAATCGGCCTTAAAACATAATTATTAATGTGTGCATCGAGTTGCCCACGATCAAAGCTTTAAGCAGATGGCAGCCCAAAAGGGATTTAAAGAAACAAGCCATCACCCACCGCCTCTTTGAAGAGACATGCCCATTTTCCAACGAGTCATTAATGTCGCCTCGATCCCCGAGCCTCGATACCCGAGCCCTAATGATGGGTAACCTCCAAGCGATGGTTTCGTCATGTATAAAAGTGGGAGTCTCCCCCCCCCCCATTCCAACTTTTACCGTTTTAAGAAATATCAAAGTCGAAAAGAAACACCTCTGCATTTGAAGTTTAATTTGGCGCTGATCTTGCTCACACCAGCACTCAATCCACAACAATCTTCCAAGATCTACAGCCTTCATTCCTTGACGAAAAAAAAGGTATTCTCTTAAATCTTTGTTTCTATTTCTTCTCCATGCTTTTACTGCTTTAACCCCGAATTAGGGTTCCCCAGTGTTATTCTTCCATATACAGTCTCTTTTGCAGTTAATCTGTTGAAGACTTGAATTTAGAGTGTAGACTATCAAAACGTGGGCTTTTAGGTTCCGATTCCTTCAATTCATCTTGCCCCTCCTTCTATCACCAAACCATTCCAGTCCAAATAAGGGAATCGAGGAATACATGATTGGTGCCCTGCTCGCCGATCTTAGGACAGGCTCTTGCCATGGGTTTTTAGTTGATTTACTTTTGCCAAACTACCCGAGCAAGATTTAACTTGTGTTCCTCGATTCTTGTTTCCTGTAGGATGTCTAGCGACAAAACCCACTCAGAAATTGAAGGTCGTAGCTACGACCATGGTGCTCCTGAGGAAAACCCAGTGTCTACAAGTTCCAGTTCCGAGGAAAGCGAGCAAGAAGAAATTACTTTGATTCCACGAAGACGAAAACCCCAACACTTTGCTGAACCGGAAACGAGCAAAAATGAACAGAACTTTTCCGAAAATGAACGAACTGAAAACCTCCCCAGCTCGAGTAACCCCCGAATCATTACCAACATCCCATCCTCGATCAAATGGGACGAATTGACTTGTGAAGACGAGGTCGGTGCCTGGTTTTGATTCCCTGGGTATGGACCCAAAGAACTACCGGGTAAGAGCCTTCAACCTAAACATCAATGAAAACGGGCATAATTACCAAGGAGACTGGATGGTCTTCTACTTCGATTTTTTCGTTGTAGGGTTTCGCCTCCCCCTTGACCCATTCATTGTAGAATTCCTAAACATAACCAACTCCCTTCCATGCGACCTGACCCTTACAACAGTAAGGTTTCTGGTGGCATATACCGTTGCCTGCAGGCTGCTCGGGTTCGAACCCGAGATGACCTTGTTTAGGAAATTCTTCATATTCTCCTTGTTTAGGAAATTGTTCCCGACAACGGAACCAACTGATGCGTCCAAAATCTTCTAAGACGCACTGGACTCTTTTAACAGGATATCTGGCTTTCAACTTATCATTTATCTTCGAAGCTCAACTCTGCAAACAAGCCAAGAAAGTCGTGAACTAGGCAGGGGCACTCCCTGCAAAAGCCATCCGACGTGTGAATTAGCACAGTACTTAATCAAGTAAGCAATTCAGCAAAGTTTAGGCTTGTAAATTAGAATCACCTACCTCCCTCCTTCATTTTGAGGAACTTTTATAGTTGATGCCGGAGAGAATAACTGCTCATAATTGCCCATTAATGTTCATGGCATAAATGGCGGGCATATTAACTGTCCCATTAACTGTCTCATTCACCACAACGGTAACATGGAGAGTTTTCCGGACGAAACCGTCCCCAACTAACAATAACTCTTTAATGGACGAACATAACATATCCTGCTCGCTACGCTGCACCTCGGCCGGTTAAGCCCCCAGCTCGCTTATACTCTTGCCTGCTGAAGGTTAAGACGCCAGCTCGCGGTATATTAAAAGCCATTGATCTTTTCCTCGTGCCTTTGACCTTAGGATGCACATGCATTGCCTGTGAATGATGACGATGTGCCAGACACATGACCCATGTCTTGGGCCTATTGGGCCGGGCAGCTCACTATCATATCTTATAAATATTAGAGAAATTTAAAAAAATTGAGTAAGAAATATGATTATGATAGGTTTACAGTAGAAGATTAGGATATTAAAAAAGACATAACATAAATGGAATTTAAAAAAAAGTGTAATTAGGACGAGTAAAATTTTGACATTGATTTTTTTTTATTAAGGAAACTCAAAACTTTTAAAACATAGCATTGGGTTTTTGAAACTTATTCAAACCGGGTCACATTGTTATAGTAGTATATTGCCTACATTACTTAGGCCTCCTTGTTGTAACATTTTGAAAACACAGTTTTTTAAATACACAATGTTTTTAAAACATAATTTTTCTTGTAAATATGTTTGAAATACTATTTCAAAACACTATTTTTATAAACAGAATAGTTGTAAATGCATAATATTTTTAAAAAGCTCCAAATTCGAGTGTTTTAAAATGTTGCACATTTTTAAAATGTTGTATTTAAACAATTTAACAGATAAGACATTATATTTTTTACCAGCGTTTTGGTCAAAATACTCCACCAAATAAACATTTAATCATTGTCTTATTTTGAAAGTTTGAACCAAACTAAGGTTTTTCTAATAAAATATTTGACGTGTATATATATATATATATATATATATATATATATATATTTATTTATTTATTTATTTATTTTTAAATTACAAAATACTCCATCCATTCTTGACAACGAGTTCATTATTCTATTTTTTGATATTTCACTTAAAGAATCCATTTTTTTAAAAATAAGGCATAAAAATGTTATTTTATTACTAATGGACTACTAAAAATATTTTTTTAAAAAAATTGACTTTTAAACGGGATTTTTTGCCCGAAATGGATGGAGTACATAATTTGTACCACTCCCTCCGGCCCTAAATTATTATTTTCCTTTTATTTTTTGTTCGTCCTAAAATAATTGTCCAATTTGAAACTTACCTTTTTGAACATCACTTTTATCACTTTACTCTTACTATTTTATATTAATTTAATTAATGGTCACATACACATAAACTTTAAAAAAAATTATACATTAAACTAATATAAATAATCAAATTAATTATTTTTTAATCCGTAAGTCAAATCAACTAGAACAATAATTTAAAAATGAAGGGTGCACTTTTAAGTACTACGAAAGTACGAATTAGAACAACGACAATGGTTAGCCACTATTTTTTTTTTTTTTTTTTTTTTTTTTTTTTGTGTGGCTATCGTGAGCCCGCTGAAAATTGTCGTAAGGGAAATAATATGTAGCATAACATTTTTATGGTTTTAAAATAGTCTCTCTATTCTAAAATAATTATGATACTTTACTTTTTTATAAGTGCCAAAAATATCATGTTTTTAAACTTTTCTTTAGGAATTTTTTTTTTAATCTTTTAGCCTTATTTTTTTAACTTTAGATATCAACCGCATGCACATTAATTTCGAAAAATATTACATAGTATAATTTTCTTGATATGTGCATGCAATTATAGGACAATTATTAGTTAGAATAAGTTCCTTTAAAACGAGGGATCTCCATTCTCGTAATTTAACTCATCTAACACATGAATTTTAGGAATTTTACTTACATTGCAACAGTATCACATGCAGGGTCGTTCCTGACATTTTAAAGGCTCGGGGCAAAATAACGAATAAGGGCCCTGATGGGACCCGACCTGGATCCCTCTACGTGGAACGACCACGTGGATTCCAGCTAGGCTTGGTCCGGTTCCACCAAAGGCCGAAGACCATTCCCTAGTCGATCATCTTCGACAATCATTAACTAAGCCGACGAAGGACCGACGACCACTGACCTACCGAGCATAATAGGCGACCATGAATCAACACTCGATCACACGAGCGAAGACCACCTATGCTCGGCCGACAACTCATCTGGGATAAGGCAGGTTTAGCAGTAGTGCACATAGCATCCAGGTGCCTTCCCCACAAGAGCCGAGCAAGCCATGCAAGCCGCTATATCTTATCGGCTTATTCAACCGCCTACAATCAACTCTGCACACGCAACCTGTTGACCACTCAGGAACTGCCAGCAAGCCGACCAGGGGACAAGTCCCACCAGTTGGGACCCTCATACCAATCATGACTCCAAATCTAAGCTACTATAAAAGGAAACCTTTCTCTTCAAGAAAGGTAAGATTTACTTAACATTGCAAACTTACTATATTGCTGAGAATAGACAAAAACACACAAAGAGATTACTCTCAATAGACTGACCGGAAGCTTAAGGGAACGCCTAGCTCCGGCACACACATATATTACCTTGTTACTGACTCTCACACCGGAGGGCTGTAGCTGGGAAACCCCCAGCACCCTAACGGTAGTCTTCCTTTCAGGTATCCACCAACCGAGATCAACCATCAAGCCCGGATATCCTAACAAACCGGTACCCCTGCACCTCATACACCGACGTGACCCACAAGAGCCGGACACGTCAGCTCCGGTCCATTACGTGGACTGCCAGCATAGTCACCCCATCTTTGTGGCGTGATCAAGTGGTTCCATTGCCGGGAAACGACCAAGAGAAAGTTTACAATCAATGGATCAACAGACTCCCACCAAACAAAACCAACCAGGGGCGAATAAACTACCACCCTCACCAGCAAGCAAATTAACGGATATGGACATAGATCCGATCACCTCAAAAGCAACAGTAGGCCAGCCGAATGTCGTTCACAATATTGACGAGGAGGCTCAGGTGGATCAACCTCGAACGGAGGGAGAAAGACCCACTGAACAAGAAAAACTCCTTGCGGAAGTAAAATTGCAGGAACGCCGAAATCTTACTCAGCAGAATTGGCGAGCTCAAATGTGCGAGCTCAGGAAAAGATAAAAGCTACCACTACCCCCCAAGAGGAACGATCACCGACCATCCAAAATGCCACCTCGAAGGAAAAAAATAAAGCGAAGGCTATATCCCGGCCCAGTCAAAGATCCCGGTTGGGAAAAAGAGCGAACGAGCAGGCGCCCAAACCCAGTGTTCAAAGTCGACTAACTTTTCCTAACGAATCTAAACGCTCCCGGCGAGCACGAGAAAGGAGCGAAGAAGGGGAATCTAGGCCGAGGACAGAGGCGAACAAAACTAGAACATGTGGGCATTGCACACATTCTCGTAATCAGTGCGGATACCCCGAGTGGTCGGAGCGACCACCGAGGTACAAGTATCGACCAGTAAGCCTTCTTTGGCGGTCGAGCAGGAGGTAAAATTTTTAAAAGGTCGACTAGAGGCCATGGAGAAGGGAAAACCCATGCTATTACCTCCTGCTAAGAACGGCCCATTCCAGGAAAGAATGACGAAAGCTCCCCTCCCAGACAAAAAGGTCCCAATTTTTGAGCCATACCAGGGCCTAACCAATGCCATCGATCACATGGCTAGTTTTGAGGTGAAAATGAACGCAGTTGCTCCCGAGGATGAGGATGCGTGGGGAAAGATTTTTGCAGGGACGTTGAAAGGAAAGGCTCTGAAATGGTATACAGGCCATTGGATTCCGTGGAAAGTTAGGATGAATTGAGGCGAGATGTTTGTCAACCGGTTGCCTCGGCGAGGACTCAGTAGCCGAAGAAACAAACCGACCTGTGTGGGATCCAACAGCGGATTAATGAATCCAATCAACTCTACATGGATAGGTTTATGGCTATGGTGGACCAGATACCATATATTTAGGAGGAGTCCATTAAAATGTGTTTCATCTCTGGCTTACAACAGAGGTTAATGAGGCAGGAAATGATGCTACGCGACCAAACCTCGGTCGGAGAAATGTATGCCCATGCAATTCGGGTAATCAATACCGAAGATACGAAGAAGGAAGGCAATGAGAAGAAGGAGGGAAAGAAGAAAAGCGAGGAAGAAGGGCACCGAACTTCGGGGCCGGCTCGAACAAAGGTGGTCGAGGGCCCAACAACAAGGGGGATGATAATAGAGGGAAAAATGTGTGGGACGATGTTGACTGGACCCACTCAACACTAGCCGCGAGCATATCATGAATGTCCTGCTCGACCAGGATAAAATTGATAGGCCTTGGCCATTGAAGGAAACTTCGGTACCCTCATGCTGATCCCGACAAGCGGTGTGCCTACCACAGATATCGGGCATCGGCCAGGGACTACATCAACTTGAAAAAGGCCATCAAAGTTGATTGAGAGGCGAGCTCGGGAGGTTTGAGCGAAGGGAAATGACCGACAAGAGAGGAGGAGCGAAAAGACATCGAGAATCCTCGGCCGGATAATGGAGGACCGAGGCGTGATCAATCTTATCGGGGAAGCATTGCCAAGTGGAACCCAGCTAAAAAAAACATGATTTACAATTTGAAGCATGTGGTTTACATGATGTCGCGATCCGATGAAACATGAGGAATCACCTTCTGGCCAGGCGAACTCGCAGCTAGTCAGACTGCTCGCCAACAACCCTTGACTCTGCGAGTGAGGATTCACAATAGCGAGGTGAAGCGAGTTCTCATAGATCTGAGGCGGGAAGGGATATCATGTATTACAGCATGCTTTAAGGAAATGGGGTTGAGGCGCCCGCCTCGAGGCAGAGCAATGTGCGATTGGAGGGTTTCACCAGGGCATAAAGTGGCGGTGAAAGGAATCATCACGCTCGGTGATCCTCGGGGAAGAGACCAATACTCCTCGAGCGGAGGAGATTGATTTTCTAGTACTTGACCTACCATCCCATACAACGCCATACTTGGTTCACCTTCCCGGACAAAATTTCAAATGGTCGCATCCATGGCTCATCAAAGAGTCAAATACCTCTTGAAAAGGGATTGGAATGGTTTTGAATGATGCGTCAAGTACTTTGGAATATATCTACAAGGAGAAAACCCAAAAGAAAAGGTGGTGATTTCCATGCACGAAGGAGAGGTGGTCGAAGTCGATAGATCGACCAAAAGAAGTCGAGCAGAAGGGAAATATTACCGGCATTTCCCGAACCCACTCACGCTAGCAATTAAAGCGGTGGGAGCATACTCGCACAAATCTTTGAGACACAAATTTGGGAGCATGACTCGTCGTTTCCATGGAAGCAAGCGGTGGGAGCATTTGCTCAAAGGGAAAGCCGAAGACCAGTCGGTCATATCAAAGACCGGCTATCACCAAAGTAATCACTATTGAAAGCACGGACATTGATCATCAACCGACCATCGAGCCTAACGATGACTTGGATGAAATCGTGATCAACCTCGATTTCCCGGCGAGAAGGTCAGAGTAGGAAGGAAATCCCCGGAAGAAGCGGCGGCGATCATCAAGTTACTAAAGAAAGCTTGGATGTGTTCGCTGGAGGATCGATGATATGGAGGATTAGCGAGGGCGTCGCTATGCACCGATTGAAGCATTGACCGGACTTCATCCCAATACAACAAAAGCACGAATTTTTTCCTCGGAAGCGACGACTATCAAGGAAGAAGTGTCGAAATTGTTGAAAGCCAAAATTATTAAAGAAGTCTTGTATGCAACTGGATTGCAAATGTAGTTATGGTGAAGAAAATAAGCGGAAAATGGCGAATGTGTGTAGATTTTACCGATCTAAATAAAGCTTGCCCAAAGATTGGTATCCATTACCGAATCGACCAACTTGTGGACTCCATATCGGGGCACAAAATTCTCGGTTTTGTAGATGCATATTCGGGATATCATCAAATCAAAATGTGGTTGGCCGACCCGGATACACTGACATTCGGCGGTTGGGGGTTGTATTGCTACGATGATGCCTTTTGGCCTCAAGCAGCGGGGGCTACATACCGAGAGAATGGTGAATAAAGTGTTCGGGATCGGTTAGGCGAAATGTGGAAGCCTACATTGATGACATGGTTATCAAAGCGAAGCATTCCGACCATGCCAAAGATTTGAGAGAAACTTTCTCAAATCTCTGAAAGAACAAGATGAAGCTCAACGGCCAAATGTGCATTTGGTGTGACGGAAGGAAAGTTCCTCGGCTACATGGTGAATGAGAGAGGAATTGAGGCCAATCCAGAGAAGATAAAAGCCCTGACGACCATGGACGTACCATCCTCGATTAAATATGTCCAACAGCTTAATGGTCGGATCACTGCTCTCAGCCGCTTCATCGCCAAATCCACTGAAAAGAGCTTGCCCTTCTTTAAGGTATTGAAAGGGCGAGAAAAATTTGAATGGACAAAGGATTGCCGCAGCTTTCGAAGAACTTAGGGAGTACTGGGCCGACCACCACTCCTTAGTATCCAATACCAGGAGAAGCTATATATCTATCTGTTGCATCGGACTCGGTTCTTCTCGATCTTGGTTAGAGAGGAAGATAACATCAGGAGGCGATCTACGTCTCTCATGCGCTTACAGATGTTGAGGGAGATATTTAGAGGTTGAAAAATTGGTTCTCGCTTTGATCATTCGCCGCGGAAATTAAAAGCTTACTTTCGAGGCACACTCGATCATTGTATACACCGATTTTCCTTTGAGGAAAAATCATGCATAAACTTGACATGGCGAGGCGGGATGTTGAAATGGTCGGTAGAGCTTTTCGGGTATGACATCGGCTATGAGGCCGAGGAAAAAACAATTCGAGCACAAGTCTTGGCCGATTTTATTTGAAACTTCATTCACTCGGCTGAAAGGCGGCGAAAGAGAATGCTCCGAGGTACCCAGCTGACCAGTATAAAAGCGACAACATCTGGCGAGCAAACAAAAACAAGGCCAACTTTTATATTGGACCTTGTTCGGGTGGATGGATCGGGGAGCGAGAAAGGAATTTGGAATCTCGTTGAGTATCCAGTCGGGGAGAAATTGACATGGCGTTAAGATTCAGTTCAAGACATCATCGGGCCGAATATGAGGCTTGATCATTTGGAATCGAGCTTCGCACTAGCCTTAGGGGCCGAAGATATAGTGATTTTGGCGACTCCAGTTGGTGATAAAAGCAAATCAGGCGAATATGAAACAAATCACCGGTATTAGCCATGTACCAACAATTGACCGCGAAATTGTTAAAAGCTTTTCAACTATTGGGAGTTAGAACAAATCTGAGAGAGAGGAAATTCCCGGCGGATCATCTCTCAAAATTGCATCCTCGGAGCCGAGGAAGTTCCTCCTAATATTGAGCTTATGTTCCTCGGATCCCAGCCATCGGTTCTGAGAAATTATGATCGATGAAATCCCAAGGTGTTGGATCGGCGACATAAAAATACATTGAGCAGGGGCACTGCCGGAAAGGGGAGAAGTGAAGCCCAAATAGTTAGAAACCGAGCATGTAGATACTCGGTGGTGGGAGGGCATGCTTTATAAGCGATCAAATACCAAACCTCTCCCCCGATCATCGACGAGAGGAGGCGGTGCGATCTGGCGTAGAGGTGCGTGAGTGTGGGGACACTGGAGGCGAGGACCCTGTCAGACAAGATGAATTTCCACAGTTATTGGGCCGAGCATGAGGAGAGGCGGCGGAATATGTAAAGTGTGATAAGCATGAGATTTGCAAATATTCCTCGGTTACCCTCGGTCTTGCAAACTCGGGTAGTCATTTGCATGGCCCTTTGACATGTGGGGGATGACCTTATGGTCCCCTTTCCCAAAAGCAAAATATGGGTGCAGTATGTGATCGTCGCCGTCGACTACTTCACCAAATGGATAGAAGCAAAAACCATTGGCTAGCATAGCAGGGATCGAGGCGATCGGGTTTACCTAGGCAGATTTTACTGCCGTTTTGGACCTCGGATGATGCGTCCGACCATGGCACTCAATTTTCCAAAAATTTCTGACAAGTTGTGATCGGCTAAATGTTAAACAGAATGTCTTCGGTAGCTCATCCAGCGAGGGCAATGGCCAGGCGAATAAAGAAGATCATCATGCACGATTGAAGAAATTTAGGCGAGAAAAAGGGAAGGCTGGTTAGAAGCGGCTACCAATTGTGCTATGGGGAATTAGAACATCGGTGCGAGGATCAATTTGGTGAAACCCGTTTGCATTAACATATGGCTCGGAAGCAATGACACGGTCGAGCTAGCCCTTCCACCATTCGGGTTACCTATTCGATCAACAACGAATGACTTATCCAAGCAGACTCGCTGGATAACCTCGAGAAGAAAGCGACTAGAGCTGGAATGATCAATTACAAACTCACAATTCACCATGACAAAAAGTTAAATTGAGAGCCTTCTAGTTTGGAGACTTGGTTATGAGAA
>CM028377.1:15667830-15716413 GCA_013146195.2 Codonopsis lanceolata
GCCGCCATCATCATCATCCGTGAGTAATGGAAATTCCTCTCGCCAACAAAGGAACAGTAGATGATGATAGAAACACCTCGAGTAGGCAAATAAAAGTGGCCCAAACAATGAAGAAAGTTCATGTTTTAGGTGTGGCATGATGCCACCTGGTACGCACATGCCGAACGGCCAAACATCTAGTTGATCTTTATGAGAGATCACAAAAAAGGAAAGAATATAGACAAATTTCTTGAAAATGATCCCGAAGATCTTCATTTTGATTTCTTGATATGGCTTAATGTCGACATGTCCAATACTAGTTAGTGATGATATTGGTCATGAAGAATAAATGAACATTGGAATGAAGCTATGGTCCGAAGTTTAAGATAAAAGCGTGAATAAGTAACATGTTGTTATGTAGGAACATTATCCTGCTTTTCCTATGTATACCAGCAAGCTTACAATAAAGTTTATATATGCATTTTGCATTTAATGTGTTATCATATTTATTCATCTTATTTTGCTTTCTCTCATATTGAAATAGATCACAAATATGTCTCAATCCAAAATCCAAGAAGGGAGATTTATGTCTGCAGTAGCTTACCATACCATACTTTAAAAAATAAGAAATATTTTTCATCTCAAAATTGACAATGCTAATGTCAACACTATATCCGGTAATGCCAAAATAATTGAAGGATTTGGCAAGGCAATTTTCCTAATGCCCGGAGGCGTACGAAATTTATGATAAATAATGCATTATTCTCTCCTAAGTCTCAAAGAAACTTGTTAAGTTTCAAAGACATTCGTCGAATGGATATCATATCGAGACTATGAATAAAGGAATGATGAATATCTTTATTACCTCAAACACTTCCAAGCAAGTGTATATTGGAGAAATTGCCATCTCTATCATCCGGATTGTATAGTACAATCATAAGAATATTTGAATCATATTCTACAAGAACCCGAAGTTTATCGAAACATTTAAAGCCCGGCATGATAGATTGGGGCATCCAGATCAATAATGATGCGTGAGAATTATAGAGAATTCTAGTGGTCATCCATTCAAAACCGTAAGATTTTTCAATCTAATGAACTCCTTTCATGAGGCTTGTTCTCGCGAAAGTTGATAATTAGACCATCACCAACTAAAGTTGGATATGAATCACCATCGCTTTTGGAACGAATTCGTGGTGATATATGTGGACCTATCCATCCACTAAGTGGACCATTCCAATACTTTATGGTATTGATTGATGCTTCTAGCAAATGGTCGCACGTATGTCTATTATCAACTCGTAATACGGCATTTGCCAAATTCCTCGCACAAATAATCAAGCCGAGAGCACAATTCCCGCATTATATGATCAAGAAAGTGAGACTTGATAATGCCGGTGAATTTACATCTCAAGCATTCAATGATTATTGTATGGCAATAGGGACTCGATGTTGAACATCCAAAGAGCCCATGTTCATACACAAAATGGTTTGGTGAATCGTTGATCAAACGTATTCAACTCATTGCCGCACCATTAATGATGAGAACAAAGGCTTGCCATGGGGTCATGTCTGTTTTACATGCACCGACCGATTCGCCTCAAAGCCAAGTGCATATCATAAATACTCCCAATACATTGGCATTCTAAGCGAGAGCCGAATCTATCCCATCTAAGAGTTTTTGGTTGTGCGGTATATGTACCGATTGCTCCACCACAACGCACAAAGATGGGACCACAAAGAGATTGGGAGTATATGTTGGGTATGAATCCCCTTCTATAATAAAATATCTTGAACCAAAAACGGGTGACGCCTTCACGGCCGATTGTCATTTTAATGAAGACAAGTTTCCACCTTTAGGTGAAGAGGGGAAACAAGTGGGAAGAGAGATCAAGTGGTGCACATCATCTTTATTGCACCTTGACCCTCCCACAAGGCAACGTGAACTGGAAGTTCAAAAGATCATACATTTACAAAATGTAGCGAATCAGTTGCCAGATGCATTTATAGATACAAAGAGAGTGACAAAGTCACATGTAGTCGCTTATAAATGCTCGCCCCGAATTGAAATACCAAAAGGGTCGCTAAATGATAAAATGGCAATGAATCTAAGACACACGCCGAAGCGTGGACGACCCATTGGTTCAAAGGATAAAAATCCTCGCAAAGGAAAGTGATTGAAAATCCCCAATCACATGAAAGTGTTCCAGTAAGAAACACACGATCGTGAAATTGTTCCAGAAGAAACACACGATCATGCAAATCTAGTAAGCCCTGAAGGCAATGATAACCATGAGATTTCCATTAATTACATATGTAATGGAAAAATATGGAACCGAGATGAAATGAAGAATATTGATGATATATTCTCTTATTCGGTATCCCAAGAAATTAATGACGGACCGATGATCCCGAAGCCAAAATCAGATTCCGAATGTCAAAAGAGGCATGACAAGATCAAATGGATAGATGCCATGAAGGTTTAATTAAATTCGTTGAATAAACGAAAAGTATTTGGATCTATCGCTCTCACACCGTAAGCCGTGAAACCCATTGGATACGATGGATTTTTGTTCGAAACGAAATGAGAAAAATGAGATTGTGAGATACAAGGCTCGCTTTGTTGCACAAGGTTTTTCTCAAAGGCCCGGATTGATTATGAAGAAACGTATTCTCTCGTAATGGATGCTATTACGCTTAGATATCTAATCACCTATCGGTTTCGAAAAATCTAGATATGCATCTCATGGATGTTGTAACGGCTTATTTATACGATCATTAGATGCCGATTTTTAATTGAAAATTCCTTGATGGAATTAAAGTGCCTGAAGCACTGAGCTCAAAGCCTAAAGAATTATGTGCAATTAAACTACAACGATCACCGTATGGATTAAAACAATCCGGCCGCATGTGGTATAATTGCTTAAGTGAGCATTTGTTAAAAGACGGATATGTGAATGATCAATTATGTCCGTGTGTTTTTATAAAGAAAACGACAGCTTGGATTTGCTATTATCGCCGCTTATGTAGATGATCTCGAATATCATTGGAACTCCCAAGGAAATCAAAGAAGCGCTTGATTACCTAAAGGGAGAATTTGAAATGAAAGATCTTGGGCTAACTAAATACTGCCTTGGTTTACAAATAGAACACTTTCATAGTGGAAAATTTGTACACCAATCAAATTACACAAAAAGGGTTTTGAAGCGTTTATATGGATAAGGCAAACCCTCTCACTAACCCCATGATTAATAGATCACTTAATGTTGAAAAGATCCATTTCGTCCTGTGAAGATAATGAAGAAATACTTGGTCCTCGAAGTACCATACTTAAGTGCTATTGGAGCTCTTATGTACCTTGCTAATTGTACTGCACGTATATAGCATTTGCTACAAATCTATTGGCAAGATATAGTTCATCTCCATCACGAGACACCGGAATGGTATCAAGCACATATTTCGTTATCTTCAAGGACGATCGATTTGGGATTATTTTATCCCAAAGGATCTAGGGATGAACGATTGGTTTTGCAGATGCAGGTTATTTGTCTGATCCTCATAAAGCCAGATCACAGACCGGCTATGTCTTCACGATGGGTGGTACTGCAATTTCCTGGCGTTCTCAAAAGCAAACGCTAGTTGCTACATCATCAAATCATGCCGAGATGATCGCACTTCATGAAGCCGATCGAGAGTGTGTATGGCTTCGATCTATGACTCAAAGATATTCAAAATGCCAATGGACTACCTATCAAAGAAAGACCCAACAAGATTATTTGAAGACAATGCCGCATGTGTCGCCCAAAGTAAAGAGGATACATCAAAAGTGACAGTCCAAACATATCCCCCCGAAGCTCTTTTTATACACCCAGAACTTGAAAAGAAGAAAAAGAGCTCAGCATCCAATATGTTCGATCAAGTGATAATGCTGCAGATTTATTTACGAAGGCACTCCCCACTACAACCTTCGAAAGCATGTTCACAATATTGGGATGCGAAATCTACGAGATTTACAAAGGTGACTTCTCTTTCCCTTGTCGGCCTCAAGGGGAGCATATATGGCTGTACTCTTTTTCCCTTTATCATGGTTTTTGTCCCACTGGGTTTTCCATGAAAAGGTTTTTAACGAGACAGCCCATGCACAAAATTGGTGGCCTAAGTTGTGTACGTTTTTCCTTATGTCCGATTTTTTCCCTACTGGGTTTTTCGACTTAAAGGTTTTTAACGAGATACACTTAGTCACCTTACAATGCTATGTTCAAGGGGGAGTGTTATGTAATAATGAACATAGGATAGGTTAGTAGGCATAGGTAGGTTAGTAGGTTGGTAAGTTTTGTCAAACTTGGCCAACGAATTGGCAACTTGCTCATTGCTTCTGCTATAAATACCGAGCAATGTAATGCTATTGATGCACTGCGATTCCTCTGAATAAATTCTCTCTCTCTCTCTCTATCTCTCATACACTCTTCGTTCTATTGTGTGGTTACTTTATAACAGTCTCTCTATTCTAAAATAATTATGATACTTTACTTTTTTATAAGTGCCAAAAATAACATGTTTTTAAACTTTTCTTTAGGATTTTTTTTTCTTAATCTTTTAGCCTTATTTTTTTAACTTTAGATATCAACCGCATGCACATTAATTTCGAAAAATATTACATATTATAATTTTCTTGATATGTGCATGCAATTATAGGACAATTATTAGTTAGAATAAGTTTCTTTAAAACGCGGATCTCCATTCTCGTAATTTAACTTATCTAACACATGGATTTTAGGAATTTTACTTACATTGCAACAGTATCACGTGTGATAGTTAGCTGAAGTATTCCCCTAAAACATACTCCCTCCGTTCTTAAATTATTGTCCTAGTTGACCCGGCGCACAGATTAAGAAAAAACAATTGATTTGATTATTTATATTAGTTTAATGTGTAGTTTCCTTTAAAACTCATGTATATGTGGTCCATAATTAAAGTAATGTGAAAAAGTAAGGGTAAAGTGGTAAAAGTGATATTCTAAAAAGATAAGTTTCAAAATGGACAATTATTTTTTTTAGACGAAAAAACGAAAGATGACGATAATTTAGGACGGAGGAGATCACACTCCATCTCGGCCTCACCAACCAATGACTGAGATATGTATCAACATTGCTAGTCTTACAACTACTTCTACAACTTTTTCTACAACTAAGCTTTGAAGAAGGGTAAAGTTCTCTTTGTTCAAAACATTTTTTTTCAATTCAAAGCTTAATTGTAAGAAAAGTTATATGATTAGTGGTAAGGATATTATTTTTCGATATGTATTGCCCATGCTCGCCGAAACATACGGGATCTTTTGACACGTGGCTACCTTTAAGGCCACAAAGCTTGAACCACATTCACTCTTACATTTTTTCTCTTTAAATCTTAGTTCGACGACACAGGACATCCATAATGTGATTCCTTCGATGAGTTCCGAACTTAAAAAATGGGTTCTCTCACATTGTAATAGTTCATCATTTTGGGTTCCAAATAGCCTCATTTGATAATCGGTTTTTGGCCAATTTTTTCTTTCCAAGCCCGCGTGAGAGCCACCAGCCAACACGCGCAAAAAACTGCGTGAAGAACTCCCTTGTGTGCAGCCCCACCCCCTGCCATCCCTGCAGCCTTGTCCCACCCCCCCTCCCTGTTCCTCTCACGCCAACTCCCCCCTCTATTTCTCTCTCATTTTTCTTTTCTATCTTTTCTCTTTTGTAATCTTTCATTTTTTTCTTTTTCTCTTCTAACCTATTTTTTTTCTTTTCCAAAATTAGTTTTTTTCCCTTTTTAAAAAAAGTTTGTTCTTTTTTATTATTTTTAATTTCTTATTAAATATTTTAAAAAGTATTTGTTTATAAAAAAATATTTTTTATTTGTACGAAATATTTAAAAAATTAAAACTATAATTAAATTATATAATATATTAATTAAAATATAATTAAATTATGCAATATAATTATAAATGATTTATATTAAAAAAAGTATAATGGGGTCTACGTAAGAATCAAGTTGAAGAACCAAATATTATGGATGTCGGTTTTTAAGGGGATGAGTTATACAAAATCCTAGGTGGCAAAAAATATATCGAATTATCTGTTAGATATTTCGAAACTCGATCCATATCCTAAATATTTAGATTCAGATTAGATTCGTATTTTATTCGATCCTTATTAAAATACTGAATAAAATTAATATTGAGGTATTATTGCTTAATTAAAGATCGAATAAGCATTAAAAGTTTTTGATTTGGACTTATACAAACATGACTAATAATGTTAATAAGATATTATAATACTGAACAATTTATATTTAGTAAAAATATGAATGATTAATGCCTAAAAATTCAACATAAGTAACTTTTATATGTATCATATTAATTCATATTTTATATCGGATCAGATCGAGTTGTTAACGAATCAGAACATCTTAATCCAAATCTGCTTTATTAATCTTTTGGATTATCGGATTCGATCAATCACAATTGGATAATCAGATCGAAAAACTCAATTCAATTCTATACCGGTGGATAGAAATTTAATTGTATTCTAAATACATTTCAATTTTTGGGTAAAAACCAATAAACTTACAACCTTTGAAATAATCTTTTGTCATTCGTAACACAAAATTATAGGGAGCCCAAAAATGTATAACAAGTTACACATTGGACTCTCCCGTCTCCATTGACGTACTAAGCATATCATTGATTGGTATAAAGCCCTACAAACAAGATATATACAATAATAATGAATTAAAAACAAAAATTACTCTTCACCATGACACTGTTCCGTAAAAGAAGCGATCAATATCACTAAAGACACCGTTATTGTTGAAGTCTTTTCAAAACCATCATATTATGATTCTGTTCACTTCTTTTAAGGAAGAAGCTAAGTCTTTAATCAATTCTAAAGACATCCTAGTACTGCATTATTTATAACGGAAAGGTTGGATGTTCGAAGCAATATTAGGCTTCGTTTGTTTCACGAAAAATAATTTCAAAAAATGATTTTGGAAAATGATTTCTGGAAAATAAAAAGATTTCATTTTTCAGGTGTTTGGTAAATCTTTTAAAATTATGCCAGAAAACATTTTAAGTTCTATTTTTTTTCAAGCTCACAAATATTTTTTTATTAATAATTGATATGAAAAATTGTTTTAAAAAATAAAATAAATAATGTTTGGAACGTCCTTAAATAATAATATAATATAGCGGACACTAATTTTATAACGTAGTGAATATTTCTTAAAATTATAATTTATAAATAATATGCACAAACTCCATTTATATTTCTAAACAATTTATTTGTTGGGTGAAATATTGTGTGTGTATGTAAATATGTGTAATTTTGAAAGGGCGCGGAGGGTTGTTCGAACATTCGAAAAATGACTTACGGAAAATAAATCCGTAAGTCACTTTAAGGAAAAGAAAGCTTTATTTTTCGTTGACTCGGAAAAGCTTTTACGTTGACTATATTTTCCTAAGGTTACCAAACACCGAAAAATAAAAAACATTTTTCAGAAGTCATTTTCCATAAAACAAACGAAGCCTTGGATATACCATTTGCTCTATGCTCACCAAAAAAAAAAAACCGTGTATTCATTATTGTCTTTCAAGACATGAGATAATTATAAGTGTGGAGATAATGTTTATCTTCCATCCAATCTTTAAAAAAATAATCATTTTTAGGATCGTTGATAACAATTCAGTCAATTGACCTATATTAGTACTTCCTCCGTCCCTAAATAATCGTCTTGGTTGATTCGGCGCATAATTTAAGAAATAAATAATTAACTTGATTATTTATATTGATTTAATATGTAGTTTTCCTTTAAAGTTTATGAGTATGTGGCCCATAATTAAAGTAGAGTGAAAAAGTAAGGGTAAAGTGATAAAAGTGATGTTCTAAAAAGGTAAGTTTCAAACTGAAAAATTATTTTGGGAAGAACAAAAAAAGAAAAGAAGACGATAATTTAGGGACGGAGGGAATATAATTTATTAATTTATTTGATATTTAAGTCTTCAATTATTACATGCTTTCTAATTTACTACATGGGTTGACTTTTAAATATGAACATTATTCATCTCTATAGACTACCCTAAATCTTTATAGTAGTATGTTATTTGTCTTTCATGATCTCATATTGATTTTAGATTTAAAATTTTTATTTTTATAATGAATGAAAAAAAAGTAATAAAATATATTTTACTAAAAAAACTGTGGGACCAAAGAAAGAATCAGACCTTAACTCACCAGACAAACATGACCTATGCCTCTCCAAAAAAAAAGTGTCATTTTATGAAAATTAAATTTGTTACCTATTTTGACCATTAATCTATTAAATAATCTTCTTATTTCCAAGAACTTTGCATATACTTTTTTTGTGTGTAGAAACATTACTTTTTTAGCAACTGTACTATTTTGAAATTTATATATATATTTTTTTTGTGTATTATTGTTTTGACTAATCTGACCAACTTGCTTAATATATTTGAGCTATCATTATTGCTAACAACTCACTAAATTATTGTAGGACACGCTGAGTGGAGTCCGTTTAACCTTTTAGCTGAAAAATGTCTTTTGTTTCAAATTGAGTTTTGTTTATTTGGAAATTTTTTTCTTAAATTATGTATTTTTTTTATATAAAATTATTAAATTTACTTAAGCTGTCTATTACGGTCTCCGTAAGATTATTGTTCAGATTAACTTTTTTTTTAGTTAAACAGACAATTTTTTCTAATATAAATTTAACAAAAATCTTTGTCATCATTTTTTTTTCAAAATCGTTAAACACGTAATCCGTACTACTTGTTTGGTATTATAAATTACATGTTTGATGATTTTAAAAAATTAAAAAATATACTTCACATTCTCATTTGACAATTAATATATTTGACTCAAAAGAGTCAAACATGCAATAATTTAGGAACGGAGGGGTATGTTGAAAGAGTACATTTTTCATCCACCGACTGTGTATAATCTATTTTATTCAAGCGGCCCTTGGAACACAATACGTGTTAATCACAATTTTATCATTATTTTTTAAGATTTTGGTTGATCACGTATGATGTTCCAAAGATTGTTTGCGTAAAAATAAATCTAATACCGTTAATGGATGAAAATTTAATTTATATTTTAATGTCACTTGAAATAATTTAGTGTTGGCACTATAACTATTTATGTATATACATAATACATAGTAGGATTCCTGTAAAATGTTCTTACAAATTTTAATCTATGCGATGAAGCTAACCATGTTAAATGAATCAAAATTCAGAAATCTCAGCAGCACCCCTTAAATTTGAAAAATTACAACGCCACCCTCACGTTTATAAATGAATAGTATCATTTTTTTATATTAGTCACTTTGATCCTAAAAATATCACTTTGCATCTTTAATGAAAATTATTAATTTTTTCTTTACAAAAATGTCATTTTTTACTCTTAAATGCGTCACTTTTGTATTTAAATGTGTCACTTTTAGTACATTAATGCGTAAGTTATTATGAATGAAAGTGTGTCACTTTTATCTTTAAATGTGTCACTTTTGTTTTTAAATGTGTCACGTTTAGTCCTTTAATGCACAAGTCATTATGTATGAAAGTGTATCACTTTTGCCTTTAAATGTCACTTTTAGTCCCTCAATATGTAAGTCATTATGTAAGAAAGTTTGTTACTTATGTTTTTAAATGTGTCTCTTTTAGTCTCTCAATGCATAAGTCATCCAAGTTCGACAAGTCATGTTAAATGTTGCAAGACAAATTAAGCTAATAGAGATGAACATAGATTGAATAGGATCAAATCGCAAATCATGGGTGCATAGTGACCGTGCCTCACGTTCCTGAAAACAAGGGGCACCAAAGCAAAAGTAATGAAACATTTGAATTTCATTAATGTCGTGACATGCTCACAGCGTGCCACGTCGCATGCCCATCTCCCAGCTAGGCCTGTCAATAGATCGGATTTTGGTTCGAATCCGATCCGAAATTTCAGATATGAATTTGTATAATTGTCTAATAACCTGAATCCAAATCAGATAATTTATTTATTAATGGATCGGATATGAATTTAGTTATATCCGATCCGTTAAGGATTCGATCCGATTCGAAAATAATATATTTCTTATTATGCATATACATAGTATACACAATTATATATGTATGTTGTCTTTTGATATTCCTACCTTTCATATTCTAATTGTTTTTTATTTATATATTTATATTTCAGATCAGATCGGATATTTAATCATATATTTTAACTGATAATAGATTCGAATATGAATTTGCATACACTTGATCCGTCATATTATCGGATTGGATCGGCGATATATGGTTTCGAATCGGATTCGAATTTACCTATATCCGATACATATCCAATCCATTAACATACCTACTCCCAGCCAAGGTCTGCACGTTTTGTACATGGATCTGGGTTCGGGCGATCCGTCCATCCGATTCCAGCCCACTTCTCACTCTCATTTTGATCCATTTTTAATGGGTAACCCACGATTTCTACAAATGGGTTGCCTATGTCTAAACAAAACTAACACAACTACATTTCCCTTTTCTATTTGAAGCTCCATTTTACGAATTAAAACATGTGATACAATCTTACATAAGTTTTTGCTCATAATACACTACTAAAAGACAAAAACTTAGTTAAGACGGTCTTACACATATATTTTGTAAGACATATTCTTCTTACCCGATCCATCATGTATTTATGAGTTGAGTTGTAAGAGAACGAAACTTCGTCTCACGAATTAAAATTTGTAAAACGTTTCTTAGAGAAGACCTACTCCTACTAAAATGATACTCCCTCCGTCCCTAAATTATCGTCCTCCTTTCCTTTTTCGTCCGTCCCAAAATAATTATCCAGTTTGAAACTTATCTTTTTAGAACATCACTCTTACCACTTTACCCTTATTTTTTCACTTTACTTTAATTATGGGACACATACACATGAGTTTTAAAGGAAACTACACATTAAACCAATATAAATAATCAAGTCAATTTTTTTTAATCCATATGTCGGGTCAACTAGGACGATAATTTAGGAATGAAAGAGATACAAAATTAGATATATATCAATTTTTAGAAAAAAATAATTAAAAAAACCTAATTTAGAGCAAAGAAATTGACAATATTTGTTTTGATTAAACAAAATAATCACTTTCGTCTCCCTTCACAAATTAATCAGTTAAGATGGAACCGGCATCAACCACACACCCTTGGACCCCAATTGCATTAATGACAAAAATAATTGACCAAGCGATCTCGTGGAAGAATGATTTGATAGCTATATTTACCTGCCATAGAACCTGCCACTCAAAAATTCAAAATGTACATTTAAAGTTCAATCGGTATGTTCTAGTTTCTCAAAATATAAACCAATCGGTTTCAAAATTATTATTCTGTTTTTATTTTTCATCTATTCTAAAATAATTGATTTATTTTTAAGTTTTGAGAGGCCATAACAGAAAAAAAAAAGAATCTTTTATAAAAATAAAATCATTTAAAAGTATTGGGAAAAAAAGAAGTAAAAAGTTTATAGTAATAATTGAACCCAAAATCTCTCACAATCTACCAAGTATATTAACCATTGAGTCATCTATTCTACATTAAACTAATCAACACGTTATAACTTATATACAGTTCATAAACTAAAAAAAATATCAACACGTTATAACTTATATACAGTTCATAAACTAAAAAAAATAACAAACTAAAATAAGTGACAGCCCAGGATTTGAACTTGGGACCTCTAACGTAAATCATGGACATCTTAACCACTAGGTAAAATCAATCAATTATAAATATTTTTGACACTATAATATATATACTAAATATAAGATAGTACCCAAATATTTGGGACCCTGAAAATTAGGGGTCCATGGCGATAGTCCCTACAACCACCCCCCAGGGCCATCCCTGACTACACACCAAACCAATAATTCAATCAAATATATATTTTTAGACCATACGCTAAATTAACCCAAACGATAATTTTGAAATGAAACAAAAATATTAAATGGTAGTACTCATCAATTGGTTATCGGAATATACCAAGTGAACTTTGATTGCACATTTTTTTGTGTCATAGCATTGCATTGCTTATCATGTAAACATGTCACTTGCTATTTTGAAACTATGAAATATATTAGTAAGATTATCTACTCTTGTGTACCTGATGAGTAGAGGTTAGTTGCTACTTCATTTCTTCCAAACAAATACTCACTTCGTTTTGGATAAAAAGTTATGTTTGAAAGTTAAACTTTTAATAATTTATTAGTAATAAAATAACGTTTTTCTACTTTAATTTTTAAAGATAGTCTCTTTAAGCGAAACATTTAAAAATGGAATAACAGATTCTTTGAAGGGAATATATGTTAAGATAATGTTTATTTTTTAGGGTACTCATGTGAGTGTGGCGCCCAATTGAAGTGAAAATCAAATCAATGACAAAATAATGAAAATAAAGTCAACACATTTTTTTAATATGATCTATGCTTTATACTTAGGGGGCAAGTGTGTCGTTGAAATTTTTTTTAATTTATACACTATAAAACGAAACTGTTTTAATTTTAATTTTATTTTTAAGAAACAGTTAATAATAGTGACATCGTTGAAATTTATTTTTGGATCCGTCACTATACACACACAAAACATACTCCCTTATTTTTAAAATTATTATTTTATTTTTCTTTTTCATCCGTTAAGAAAAGGCTAATGTTTCAAAAAAATTCTTTTTATGAATATAATTTTACTATTTTACCCCTAATTTATTTACTATTTATTTATGATTCACTTACATGGTCAATTTGTTTTTCTCAATTAGTGTACCGATTAGACATGAAAATTATATTTATGATCTACCAAATACTTATGAACACAAAGAATGACATAAATAAAGTTAAGGCACCTTGTCTTTAGTATCAAACACATGACTCTGTAGCATCATCATCTCTTTTCCCAAATTTCAATGGGAGTCCTTTTCTTTTGCTTTAGTAGGTGAATGCCTTTTTCTACTTATTTCTTTTGTACCCATTATCGTGGACAATTTGTTCAAGTCTAAAGACAACTCCCTGCAAACTTCAAGAAATTCCTGACTTAAATTAAATCTTTATTTTCGTGCGGGGCAAGAATTTCCCCTATCAACCACATTAACTATAGTATTCTACATCATTATTACCTTCGTATAGTAAAAACATAGTTAATTGAGTGTCACGAGTATTTTATGTAAGATAGATTAATTGGATCAGATTTATATAATTTATTGATGAGTTGAGTTGTGAGAGAGCGAAATTCAATCTTACAAACTAAAATTCATAAAACGGTTTTATAAACCTTCTCTCGTCCTAAAATAAGTTCAGTTCTATTATTAGCTTAAGAATTGATTAAAGTCGGTGATTGCTAGCCCCTAAGGGAGTGGCCCAGTGATAGACATGAAGCTTCACAAAATATAAAGTAGTTCACAGTTGCTTATAAAATAAATACTCAAAGAAAGCAAATCAACAACAAAAGCAACTAGTAGATAATATGATGGAAGATAAAGAAACAACAATTTGAAGCGGTTCATAGCTTAAATGTTGCTACGTCCATTATCAAGTTGATTAATCATGAATTTCAATTGTGCATTATTTTTTCACTAGTATATTAGAAGTGAGAATCTGATTAAACTTGAATGTTTCACTCTATATTTTATTACTGAGCTTTAATGCCTTGAGCAAACTTCTTCAATGCTTTAAGAGAGATCCATTTATAGAGAGAGCTGTTGGCGCCATTGGAGAAGGTGAAGTCTTCAATTAATGATTTTATGAGAAATAGAGAGAGAATATGATTTAACTTGAATGCTTCACTCTATATTTGATTAATGAGCTTTAAAACCATCTCCAACCCAAAAACTTTAATTTGGGTCCAAACTTATCTATATTTAGAGCAGTTTCACCACTATCTATTATTTCAAATCTAATCATTCGCACCAAATTTTACACCAAAAAGAATATTTCTTAGCATATTCTATTTTGATTTTGTATTATAACATTTAAAATTGTAACTATTAAGATTAATTACACAATTAATAATAATTATATTTAATAAGTTTATTTTTATAATATTATTCATATAATTAATTATATATTAAAATTAGTAATTTAATATACTTTATTTTCAAGTTGTATATCATTTTTATTTTTAAGTTGTATGTCATTTTTATTTTCAAGTTGCATGTCATTTTTATTTTTAAGTTCGTATGTCATTTTTAATTTCAAGTTGTATGTCATTTTTTTAATTTTCAATTTACATAATAGATCAATTTATTATAATTTATTTTTTTTTTTTAATGCTTTAAAATAAATGACATTATTAATATTTATTACATAGCTATTATTAGTTATTAATTAGTTAAAATATTTTAAATTCATAATATAAATTATTAATAATTTTTTGTATTTAAAAATCAATTTGTTGTATTTAAAAATTAATTTTTTGTTTTAAAAAGGAGTGGATCCCATTAACCTTAATTTGGGGTTAGATGAATAGTGTTGCCCCAAATTTGGGGTGACACTATTCACCAACCCAAATTGGGAAGAGGATTGGGGGTCTGCTGGAATGAATTTGGGGAAAGGTTGGACCCAAATTAGGGGTTCGGGGTCGGTTGAAGTTGCCCTAATGCCTTAAACAAACTTCTTGGATGCTTCATGAGAAATTTATTTATAAAGAGAGTTGTTGGAACCATTGGAGAAAGTGAAGTCTTCAATTAATGATTTTAAAATTGTGTACATTAAATGCAATAGAGCTGTTGAGACTTGGTTTGGTTGTCAAACAAAGGGTTTACTGGTTGGTTACCCAATATGCATTTGTAAGGACAAGTTAGCTAAGAATGACAAATTTTACATTGACCTTTGAAAGTTGCAATTTGATATTTTAAACAAAATGAGAAATGACTGTTGGCTTTTGGAGACTTCAACGATTTGAGATTTGAGATTTGAGATTTGAGATTTGAGATTCTTTTAAATATATTGGTATAAACTAATACTCCATCCGTCCCTAATTTATTGTATTAGTTGACTCGGTGTATTGTTTAAGAAAACATATTTGACTGGATTATTAATATTGGTTTAATGTATAGTTTTCTTTAAAGCCTATGTGTATGTGGCCCATAATTAAAGTATGGTGAAAAAGTAAGGATAAAGTGGTAAAAATGATGTTCTAAAAAGGTAAGTTTCAAAGTGGACAATTATTTTGGGACGAACGAAAAAAAGAAAAGAAGACGATAATTTAGAGATGGAGGGAGTATATAAGATGGTAATTATTGCCCTAATAAAAATAAATCACAGAAAATGCTTAAGGTGTTTTGACATAATATAGACCGCTTAGTGCATTTATGAGAAAGTATAATATTCACTCTGTCCCAGTGTTTTTTGGTTTGTCTTTATTTTTAAAAGATGATAAAATTTTTGGATTTTTTTTTTGAAAATATACAAAATTTGACTTTCAAAAGAGACTATTTTTGTTATTTTTGCAGTAGTACAAATATTAACAACTAGGCTACTTTGACTTTAAAAACTTTGACTTAGAAAGTTTATGTTCTTACTTTTTAAAACATAACTATTTAAGTAAAATATTAAAAATAAAATAAAGAATGAGACTCTTTAGACTCAGTTTTCTTTTAGTCAGTCCTACGGTCTCTTTTTTCTTTGTATTTTTTTCTTCCTAATTAACAGTTTTTTGTATCTTCTACCAGATTTCAACGTTTAACGGTTTAAGTAATCTCAAAAATATTGTAACTATATATTATGTTTTCTTTAGGGAAACAAATTTGAATAAAGACGAAATATTTTTTTGAAATAATAAAATACAAAAATACCAGCCGGGATAACTTGCAGACTTAATAACTTGTTAAAGCTACATTAACGTGTATCCACACGCATCCAAACATTACCAATTACGTATATTAGCTGGGTAAAAGTCGTTCCAGTATAATAAATACACAAGTGTATTAAAAACTTGGTAGTAAGAGCATTATCGCCCTTCTAGTCCAACTAGACTCGAGGATTAGTTTTAGGTCATTGGAAAATTAATCCACAGTGACCACTTTTCAAGTTTATTCTTGAAGCTCTCTTGTCACTAACATTACCCTTTAGATATGAAATAGAAAAAAGAATACCAAAAATTCATTCACGAAAAATCCCTAAAAAAAGTTTTTCTATCCGGAAAGTCTCATAGTTAAACTTTTAATACCAAAAATGTCAAAAATAAAATTTTGCATTAGCACCGTTATCTAAGAACTCATATGGACGAAATATCTATTTTATTTTTAATAAAATATGCTAATAACTTTAATTTATTTTACAATCATAATGATTATAATTTTTTTATATATATTATTAATAATAATAAAAGAAACATACAAACAAAATATTTTTTTTTGGGACAAAAAAGTATGATAATAATTGAGGGACGTAAGGAGTAAGTACTCCCTCCGTCTCGGATGCATGTTTTTATTTTTTATTTTGGGATATCCCAACTAATGTTTTTAAAGATTTTTGGTGTATAATTTTTTTTACCATTTTTTTTAATATATCCTTCATGTAATACTATCATTATTGCACATATTAGAGAGATAGAGAGAGTGTAATGCGTATATAATTAATGACACATAGAGTGTGTGTAATAGATATTATTGTTACAACATATTTTATAATTTATTATTAATTATATTTCTTAATCCTTATATTTTGACCACTAAAAACATTTATTCTGGAAGGATGAAATATTATGCAAGTCATTTTTAATAGTCACGTGCAATGCAAGTGTGATAATTGACATCCACTATAGTGTTTGAAAAAAAAAGTTTGAGCCTTTGAGGGTTGATTAATTCAGCTTTGGGAAAGAGGCTAAAAATAAAGTGAAGGACTTTAGGCATCAGAAGGAAGTCTTTATATCTTAATCTTTATTAAATTTCATGAAGAATCTTCTAAAGCATCTCCATTTGGGTGTCAAAAGTGGCAAGGGAGTGATAAAAAAAAAGAAAGTAAATGTAGCAAAAGTGTAGCTAATGATTAAAGATAGGAATGAAAGAATGTTTCACATTAAATGTGACAGAATCTAAATGATTTTTATTTTGAAATTGCATGCTTCTGCTCTGCCCCATATTTTAGTAAAAGATATAGGTAGGAATGCCCAGAAATATATCATCTTTGTAAGAGAATGCATAATGGCTGAGCATTTGTTACTTAACCCATTAAAACTCAAAAAAATATATTTACAAGTTATCCATCTTTATCTCTACTGAATTTAATATCTTTATGTACCAAATTCGAAATTTTGAAAAAAATTCGTTTGATATCCAAACGAGACAAACCAACTCTCTATTTATAGATAAAAAAGTTCATTTAAATTTTTTTTTAAAAAGCTAAAATCTGGAGAAAATGATCACAAATGAGAGGGACCGTCATTTGTTTGATACTCTATGATTTGAGTATCGAAATTTGATACTTAAATCATTTTTTGCTTATTTTATATCAAATTGATAGCCTTTGATTCTTTGTTGTACCCCTTGACACCCATTAGAACCCCATTTTACAACGAAATATGTTATTTACTCCCCATTTGATACTCCATACATTAAAAATAAATAAACATATTTATTGGATGCTTATAAGCTACAAAAAAAAAAAAAACTCTTCCAACAGCTTGATACTGTTAGAAATATATATGACGAGAAATATAGATATACAAAGTTACAGAATAAGAAAACAAGTGAAATTGTTACTACTTTGATGTGTACTGGACTGGAAGTCTATTGGTGATCATCAAGTCCGCTTGTGAAAGACTACTGGTAGACTGTACATTATGAAGACTGTTAGTGGCCGCTAAGTCTGCTGGTGTACTGGAGCTTGTGAAGTTTGCTGGTGGGCAAGTCTGCTCACAAGTATGCTGTTGGTGCAGAAGTGAAGTCTACCTATGAAGGCTTCTGGTGCAGAACCAAAGTGTGCTGGTCCGAGGCTCGTGTCCAATACAGTTTTCTTAAAACAGATTCGTCTCTTCCTATAAGTGCTTGGAAGTTTTTGTAGGACGTCTGTCTTTATAAGTCAAGTTGGCAACAAATAAGGTTAGAAGGGGTGAATAGCCTTGTTAGTCCCAAAGGGCACAATAATAAGCTAGAAGGGGGGGGGGTTGAATAGCTTATTAGACACTTAAAAACTTTTCGTATAAGTTCCTAAAACAAACACTTACAATCTATTAAAGAGATTGAAGTAGCGGAAGTCTTGTAAGGAAGACAGTTTAGGTCTGCCGGTAAAGTACTACCGGTAGATTTGGTTGAATACTCAAGTCTGCTGTTAGAAGTGATAAGTAAATAGATATGAAACAGTTTAAAGCAGTAGCAACAGTAATGAAAGAACACAAGTATTTTGAGATGGTTCGCACTATAAAGAGTGCTACGTGCACCACTAAGGCAGTCAACCTTAGATTTAAACGTGCACTATGTTTTCCACTAGTTCTATTACAAAGAGATCCAATTGATCGTGTACAAAATATTTGACTTGTGTTTGGGGGTTTGGGAATTGAATATCTGGAAAAACAGAATATTCAATTGTGCAGAAGAATAGTTAAAGAACAACAATAAGAAGCAGATGATAAAGTGTTGATGCAGATCTTCTTGATTGTTGTCGAGGACTTCTTGATCAGTTTACGATCTCTTGAATGCACTGAGTAGGCGTGTCTGAGAAGTCATAGAAGATTGGTTTAATTCAAATTCAAACTGATAAAAGCTGAATTTAATTAATCCACTAAATGCTTGATGACTGGACACGTCATGCTTGAACACGTGCAAACAAGGTTTGCCGCTGGATGCTGAATGATGTCTTCTGGTGAAGCTTTGCTGAAGTCTTCCGCTGAACCTGTGAAGCCTATAAAAACTATTCTATGGCAAATTTCTATACACAGTTGTCACGCTAATTGATACGCAGCTCAATTAACCACTAATGTATAAAATTTAATGTAATGTATGAACAGATGTAAATCAAAATACAAATGAGAAACAACAATCTCCTCCTATTTGCATCTGGTTATCATTACTTACAAGTGAGGGCTATAAAAGCTATATGATAGATAATAGCATGTTAAGAAAAATTTTAGTTTTATAACGGTAGACATGCCTCTATCAAACAGAAGAACACCTCAAGTGTAAAAGCTAATCTAAGTGCTTACAACAGAAGAGAAGTAAAGAACGACACATGGATTAGTAATAAGCAGTTCAAATAAGGATTTAAACTGAATGTTTAAATTCTAAGCAAATATATGAATTAAAATAGCAAGAATTTAAACAGTAGACAATTTTAGAAAGACAATAATCTTTTGTATTCAAACGAGAAGTTTAATGTTACAGAGTTTTCAAAAACTAAGATAGATACAAAGGTTAAGGGAGAAAAAGATACAAAACTACCACGGTCTTTTCCCTTTGCCTTTGTTTGCTTTGTCTGTCTCTTCTCTTTCTCTTCTCTGCCGTTCAAGTTCTTCGACTCTTCTGGTGTACTCATCATCGGCAGAGGTAGGAGGTCTGGTGGAGCGAGAACGATAGTCGAGTTCTTCACGTAGACGGTTGTTCTCTTCCATTAGAGTCTTGTTGATAGACCTCAGTTGTGTCTCCTCCGTGATGGCCAGATCACGATCACGCTCGATATTGATCACATCGTGAGACGCGTTGAGAGCCATGTTGTTGAGCTCGAGAACATGAGGGCGCCCGCTTCCTTGATGGAGAGTGATGCTGTGGAAGAACTGGTAAAACAGAGTTGAGCAGAGCCTTATGCATTCCTTGCGTTGAGCTTCCACGTTGAGCTTGATATCAGTGGATTTGTGCTTCATCTATCCAAACCATGTCCACACATCTTCTTGAAACTGTCAAAGATTTGCAACATTTCTATCTGTTGCCTTGGACGTGGCAACTGCAAGCTCAGCGGCAACTGTGGAGATACTGGTAAGCTCTCCCAGTCTGTCGTATATAGCGTCTAGGCGGGTCAAAATTTTCAAGTTGGCCGGTTGGGATGGAGAAGCGTCCAGGCCAATGTGGATGTGCTCAATGCCAGTAGAGGAAGTGGCGTCGACAGATGTTACAGGTCGGAAGGGCTGCTAGAGAGGTGGAGTGGCAGAGTTGGATGAAGTTGAGTCGCGTGAGGGAAATGTATGGGTAGAAGAGGAGTTGGATTTTTGGGGAGAGGGATGAGGGGTTGAGGGTATTTCGATATCTGTGTCCGAATGATCACAGATATCGGAAGGGTTGGGTAGGGGTTCAGTTGAGAATCAGAAGGAAGGAGGTGGATAGGTAGGGTCTTCTAGTCTCACTTGGGTAGGTTCCGGTTGAGGGAGAGGAGGTTGGGGAAAGAGGTCTGCTACTGACGAGAGTTCAAAGATGAACCTCGTAGAAGCAGAGGAAAGGGTAGGTGGAAACCATGGGGTTAGGATTAGGGGTATAGGTTGGGTTGGTTCTGAAGGGGTGGTCTGGTTTTGTTCGGATGGTATAGTTGGGTTGGTTTGGTTACGAGGGGGTGAAGAAGGGGTAGATGGGTTTGGTGAGTAGTTGAAGGGTGAAGGAGGGGCTGGAGTCTGGAGAGGGTGTTCGGGTAGGCTCCTCCTGGGTGTGTGGCTCTTCCTAAGGGATAGGCTCCTCCGGAGGGATTGATTCCCTCTGAGTAGATGACTCAGTAGGAATGGGTTGTGTGCCAGCAGACTTCCTTTTCTGCCTTAGCAACTGAATAGGAGGTTCAGCTGCTTCATCGAAAAAAGAGACAGGGTCTGCTGGTGGCTGGGTCGGAAGACCTTTACGTAGGCGTCTACGCTTAGGTTTGGGTGAAGGTGAGGGTTGGTCGGAAGAAGGTTTTCGTTTGGGTTTTGGGGATGGCTGGGTAGTGGAGGTTGGTGGTTCTGGGTTAGATGGCTGGGTGATGAAGACTTACCAAAGAATGGCAGGAGTTGCTGCCAGATTTGTCACGCCTAGGCCTTTTTTGTATCCACTCTGCCTTTGGCCTCTTCTTTCCGCCTCGCTTTTAGCCTTCGCTGCTTCCTTGTTCTTCAATAGCCGCTCAGACTCTACAGCCAGATCCTTGGCTTCGCGAAGAATATCGCGAGCAACGGTTGGGACTGGTTGGCCCAATTTGGTCGCTGCAGAGCGATATGCTTTGCTGGCAGCATCATGCGCGTCCATGTCGAAAGGCGTGACGACCATTGGCGAAGACTTGGCAACTTGTCAAGAGAGATATTGGGAAGTCCTCGTTGCTGCCTTTGCTTGTCCTCGTAGTCCATATACTTCTTAAAGAATGTGGCCGTCATCTGTTTGTCCTTGGCCACAGCTATGAGCTCATTCTCCTTCACGGAAGAGTTGATTTCCAGAGTGTCCCGTAGAAGGGCGTTGATGAGTGATGATTGTGTTTTATACGCAGTTATTGGGTATTATTCCGGCTTAAATTATGCTATTTCTCGAGGTTTTTGTTGTCTAATATATGTTTTAGTGTGTTGTTTTATAGTTTCAGGGACTTTTGAGATAATTGTGCAAAATATAGACATTTTATGTTGAATTGAAGAACTTCAGGGACCAAAGTGCAAAAGTTGAAAACTTAAAGGCAAAAAGCTGAAAATCAGAATTTCCAGCACAAATTCAGTCGCCACTTTTAGTGATTTAATTGTCTTGGGAAACATGAAAGTCCTAATTGAATTCTTTTTAGTATTGTAATTATATTGTATATCTTGTTCCTTCTTGTTGTAGGATTAATTAGATATAAATAGATCCCTTTAGGTTAGGAAAAAAGGGAGAGAAGTTATGTATTATTTTTCTTTGTCTATGAAGAAAGATTATTCAAGAATGGTTCAAGGTTTTGTACTTTCAATCATGGAGAATTAACTCCATAATCTAGGAATTGGACGTAACTTGTATCAAATCTATTGCTTTATATTATATTTTTATTCATTCAATTCTTGTTGATCATGATGTTTATCAACCCCTTTATTATCTAGCTTTGAACAAATGAATGTAATCGCAAATGATAAAGGCCTAGAGGTGCAGATAACTGCATGACCAATATGCATATGTTGTACACTGGCTCACCATCATGATAAATTGAACCTATCGATGCACGAGAGTGATAAGTTAGGGTCACGTTCATATATATGACCTAAGTGACAGTTAGGATCTATATGTTCTTGTTCTTAGGATATAGAATTGATGAATTATTTGGAGATGGAGACTGAACGATAATTTGACAGGCTATATCTATCTTTCGTGAACGAACCCAAGGTGTTGAATGATACTTTATTTAAATGAACAATAGAGTAGATACAAGTGAATCCTAATTCCTAAGCGATTTACAAATCTTTGATTTATCTCATATTTATATGCTTTGTTAGTTAGATTATTTTATTATTTTCTAGTTAATTCAATTTATAAAAAACCAAAAAAAAACCCTATTAGTTATTAATTGCTCTATTTTAATAGATTAGTTAAATTTACTTTAATCAAATCCAAATCTTTGTGGTTCGACCCTTGCTTCCCAAACTATTCTACAATAGTCTTGTCCACTTGCAAGGAAATAAATTTAAAATAAGACACGATCAATGAGCCTGACAAATGGCCTTTTGAAGTTGGGGCTCTCCTTCACTTTTTCAACGTGGTAGGCCAGCTGAGTTGAGTTCGTAGTAGCCTTGTGTGAGTGAGGTAGAGCGGCACTTGTGCGATGGCGTCGCCCAAAGGGAAGAGGTTCCTCGGCATTTTCCCTTGAGGTTCCCTTCCCCTTGAGGTGTTGATTCCCTCATTGCTGGTCGGCCTCACCTCGGCAATGGAATGGAAATTTCAGAGTCTCCACCATATCGAACTCCAGTGATTCTGGAAATCACTTTGGCAGAGACGGAGATATGTCGTCCTCGAATCCATCCTCGCATCACAAACGGAGACTTGGGGTCGATGACCATTCTCTCGAGTTGTCGTCGTGTAGAATTCCTAGAGGATCACGACCGTAGTTGTCGCCGTAGGCAAAAGAGCGGTAGAATCCTCGCTTTCGCTCATATCCTCGCAAGCTTTGACTGACCCGACGGCGAATGTGGAGACGGTTTGAGGTCAATGCACACGCTTTGAGGTAGATGCCTTTGGGTCGTGAGGAGTAGGCCACAATGCCGTCGGGTAGGTGCCGTGATAGGAAATGGAGGGTATCCTGGAAGGTTGATAGACGGACTGGGTGGAATGGCCTTCTCAGGGTCGAACGCCTTCCTATTGTCGCCTTTTGATTTTGAAGAGGATTTCACCTACAAAAACACATTCAGAAATTAGGGCTTTTGTCCTGACAGAACAAACAATAAAAGACTTCATTTTTGAAAAATAAATTGAAATTTCCGATGAATTTTTTTGAAACCCTTGAATGTCTGGATAGATAGAACAGAGAAACAATAACAGAAGATTTCTCAGAAAAAAATGAGTATCTAAAGTACATAGAAAACTGTTAGTTTCAAGGTTTTGAAAATAACAACAATGGCGGAAACCGTCCAGATACGCAAAGCGTCCTTTCGGATTCCTTAATAAAGTGACTCAAAAGAGGAAATACTAAGCATAAATTAGTGGATAGTAAACCAGAGAGTAATGAAGAGGTTACCATTGTCGCTGTAGGGAAGAAGAAGCAGATTATAGATGAAGAGAGAGAGGGAGCAGTTACAGAGAATAAAAGAGGGTTTGAGTAGAGAAGGTTTGTAAAGTTTTGGAAAAGGCGGTTCAAAATCTATTTAAAGAAGAGAAAAAGATCTTTTGAGCGAAAAGTTATAACTTAAGATATTTTTCAAAGTAATTAAGAAAATGACTTTTAACCCCTATGCCCTTTTTAAAAACCTTTTCCGCTTTAATAGACTAAACAGTTGAAAAACTAACCTGGTGAAAGCGAAGATCTTAAGTTTGTCGTTAGAAGGCAAATAAAGTCTGCCGGTTAGTAATAGTTTAAGTTTGCCGGTATGAAAGAAAAACTTGAAAATTGAAATTAAGCAGTAGGATCAATCATACCAAGATTTCTCCTTAAATAAGCAAACCTGGTTGCATCTAGTGGCTTGGTGAGAATGTCAGCCAATTGATTTTCAGTTGGAACGTATTCCAGACTGATGTTACCTTTCTCCACATGATCTTTGAGGAAGTGATAACGGATATCAATGTGCTTTGTCTTTGAGTGCATCACTGGATTCTTGGAGACTGAAATTGTTGAAGTGTTGTCACACATGATTGGACAATTTGCAGTCTTGATGTTGTAGTCCACTAGTTGCTGCTTCATCCATAGCAGTTGAGAGCAACAGCTGCTGACAACAATGTATTCTGCCTTAGTGGTAGAGTTTGCAACTGAACCTTGCTTCTTGCATGACCATGAGACAAGTCTATTTCCAAGAAATTGATAGGTCCTACTGGTGCTTCTTCTGCTCACTTTGCAGGCTGCATAATCTGTATCTGAGTACCCAACTAGATCGAAGTTGTTGCGTTTTGAATACCAGATACCAAGATTTGTAGTTGTTGAAACATATCTGATGATACGTTTGGTAGCAAGCAAATATGATTCCTTTGGTTCTGCCTAAAATCTAACAATACACAAACACAAACAACAAACATAATATCAGGTCTACTGGCAGTAAGGTAAAGAAGTGAACCTATGATTCCTCGATACTTGGTCGCATTTTCTTCCTTTCCCTTTTCATCTTTGTCAAGATGGCAGTCAGTAGACATTGGAGTCTCGAATCCTTTTGCTGAATCAAGACCAAATTTCTTGATGAGTTCCTTTGCATATTTGGTTTGGCTGATGAAGATCCCGTCGGAAGTCTGTTGAATCTGAAGTCCTAGAAAGTAGGTGAGCTCTCCCATCATGCTCATCTCGAACTTGCTTTGCATCAGCTTCTCGGATCTTTTGCACATGCTTTGATTTGTAGATCTAAAGATAATGTCGTCCACGTAGATTTGAACCAAAAGAGAATGACCTTTATGCTTTAGGATGAACAAAGTTGTGTCTATTCTTCCTCTCACGAATCCTTGTTCAATTAAGAACTTGGATAGAGTTTCATACCAAGCTCTGGGAGCTTGTTTCAGGCCGTAGAGTGCTTTCTTGAGTCGGTAGACATTATCTTGCCTATCTTGGATGACAAAACCTGGAGGTTGTTCCACATATACCGTTTCTTGAAGATCACCATTGAGAAAGTCACTCTTCACATCCATCTGATAAACTTTGAAGTTCATGAACGAAGCATAGGCTAGAAAGAGTCTGATTGCCTCTAATCTAGCAACAGGAGCAAATGTTTCATCGAAGTCAATTCCTTATTCCTGTCGGTAGCCTTGAGCAACCAATCTAGCTTTGTTTCTAGTGATGTTTCCATCTTCATCTCTCTTGTTTCTGAATACCCACTTGGTACTGATAATTGGATGGCCAGTCGGTCTTTGAACTAAGCTCCACACTTTGCATCTTTCAAACTGGTTCAGCTCTTCTTGCATAACTTCAATCCAGTAATGATCTTCGATAGCTTCATCAATCTTATTTGGCTCAATTTCAGACACGAATGCGAATGCAAACATAGTCTCATTTCGAACTCGATTCCTCGTACGAACTCCTGAGTTGAGATCACCAATGATTTGAGAGATGGGGTGATCTCTTGTTTCAATAACAACTAGAGGAAGATCACTTCTGGTGAGTTTTTCCCTTAACGAATCTGGAGAAGGTAGAGAAGGAAATTCACCAAAATCAGGTTCAGAAGAGATAAGATCTTCAAAACCTTCATTTTCTGGTGAACAAAAAGGGTGAGTGATATGCAAAGGTGTTTGGGGTAGAATAGAAGAGAGGGGTTCGGTGGTCAACGAGAAAGTTGGGTGGCACCGCAGAGTTGAAGTCTGCGGTCGGGGTTAGCGTAATTTGAAAGAGTCTGCAGGTTGGAGGATTCTGAGGTGGAATATAAGTAGAAGCTTTATCTGTACCTGTCTCAACATCATCAGAATCATCAGCAACATTCGGAGCCTTTCGAGGCTCTAATAAATCATATTCATCAAAAGTAACATGCACAGATTCTAGGATTTTCAAAGAAGTTTTGTTAAATATGCGAAATGCTTTTGAATGTTTGGAATAGCCCAGAAAAATTCCTTCGTCTGATTTTGAATCAAATTTACCTCTATATTATTTTCCATTATATAGAATAAAACATTTACAGCCGAAGATTTTGAAAAATCCTATGTTTGGGGCTCTCCCTCTCCATATTTCATATCGAGTTTTGTTATGAAACTTGTTTACTAGGGATTATTGTAAAACATGCGAGTTGACAACTTTAAAGTCTTGCTTCGCTAGCATAGTTCTTCTTTGCTTCAATTAGTGTTCCGTTCTTCCGTTCAGCTACACCATTTTGTTGAGGAGTTCCGACAGCAGAGAAGTTGTGGCCGATCCCGTGGTCATCACAATATCTTTCAACACCATTGTTCTTGAATTCGGTGTCGTTGTCTGATATTATGTCACTAATGTCTTCAAGCTTTTGGGTTTGAAGTCTTCTGAAAAGAGCGGTGACTAGATCGTATGTCTCATCTTTTGAAGTCATTGTTTTGATCCAGGTGAACCTAGAGTAGTCATCAACTACTACACGTGTGTACTTGTCTCCAGAGATACTGACTAGTGATAGGTCCAAAGAGATCCATATGCAGTAGTTGAAGAGGTCTGGTCGTTGACATGCCAGACTTTCTTTTGAAGGAAGACTTGGAAAGTTTTCCTAATTGGCAAGCTTTGCAACTTCTGTCATGGTCGGCAGACACCGTAGGTAGACCTTTGACAAGCCCATCTTTGGAGAGCTTGGAGAGGTTCTTGAAGTTGAGGTGACTGAGACGCTTATGCCAAAGCCAACTGTTGTCACGAATGTTGTTAGCAACTAGGCAAAGGCTGGAGGATCTCCCTAGTAGATTTAAGTCCATGACATAGACGTTTCTTTATCTATTGCCGGTCAGTAACGTTGCGCATGATTCACGATCTTTGATGAGACATTGGTTGGAGGAGAATTGGCAGATGAGTCCTTTGTCACAGAATTGGGATATGCTCAGAAGATTATGCTTTAAGCCGTTCACTAGAGAAACTTTGTTGATGGAGAGACTTCCTCTAATGATTGAGCCATACCCAATTGTTTTCCCTCTTGCATTGTTGCCAAAAATCACCATAAGACCTTTGGTTTCAGCTATATCTGAGAGTAGACTTCTGTTCCCTGTCATGTGTCTTGAACAACCACTATCTAGGTACCAGATGTCCTTATCTTCTGAATCTATAGCCATGAAGCAGACCTGAAAAAGATCAAAGAAACAAGGTCCCCTTTATTTTCTTTTGGGTCCTGAGGATTAGCAACCTTTTGGATCCCATACCTGCCTAACCTTGAAAGAACTGTGTCTCTCAGATTTTGGTGTGAACTTTAGCAGGCATTCTGGGGCCAGATGGCCTAAACAATTGCAAGAATGACAAAGATGAAAGTTCCATGGATGACTGTGATCAACTTTTGTTGTAGAGTGCTTGTGACTTTCCTTCTTTCCAACAGCAGTCTTGGGTTCAGCTAGCTTGTTGACGGTAGACTTAATTGGTTTCTGTTGAACCTTCCTTGTTTTTTTACCAGCAGACTTAGCCTTGGCTGGTTTGTTGTTAACCTTTTGAGGAGGATTTGGTAGAATACCTTTAAGTTTACTGTCAACAGATTTAGATGCCTTGCCTATTTCATAGACAAACTTGACAGGTACTAGCAGAGATTTTGTAGGTCTACCGTCAGCAGACTATGCCTTGGCAGAGCTGTTGTCGGTAGACTTTGACTTCTCTACCGTTCCTTTCTCAAGCTTTTCATTAGAAGCAGTTACTTTGGCTTTCCCTTTCTGAGCCTTGGGGTAAACGTATGGTACACTTGTATAACCAAGTCCTTGTTTACCCTTGTTTCTGAACGTCTGTTTGGAGAAGGAGATATCATAAGCAGTCTCGGAGGTTTCACCTTTCTCCGTGACAGAAGAGTATGCTGAACTGGGCTCATCATTATATCCTAAGCTAGATTTATCTCCATTAGGCTTTTGGCTTGAAAGGATTCCTTCGAAGGTTTCCTTGGAGCTGTTCCAGGAGTCAATTGTCTTTTGCAAGGCAATCTTCTCCAGGTCAAGTCCTTTGATGTGCTCAGTGAGACATTCGACTTTGTCACAAAGGAATTTGTTTTCTCCTTTTAGCTTGATACTCTCCTGTTGACAACTATTGCGAGTTTGAATCTCAGCTGCCAGCAGAGATTTTTCAGCAGCAAGCTTCTCACAGTTCTTAGCGAGTTTTACATAGGCTACTCTAAAGGAATTGAACTCTTCAAGCATTTTTTGATTGTCCTTGAGCAGTTCATCCTTACTGAAATTTTCACAGTTGATCTCACTTTTATCGAAAGGACTAGGTGAGGCTTCGACTTCATGTTCAGAGTCGTAGGTGGGACCTAAATCATGAGCTATTAAGAATATGTTAGCTTGCTCACAATCGTCCTCTTCCTCTTCTGAATCAGTCTCAAACCATGTAGCAACCTGTTTTTCTTCTATGTCTTCAGCCAGCATACCTTTATGTTTTTGAAATTTCTTATATGGAGGCTTTCGGTATGCTTCGAATTTTGGCTTTGGACATTTAGAGGCGAAGTGACTAGGTTTTCTACAATTATAACATACAAGCTCTTCGTTAGATGAGCTTTCAGCAGTTTTTCTAAAAGGCTGCTGGTGTGTGTCCTTCCTTCCATATTTTGCAAACTTTTTGAAACGTTTTACGAGCATAGCAAATTGTTCATCTGAAAGAAAATCGTTTTCACTGGAGGAAGTAGAAGGTTTGTTTTCAACTGTGGTCTCTTCTTGTACCATGGTGGGCAAGGATAGAGTTCTGAACTGTTTGTCCTGCTCTAGAGCTAGATTCACTTTGAGCTCATAAACCTTTAAACTTGCGTAAAGACTACGGAGAGTCATTTCATTTAAGTTTTTAGATTTTTTCATGGCAGTGGTCTTAACATGCCACAGACTACCTAGAGAGCTTAGAAATCTCATGTTCATTTTCTTTTTGTCATAGGTTTTACCAAAAGAAAATCAACTATTTATTACCTCACTAAAGCGATTGTATGCTTGTCTCAAGGTCTCCTTGGGATCCTTTTTGAAGGAGTCAAACTGCTGGATGAAGGTATACTTTCTGTTGTCTCTTGTGTCTTGGTCTTCTTCCAAGTATTCGACAAGAGCCTCCCACATTTCTTTTGTAGAAGTACACCAGATCACTTGTTGGTAAGTGCTGGTTTCTAGAGAGCTAGTTATGATGTTGATGGCTTTGCTATCTAGCTCTACTAGCTTTCTGTCGTCCTCTGTCCATTCTGATTCTTCTTTTGGTACTTTAGTAGGATTTCCAGTGATGGATGCTAGAAGATTAGCCTTCATTGGTACATGTTGTCCTGCTAGTACGCCACAACCTGTTGTTTATAGAATTCATAAAACACATTACCTTATCCTTCCCAACATCGAAATGGCCTTCGTCCAATATTGGGACGTGGTTCACATTTGATGTAGGCAGCATGTAGTGTGTTTGTGCCATTGGATCGTGACTCTCTAGAGTTTAACCTTGGAAAAACTAGTTTTCGAAGAGTTCTGCTTTGATACCAATTATTAGTCCCAAAGGGCACAATAATAAGCTAGAAGGGGGGGGGGATTGAATAGCTTATTAGACACTTAAAACTTTTCGTATAAGTTCCTAAAACAAGCACTTACAATCTATTAAAGAGATTGAAGTAGCGGAAGTCTTGTAAGGAAGACAGTTTAGGTCTGCCGGTAAAGTACTACCGGTAGACTTGGTTGAATACTCAAGTCTGCTGTTAGAAGTGATAAGTAAATAGATATGAAACAGTTTAAAGCAGTATGCAATAGTAATGAAAGAACACAAGTATTTTTAGATGGTTCGCATTATAAAGAGTGCTACGTCTACCACCAAAGCAATCAACCTTGGATTTAAATGTGCACTATGTTTTCCACTAGTTCTATTACAAAGAGGTCCAATGGATCGTGTACAAAATATTTGACTTGTGTTTGGGGGTTTGGGAATTGAATATCTGGAAAAACAGAATATTCAATTGTGCAGAAGAATAGTTAAAGAACAACAATAAGAAGCAAATGATAAAGTGTTGATGCAGATCTTCTTGATTGTTGTCGAGGACTTCTTGATCAGTTTACGATATCTTGAATGCACTGAGTTTATAAGACTTGAAGTTGTTGGAGAATTTCAGAGCATTGTTTTCTTCAGTCTTTAATGGCAGTATTTATAGCTAGGGCATTCTTGAGATCCGTTGGAGAAGACGAAGTGTAACAACTCTTTTAGGTTGAATGCATTAAATGCATGGAGCTGACTTGTAGATTATGACTTCACTGATACTGAGCATGGAATGATGCAGAGTTGTTGTAGAAGTTGGTAGGTGAGCAATCAGAGTTACATACCTGCAATAGTTGGTACAGACTGTAAGTGTCAGTCTGTTCACCTTCTCTGTCACTGTTCAAAAGGCGAAAGTCTTCTTGCTTTTCAGAAAGCTGGATAGGCGTGTCTGAGAAGTCATAGAAGATTGGTTTAATTCAAATTCAAACTGATAAAATCTGAATTTAATTAATCCACTAAATGCTTGATGACTGGACACGTCATGCTTGAACACGTGCAGACAAGGTCTGCCGCTGGATGCTGAATGATGTCTTCCGGTGAACCTGTGAAGCCTATAAAAACTATTCTATGGCAAAGTTTTATACACAGTTGCCACGCTAATTGATACGCAACCCAATTAGCCACTAATGTATAAAACTTAATGTAATGTATGAACATATGTAAATCAACATACAAATGAGAAACAACAAGCCTTATTTAAAAACTTTGAGGGTCATTTTTAAAAACTTCAAAAGTTGCAGCGGAAAATACAACTTTTGTCAGTTAGCTGATATTGAGTCAGCTGGCTGATGAAATAAGATTTTCTTAAGAAATTGACGTTGTTAGCTGGGAAGAGAAAATAAGTCAGTTAGCTGACAAAGTTTGAAATGTTTTCTAAAGATCACAAGTTATAGAGAATGAATTGAAGAACAACCTATAAAACAAGTAAATAAACAACTTATGAAACTGACTGTCTGACACTTAAGTAGATTGAAACTGCTTAAGTGTTAGGACAGTTTGTACGAGATGATAAGTAAAAGACAAGGCAGTTGAAGTGGTTCACAGTATAAACTGCTACGTCCACTACCAAGTTGGTCAAACTTGGATTTTTGAAGTGCGCTAATATTATTAATAATCTAAGTGATCACTAGTGGATCAGTGTACAACAAAGACTGGTGTTTGGGGAGTATGCTTGAAAGTGAATCATACTCGTGGGACAATCAAATGATTCCTTAATGAATATGAAAGAAGTAAGGAATATCTAAACAATGATTGTCAAAACAAAGAACTAGAAATGAATAGAAATCAAAGATTGTCTAGCTAATGTTTTAGCTAAGGCACTTCAAATGAGAATTCTGCTTGTGATAGTATGAATGCTTCAGTTGTCTTCAAACTATTGCTTTCAAGGTCTTTATATAGAGTTGTTTGAGATTCAAACCGTTGGAGGCAAGGTTTGAATTTGAAATCCAATCCAATCAGATGAGAGCATCCTTTTACAAGATCACAGGATCTTGTGCGCAGGATATAAAACATGAGATTTTATCCTAGCACAAACATGGAAAGTATTAGAAATATCATGTTTGTGCAAATAGGGAAATAATCGATTTTAAATATTTATTTATAGAAGTGTCAGCCGAAAGCTACCCTGAAAGAAGTTAGTTAAAGAGTTATGGTTTCAAAAACGTGGTTTGCTTAAGTTATCTAATTTAATGGTTTTAAGTAAATTATGCATAATCCAACAATCTGCTCCTATTTACTTAAAGCAATTCACTATAAGCAGAAAATAATAAATGAACAGTTTAAAGTAATTTCAAAGTTTAGATTAGAACTTGGAAATTGATCCCTGCAAAAGATGTTAGAAATAATAAAATATAATATAACTCATGTAAGTTTTAAGAAACCCAAAACCAAATAAGAGTAGAGAGATAAGTAGTTTAAAATGTAGCAAATGTTTCTTAAAAACTCGTGGATCCTTTTGAGCTTCCTGTCTCGGTTGTATCAGCTTCAGGTAGGCTGGCAACAATATTAGCAGTGTCGGCTTCAACTGCAACATCTTCATTTTCAGCAACAGCTGCTTCCTCTTCAGTATTTACCTCAAAATTTATGATTCCAACTCTTCTCCTTAGCTCTTTAAGTTCAACCAAGTACGCATTAGCCCTTGCTCTATGCACCCTCTCCTTTTGAAGGGCTTTAAAAATGACGGTCCCAGCAGTTTCAGCCCTCTTAGCACACTCCCCTTGATAGGCCAGAATGAGATTCCAGTCACTAGCATGAGGTTCCCGTGGAGCACCATTGGCAATAGCAGCTTGTACCTCTGTAAATATGGTGCTGCGTAGGTTGGGAAGGATTGAATCCATCTAAATTTGTAGGTCATTGAGCTGACGGACATGCATTTAAGAACTCCATTAACATGAAGGTGATGGATGTGCAAACCATCAAGTCATGCATTGGTGTCAGTTGTAGGAGGGAAGTCATGACGAGGTGCATCATTTACTGGTACGAACATAGGAGTCGAGGAAGAAACAACAACAACAGGAGAAGGAACATCTGGTTCTTGAGGTGGGGGAACAATGTTAGCCGTTTCTGTAGAAGATTCATCCATAAAAATTGTCTTTTTACCCGTTAGATGATATAAGGCTTGGTTGACAATAGCCTTTTGTTGTGTCTGCCGCTTGTAGGCCATCGTTAGAGTTGGAGAGATGATAGGATCAGAGCTGCTAGAATTAGAAGAGGAATCGCTGACAGTGGCATCGTCATTATCAGTCTTACCCTCATCAGCAGGTAGGGCTTGGTTAGCAGTAGATGGTGGATCATCAGATGGAGGAGTATCGTGGACAACTTCTTCAGTTGGTGAAGTAGCAAGGAGTGGAGTAGTAGTTAGGACTGTGAACAAAGTTATATCACATGCAAGGTCTTCAGCAGGAATATCAACAGAAAGAACGTCAGTGGGAAGATGAATAGCAGGAGCTTCAGTAGGTAGAAGAACAACAGGAATGGCTGGAGAGGGATCCGCCATAATAGGAACAAACTGAACAACAATAGGTTCAACTGGGGTAGCTGGCTGTGAAGTTCCTACTTGCTGTGATAGAGAGGCTCCTCCTGTCTGCTGCAACTGCTTTGGATGGGAAGCTCAAAATTGGGCTTTAGCAAAAGCAACGCTGTCATAGATGTATTTGATAGCGCCCTTTTGAACCAGTAGAAGCTTGGCTTGATCAATGGCTGTAAAGTTTAAATCTTGGTTCAGCTGATCATCCTCATCAGTTGTAGCGCCTCCAATGCAGTAGGGATTGTGAGAGAAATGAGAGGAATGTTATGCATATTGTTATACAGTTGCCAAACTGAACGAATCAGTTCGTTGTGAATAAATATATCATTTGGAAGATAGAAGGCATTCCATAGGGTAGGTAGGAGGTCAAAGTATATCCCGTAATTTGTGGCTAGCTCAATGGGGGACATATTGACTGGTGTAGGAAGATAGAAGACATCTGGTCTGTGTTTGTAGTTGTGGTCGATGCCCTTGACATGATTAACGATAGGTTGGTCACCTTTCTTCTCTTCGTGGAATGAGAGAAGAGACTGAATGAAGAAGGGAATGTGGTCGATGGGGAAGATCCAATATGGAGGAATAGGAGTTTGGTATGGTTTGTAGCAGTTGTAAACTGGATGATAAGTGGGATTTCTGATTGGGGAAAAGTATCGAACATGTGGATGGCTTGGTGATTTGGGCTTAAAAGAGTTAATAGGTGACTGAGTGGGTTCAATAGATGAAGAGAACGAAACATAATTGCTAGGATTGAGAGTGGGATCTACCTTATGTTTCTTGCGAACATATTTACGAGTAGGAATGGGGACAACAACTGGAGTGACAGATGGGATGGCAGTAAGTTCATCAGTTTCTACACTAGCTTCTTCTTCAGTAGCTTAAAGAAGATTTGCTCTTTTCCTTCTACTTATGCCAATAACGAGTTCAGGAAGGTAGCTGGAATTGATGCTGGAGCAAATGGCAGAACATCTCCAGATGGGGCCTCATAAGGTCGAGGTTGGGGGACTTCAGCAATTGGAACATCCTACCCAAATTTTGAATAAGAGATGGTAGTCTTTATGTCTGTTGCTGAGAACTTCTTGATCTTGACAGCTAACATATCACCCATGGTAAATAGAACCTTGTTGATGACATAAATTTTTCGAAGGAAGTGGGTGATAATAAGATGGTGGGTCAATTTGTGATTTCCAGTAGCCATGTTCTCCCTATACTTGACCATGTTTGTTTTGATGCATTCTACCAAAATGGAGGCCCAGTCAACTCTCTGCTTCTCAACAATGGCTTCCATTAGAAACATTTGAGCTTCTGTGATCTTGTTGTGCCCTCCAGATTTGATAATCAAACATTTGTTAAGAACAGCTGCCAGGGCATAATGTAGTGTCTGAAAGTGGTTCTTAAGCCTATTAAAGGCATTTTCTTTTGGGACTTCACCTCTCATCAAGATCCTTCCTGCTTTCTAGACAGTTTTAAGAATGGTTTGGATGGTGCCAGTGGCCTTGAAACCAGGAAAAGCAACAGAGATGGATGCTGCATCAAATGTTACTTGGACACCTTGAATAGTGCCATAAGAGAGTGATGCTTGTTTGGAGTGTCTTGCATATTATTGAAGAATTCCTCTGTGAGATGAAGGCTGTAGGCGTTGATTTCGAAGGACATGAGAGGAAGAAGTCCAGAGTTTGTCAAAAGTTGAACCAATAGAGCTCCCATTGGAGTACTGTTAAGAGACTCAATATTGAGAAGACAACCGAGAGATGTTTTGTCAGCCATTTTACATACAAAATAATGGAAGGATTAATAGATGTAGATAGTGATTTATCAAAGAAAGAGCAAAATGCAAGCTATAATACCAGAAGAATCTTTTGAAAAAGCTAGGGTTAGGGTTTTGCTTGAGGAAGACGAACTGGACAAGGCGTAGAGAAATAAAGAAAGAGAGAGAAACTTTTCCAGAGAATTTAGTAGGTTGAAATGGATTTTTTTGGGGGTATAAGAGTTATGCCCAAGGGTATTAAAGGTGTATAAGTGCGGTGGCTTATACAAGATTGTAATGATTTGTTTTGAAAAAGTAAATATATGACTTGTAGTGATATGGTATAAAAATGATTTTTGATTTTTGTGCAAAAAGTATTGAATGATGTGATTTAAGACAAAGATCAACATTTAATGTAAAGTAAATAAGTCACATCAACCGTCATAATTTTGAAAGATAGTGGGGGATGGTTAAGCTTTTGGAAGAAGCTTCACGGTTCCCGAGATAAATTTGGAATATGATTTTGGCGGGAACATAATATCTCAACCTTTCACAAAAATCTTCTTAACATAATATATATAAAATGATAAGCGACTTCGTTGAGACACGATCACCTAAAGTCAGGGATTAGAAGCTACTTGTGTAGTAACTGAAGTTCAGTTACTTTGAAATACTTACCTGCTGAATGATTTTCTCCAATAGGTTACTTGTCAGCTGAGGATTTATTGCCTTATAATATCAGTAGATAGATGATGTCAACATTTTCCAATTTGAAAGTAGCTGAAACTAAAAGCTTAGGTTTAATGTGTAACATATTTGGTATCAACCTGATCAAGCAATATATTATGAAGGACTAAGAATGCCAAGTTCTCTTCTAAGAAATTCAAATCAATCTGATTTTAAAGCTTTCGTAAATATATCAGCTAACTAAAATTCTGTAGGGACGTATTCTTGCTGAACATTACATTTTTCCACATGATCTTTACGAAAATGATATCTTATATTTATATGTTTAGTTTTAGAGTGCATCATAGGATTTTTTGAAATAGATATATCAGATGTATTATCACAGTAAATAGAACATGTTCCCATTTGCATTTCATAGTCCAACAACTGTTGTTTCATCCAAAAAATTTGTGAACAGCAGCTACCAACAGCAAGCAACAATGTCTTCAGCTTCAGTGGTTGAAGTAGAGACTGATGCTTGCTTTTTGCATGCCCAAGATACCAGCCTGTTATCAAGAAACTGACATATTCCACTTGTGCTCTTTCTGTTCATTCTACAAGCTGCAAGATCAGCATCTGAATATCCTATTAAATTAAAAGAAGAATCTCTAGGATACCAAATACCAAACTTTTCAGTGTCAATCAAATATGCAATGATTCTTTTTGCAGTTATCATGTGAGATTTTTTAGGATCAGCTTAAAAACGAGCACATACACACACAACAAACATAATATCTGGTCTACTAGTAGTTAGATACAAGAGAGATCCAATTATACCTCTATATTCAGTCATATTGACTGATTTACCTTTCTCATCTATGACTAGATGACATTCAACTCCCATTGGAGTGCTTGCTGAATTTAGCTCTTGCAAATTATATTTCTTGATCAGCTATTTGGTGTATTTGGCTTAATGAATAAAAATTCCTTTTTCACTTTAATTGATTTGCAAACCTATGAAGTATGTAAGTTCTCCCATCATGCTCATCTCAAATGACCCTGCATAAGGTTTTCAAACCTCTTACACAAAGCATCATTAGTAGAATAAAAAATAATATCATTAACATAAATTTGAACTAATAAGATGTTACCTTTGTGCTTCAATTTTACCTATTTGAAAATTTTTTTCTATGAGAAATTTGGATAGAGTTTCATACCATGCTCTTGGGGTTGTTTGAGTTCATACAAGGCTTTTCTAAGCTTGTACACATGGTCCTTCTTTTTGTTGTCAAGAAACCCATGGGGTTGTTCAATATATACTTGCTCTTGAAGGTCACCATTTAGAAATGCACTTTTTACGTCTATTTGATAAACTTTGAAGTCCTTGAAGGTTGCATAAACAAGGAACAATCTAATAGCTTCTAGCCTTGCAACATGAGCAAATGTTTGATCATAGTCAATACCCTCCTCCTGTCTATAGCCTTGGGCTACCAACCTTGCTTTGTTTCTGATAACATTTCCATCTTCATCCAACTTGTTCCTAAAGACCCATTTAGTTCCAATTACTTGTTAATTTGATGGTCTTGGAACAAGCTGCCAAACTTGACATCTCTCAAACTGATTGAGTTCTTCTTGTATGTCCATTAGGAATCTTCCAGAGCTTCATCAATCTTCTTAGGTTCAATGGAGGAGACAAAGGCAAGTGAGTCAAGAGTTTCATTTCTTGAACTACTTCTTGTTTGCAATTTTTGTTTTAGAACACAACTTTTACCATTTTTATCAGTACTTTTTCTTTTTTACTTTAATTATGGGTCTATGCACATGAACTTTAAATGAAATTACATACTATACCAATATTAATAATCAAGACGATTGTTTTTTCTTAATCCGTGTGTCGAATCAAACATGACAATAATTTTTAGGACTGAATGAGTATTTTCTCTATCTTGAAAAATTAGTACACCCTCCGTCCTAAAATTATTGTCTTAATTATTTGACCCGACAGACAGATTAAGAAAATACAATTGACTCGATTATTAATACTGGTTTCATGTGCAGCTTACGTTAAAACCCATGTGTATGTGACACATAATAAAGTAAGATGAAAAAGTAAGGATAAAGTGGTAAATGTAATATCCTAAAAATGAAAATTTCAAACAAGACAATATTGAGACGGACAAAAAATGAAAGTAAGACAATAATTTTGTGACATATGAAGCATGTTTGACTTGATATAAATGTTACTAATATATACAAGTGATGATTGAGTCTTGAAGATTTTGCTGAAGATTTAGACAGTTACAACAGTTGATGATGATTAGTGGATGAACAATTGATAAAGATTACGTGATGAAGCAATTTGAAAGGTTAAGAGAAAGACGAGCAAAATTGACGTTGATAGTGGGAGGGCATGTGGGTTCCCGGGACGTGCGCCCGCGCCCCGCGCGCCCTTGGTTAGGGGTGCGCGTACGTGCGGATGCGAGACACCACTGCTCTCGTTCCACCCTCCCTTGTTTAGGGGAAGACGAAATCAAAAGTGCGAGAGGAGTGTTGTCTATGATAGCGCGTTGAAATGCGCCTCAGTTGCCTTTAGTGGATTTTTGATCCAATATGAGAACTTGTGGTTTCCCGTATCAAGTTATCCTTTTTTTAGGGGATACCAGGATATGGGAATGCATTACCCTTTCATTCCCCTTTTCCCTTTTTTAGGGGAAAACGGAAAAGTGCAAAAAAGGATATTGCGACGCACCCACTATGGATTTTATTAAAAATAGCCTTATGGCCCGTTTCGGATCACTATGAGAGCTTTGGGTTTCCCGCATCAAGTTATCCCTTGTTTAGGGGATACCAGGATATGAGAATACATCACCCTTCCATTCTCATTCTCCCTTTTTTAGGGGAAAACAGAAAAGTGCAAAGAAAGAGTGTTGCGAGGCCCCACTGGATCCAAAAGTTTTAGAGTCGCCATCTTTATTTTAAGGCAAAAATAAAGTAAAACCAGAAAAAAGAAAAAGAAAACCATAGATAGAAAACGGGTTCGGAGGCTAAGTTACAAGTTGGGAAGGTGCTAGGCACCCAACTCGCCCTTTCGGTCTCAAAATAGTTTTTGGCTAAAGTATGCTTATTGTTATATTTATTTAGCAGATAAATAAAGCATTAAAAGACAGGAAAATAAAACAAATACATCCATGGCTACATTATTTACGGACTTGCAGCCATTTCCTTACAATTATTACAAATGTATTTAAAAATATTTGGCCATTATAATGGCTCTTTTACATAATACTTCATAATCTAATCCGGGCAGCACAACGGCTTATATTGACTACATTGGGCCGGATTTAAATAATAAATAAATGAACAAGTAAATAAAACACCCTTAAAGGCTATTACCTTTTAGAGCGGTAGGGTGCTCGCTCTGTCCTTCAGGGAGAGGGAGTCATTTTGTTCTTGTTGTTGTGTGGTTGTTGTTTTGATTTGGGCAGAGTGACTGCTTATTTTGGGTGACTTTGGTTTGTTCACTCGGGCAGAGTGACAACTTATTTCGGAAGGTTTTGGCCTTTTTGGTTGGGCGGAATAACGGCTTAGTTTTTGTGTATTTCAGCTCATTACTCGGGTAGAGTAATGGCTTACTTTAAGGATTTTAGATCGGGAAAGTAAGGTGGATACCTAACTACTAGGCTAGGGATCACTTATAACCAGTGGATTTAAGTTTTGGCAGAGTTTGGACGGGGTTTGGAAGCTTTGGTGGGCTACACACACCTATCTCACACCTCTCGTAACTATGGCTTCGAAGGAACGCATAAAGAATTCTTTCAGCGTTTCTCTGCGATGATTTCTGAACACTGAAATGGGGAGCCCAGCACTCATATTTATAGGTGGGATGAGGGAGTCATCGGGAATTATTAGAATTCCTCAACCGGCTTCGTTAGCTTGTACACCCGCCTTCGCGAATTGCACAATGCGTTAAGTCTGAGAGGCTACAGTACCCCTTTGGCGCCGACTCATCCCTTTCTTGGCGCGGCTCCCAGCTTGCCTTTTGGCCGCGCCAAGCTCCTGTTCAACTTTCGATTTTGACACTTTCACCCCTTGCGATTCACTGTTTTGCGCATCATGCTTTGCCTTTCGCATTTTCGACTCCTGCAACTTGACAGTTGTTAATTTTGAACAGTTCTTGATATCACATGTCAGAGTCACATACCAGGGGTACGGAATTGGGGTGTCTACAGAGCCCCTCAATGATGGAGTCTACGGGTAACCCAAGGCTTACTTAGTAGACGAACATCGTTGATAAACAATAGACTCTCCAATTTCGTTCAATTAGAACGGTAGAGAAATGCAACATGTAACAATTATAATGCACAGTTTATCATGCTATCCAAACTCCATAATCTAGACATACTTAGTCGGTCATAATAGGTTATCGTAGTTTTTAAGCAGATATGAATTTGAAGTGCTCTGATGGTCGGACCTACTAGTGTAGGCTGCCTACGTATTACTTATTAAAGGAAATCAGACCAAACTTAGTTCAGGCCAAAAACCTAAAATACAACCAAATGAGGATGTTATGTTCTTTGGGTCAAAACCCGATCAAGAACACAACAGGAAAAAGATTTTTTGTTTTTTGAAAAAGCCGTATTCAAACGGTCGGGGGACGGCCGCCAAATACGGTATGAAGATTTGAATGTTTTTCGAGAACCATATTCCAACTGGTCAATACCTTGTCATCGAAATATGTTAAGAAGAATTTTTAAAATTGTGTCTGGCTGGTCAATACCTTGTTTCCAAACATAACAAGAAAACTTTCAGATTTCCCGAAAACTGCGCTCGACCGATCAAAATCCGTCGTCGAGCACGACAAAGAGAACTTTCTTCAAATCTTTTCAAAAATTGTAAAAAAAGATCATTCTTTTTTCCTTTCTTTTCTTCTCACTCGCACTCTCTCTGTTTCTTTTTTTTTTTTTTTCAGTATTCTCTTTTTTTGTATTTTTGAAAAATTCCTTTTTTTTTGTGTTTTTGAAATATTCCTCTTTTTTGTATTTTTGAAATAATTTTTTTCTTGTGTTTTTGAAAACAAAAACTCATTTTGAAAAAGAGTTTTTCTTTTATTTGAAAACAAATTTTTTTTTCTAGAAACAAGTTTATTGCAGGGTCAGGGTAAGAATACTTTACCTTTCTTACCTTTTGCGCCCGGGTGGCTGCCGCGGATTCGTCTGATTTTGACATTTCTGCCACTCTAGCTTTTTCAAGCCAGGGACTTTATTATATATTTTTTTCTTTCTCTCCTTTTTTTTCTTCTTTTTTTTCTTCTTTTTTCTTCTCTTTTTTTTATTTTCTTTTGCCACTTTAAATTTTTTTTCTATGCTTACTTCGTGGCTAACCCGCTGGGGATATTATTTTTTCCTTGTCCTTGGATGGATGGTCGTCAATTTTTGGTTAACAAGATTAATTTCGTTAACCCTTCGTTAAGCTCAGGGACCATTTTGGAAACTTTGGAACTTGGGGACTTAAGTGTCGCAGCTTCAAACTTCGGAGGGGGGGAAAAGGAAAAATTCATTTTCCTCCCTTATTATAGACGGGAAGTGAAGGAAAGGAGCTACTACTCCTTCCTTCTTTCTCTCTTCTTTTCTCCTTCGTCTCCAGCCTCGGCCATTGTTGCTGCTATCTTTCTTTTCTTTTTATTTTCTCAATTTTATTCCTTTTCTCAATTTTCTTCCGCCAATTTCAGTGTTTTGTTTAGCAGATGACATATTCTTCTCGATCCAGGAAGGGGAAGGCTCCTATGCACCCAGAATCTGACAAAAGGAGGAATGAGTTTCCTCCCTTGATCCGGAATAAGCTCAAATATCAGTACTCCACAGATGACTGGGGTAATATTCTCCGAGACCGGAACACTCACGTGTCCAATCTTCCTCCCACCGCTGTAAGTTTCTTTCTCTTTCTAGATTTTCCTGGATATACTTCAGATCTGCTAAATTTCTGCACTGTTTGGAACTTTTGGAGCATTCCTGACTTTAATGATAATGCGTATGCATGTCCTATTTATGCGTAAATGATGTAATTAAGTAATGATGCATGAAATTTATATGATTTATTTTTGCGATGCATGATTGAACTAGCGGTCACTATTTGACCCTACTATGCATGATTTATACTATAAATGCAAAATGAGGCTATATGATGCATGTTTTACACTAAAACATATTTTTGCATGCAATATAATCGTGAGACAGACTTTTCGGAATGCAATTTAAATTTTTCGAAACGCATTTTCGGATAAATATGGGACAAATCAGATATATTTTATGCCCTTAAATTCAATTTTCATGCATGTTTATGCTGCAGGGACATAGTAAATGCCATGAGAATATTTATTTTCATGATTGGTGACATTTTATTTTCTTTTTAGCACACCCTCAATGCAGCTTATTGGACAATGAGATGCACATGATGGATGCATGCACTACTTTATATGATGTAAATGTAATGCAGAATAATTATGGGATGATTATTAACATGATGGATGAATATTTTCCTACTTTATTATGTACATGATGAATGCAGTCTAACATGCATTCCTATGATGCCTAGAATGTGAAAATAACTTATTTAAATGCAAAATAGTTACATATAATCTTCTTCTTTTTATTATTATTATTTTTTTGAAATACATTTTTAGATGTATTTATTTTTATTGACAGAACATAAAAGAATATGACATATATTTACAACATATACATTTTTTATTATTTATATATCTTTTGTTTCTCATAAAAGAATTATGCTTAGTGAAATTAAATGTTTATTTACATGTGAATTTATGTACATGTATATATAAAAACTGGTAAGTGTTTATTAACATCAAAAAATTATTATTATCATGATTATTATTATTATTATTTTTATTATTATTAGCATGCTGCATTTTTATAATTCATGAAGTACAATGCATGCAACACGTTTATTATCTATTCATACTTATTTATTAAAAGACTGTGCGAGGAAAAATAAGGGTAGTGGACTTACCTTTTTCATCCTTTCCCCCCCTTTTTTTTTAGATTCGCAGGGAATTCACGAGGGCGCGGGCATCATGCGCTAATGTCATGGAGATCTATGCTATGTTGCCCGAGGCAGCGCAGCTTTTGGTGGAGGGCTCTGGATTTAGTACCTTCATGCATTCTTTTAGCCATTTCACCAGCTATCTGCCCATCTTTGATGCGCTCAGGGACTTCTGGTGGGACACCACCCATACCTTCCATTTTAGTTGGGGGGAGGCGACCATGACCCCGAGTGACTTTGCCGCGATCACGGGCATTCCTACCACCATAGGGGAGACCCTGACTCCTGACTTTACTCTCCGTCAGCGTAGGGAGGAGGTAGTGGACCTCGCTTTCGAGGGATGGAGGTAGTGCCGACAATGATATTGCTGCCGTGACTCGAGTGGCTAGTGCGTTTTTATTTTTCTTTCTTGGCACATTGCTCTTTGCCAACTCCTCTACCACCATTCGAGTTTCCGTCCTGGCTTGCTTAGCGGACTTTGAGCGGATCCCTTCGGACTTTGTAGGTTTGGCCGATTGTTGCTTCTATTGGCCGAATGCTTCTATGGCCAACTTAGGGCCTGAACGAATGATTTGCCCTTTGAACGTGGGAGGTATATTTGCCCTGCCTTTTCCTTCTGGAGGTATTGCCTTTTCCTTCTTTTGTCTTTCTTATTTTATTTTATATATGTACTTTTTTTTTTATATATATATATATATATATATATATATATATATATATATATATATATATATATATATATATATTTTTTTTTGATAGCACACACTTTTCCCTTGCTATATATATATTTTTTTAACATTTTTTTTCTTTTTTTTTTTTTGCAGGTCTGGGCCTTCTCCTTTTTCACTTCGCCGGTCCTCTCATTCGGCGAGTTCACCACCTCCATACTTGTCCCAAGATGTTGACGATAACAGGGTTTATCCGACATAGGACAGTGGTTGCAAAGATAAGGAACGAGTCTTTGGAAGCATTGTTAGCTCGAGTCACAGTGCAGCACTTCCTTCCTTGGGAGGGTCCGGAGGACATTACGCAGTTGCTTTGGGACTCAGCCGCTGCCGTATACTGATGGTTTCCATTATGGTGGATTCCTTATACATGGGCGAGCGGGTGAACCGTCAGCATCAATCCATTTTAGTGCCTCCAGTGGTGCCTCCCCGGCCTCCTTTCTGGGTGATAGAGCCCGATCGGCTGCCAAACAGGTATCAATACCTGGCGAAATACCTCATGCCAGCGTTAGATTATCCAATGATGGCATATGAGGATTTCCTGAGATTAGTGCTGCATCCCCCTATTCCTACTCCTGTCATGCCCAGGCGGCATTCTGACGCTTCTGCCAGGCCAGGGCCGTCTACTTCTTCTCTCGACGAGAACCTGATGTTCACAGAGTCTGACGATATGTTCTCTACCTTTCAGTATCAGTGGGGCGGTAATACGGTAGAGCAGGTTCTTCCTGATGTCGAGATTCCCGAGGAGCGTCGCGTTCCAGAGCAGGCTCGTTCGGTAGACACATTTACCTTTATTGTCTCTCTTTTTTTATCCTCTTTTTTTTCTTCGTATCTATCTCTTTTTTTATTCATGTACGCATATATTTTTTTCATTCATTCATTTTTTGTTGTTGTGAATATTTACTATTTTTTTTGGAGACTAATACATTTTCTCTCTCTTTTTTTTAGGTGAATGTGTCTACTTATAAGAAGTCTTGGCTTTTCAAGATCGGCAAACTTTACCGAAACTTGTCGATGAATTCTCTTGGGAGAAGACAACGGCCCCACGCCGAGGTGATGATGATGACGACGATGATGATGATGATGTCGGGTCGAGCCGTGGCCGGGGCAGAGGTCGAGGATACAGAGCTGGTGGCACAACGGGTCCCTGGGTCATGGGTGGTGGCCTTAATAGGAGTCAGTCGTCCCGAGCGCATTAGCCCTTTTTCCTGCACTTATTAGTCTTTCTTTTTTTTCTTTTTTCTTTTACATAAAAGAAACCTGTACAAGCATTGTTATATAATGCAATATAAATGTATATGATGCAATATATTACACATGCAATACTAAACACACACATAAAATAAAGTTATACCAGACATCTAAAAGGTAATGGCACGCTGTACCCTTGGAGAGGGAGTTTATGAGAATACACCTTCGGATCGGAGTGGGCTTTTCTGGTGAGACGGGAACAGAGAGATGGCCGCCTCCCTTATTTCTTCGGCGCCTTGTGGCTATTGAACCCGTGTTCATAGCTGTCTTTCATAGCCTTTGTTTCTTTCTCGCGATCAGACGTATGAACAGTGGACTATCGGACAAATAAACTGGGATACCAGGCAGAATTTCCAGCACAGTGGTAAGTCACCTGGTGCGGCCATATGGGGGGCATGGCGCGGCGCCAAGGGGCTCTATTGGTGGCGCCATGGCTTCTCCAGTGCAGCCACTGTTTGTTACTATTCACTTACTGTGCACAGAACTGTCCGTTTTTTCAATTCTCGGTATAAATTCAGACGGTGATCAGCCTGATTTCTCACCAGCTTGTTCATCCTTCTCTTTCACGATTCTCAAGCTCTCTTTTGCTCTGCCGTTGCCCTTTCTCTTGCCTTATAAAATCCATTGCACCTCTTTTATAAATGGCCGCACGTATTCCCACGGCTTTGGAAATTGAAGTTTACGAGAATGCTCTGGATTTCTGGATTCTTTCCCTGCGATCCGACGAGCGGGACTAATTTGATCATCTTTTTGGGTTCAGGTGCCTACTGTCCTGGCGGAATGTCATTATAAATTGGGACATGTTGAGGGGAGCCGCCAGGTTTTGGTCTCCTCAGGACCATTTATTTAACTTCGGCATGAATGAGATGTGCCCTACTTTTGAGGAGTTACAGCGATCTTTGGGTGGCACCTTCGTCAGATCGCGATGCTCGCCTACGTAAGGCGTCCATATATGGCTATTCGGGAGCTTTTTAACTCTACCCGCAGTGCTACTCCAGGTTTCTTCAATGGGGAAACTTTTAATTTAATGGTCCTCCTTGGGGCCTTCACAGAATATAGGGAGGATGATGTAGACTATCTGCGGCGTAGGCTGACGGCGCTCTTTCTCGGTTTGGTAGGGAGATACTTGGTGGTGGGTTTACCCGGATTTGTCGTCTTGTGGTCGTTGACTGGCATTACAGTTCGAGATCGCCCGTGGAATATTGTTCGTGATTTTGGCGGAGACCTTGGCCCCGATCGCTACACGGTGACGAACTGTTCCCTATCGGTAGCCCCATTCTGGTCCATATGTGGCTAGAAGAGCATTTCCTCTGGGTTCAGGCTCCCGTGCCGCATGGAGCACCCTATGACCCATCATTTTATGGCATGCGCGGGCATTTTCCTCAGACCAATTATTCTAAATTCGATTGGGCTGATCATTTTTACCGCCGGGGCTCGATGGACATAATTGGGTCATTCGCCATTGGGAGATCCGGCGTTTTCTTCGACATTCCGATGAATATAGTCAAGTAGTCATGCTGGGTATTCATTGAACCTCTTTTTATCAACCAGACCGGATCTTGCGGCAATTCGGGAGAGAGCAAGTCATCCCAGACACCACTCGTCCTATATATATGGGAATGGAGAATACAGACGAGGGCTTGGGTCCCGCTATTCAGGGCATGTGGCACATAGATTCTGAGAGGCTGGAGGCAGCCTATCCATTTGCTGACTATATGCTTCTGTCCCCTGGGTATTTGGCATGGATCATGGTAGCTGCTGAGGGGCCGTCTCGCACTATCAGACGCGGACTGAGGCACTTGCTGGGTCGCCATATAACTAACGGAGTAGATGCTTCGAATGGAGATAGGCGAGGACATTGATAGCTCGGGGTTAGTTGTTCCTCGTGCTCGAGGCGTACCAGGCGGTACACGGCCTTGATACTCGAACGGCCCCTGGACCGAGTACTGCGGGTCCCAACGATACATCCCGCAGATTGAGCAATGTTAATCGGCAGAATAACCCATGGGAACAAGAAGTAGCTGCTCCTCCTCCCCAGACTGGTTGGGGCACAGCTTTGAGAGTTGGCGGTAATGAGCCTCCACGGCTGAGCATAACAAGCAGGCAGGACAATCCATGGGAACAAGAGATAGCTGCTCCTCCTCCCCCACCTGTATGGGGTACTGGTTTCAGAAATGATGGAGCTGGTCCGAGCAATACGGCTGCCCAGGAGAACGGGGATGCTGACGATGAAGAGGGAGACACCTTTGGTGGCTCACATGCTGGCGAGTCTAGGGCTTCTTCCGTGCCTCGCAGAAGGAGTATATGGGCCCGGCTCGGTGGACGCCGTAGACATTGATAGGCCGCTCTGGGGCTAAAGCTGCAAAAGAAGGAATTGTTTCTGGGGCAACAAAGGGGGTACATGCAGTATATATAGCTATGTACAATGCAATCAATGTATAACATAAATGTCTTAGTAAATATTCCTAAGTTGCACCTTAGGACTTGTAAAATTATATTTTAGTGTCTTAACGTGAGCTTTTTGTCGTGGTTTTCCTTTTTCTGCCAGTTGAGCTTTCCGTATATTGAAGACTTGGAGGTAGTATGCTGAGGATTTAAGTAGTGACTTCCATCTCCTTTTTATCTCCTTACATTTATATATATATTCCTTTATTTTATTTTATTTTCTTTATACGCTCTAACTTTTGCCTAGGCCGCCCTTTCAGGTTTTCGACCTAGCGAGCCCTTATTTCTCCTTTTATTGTTTTTTTTATATGCCCTAACTTTTGCCTAGGCCGTCCTTTCGGGTTTTCAGCCCAGCGGGCTGGAGAGGGAAGCAACTACTGGATAAAATAGCTCAGGCATAGTACCTTTGAGTTTGTCGAGGTTGAAGGCCGAGAAGATCTTCCCATCTGGTTTTGTAAGACACGACACCTCCTGACCGGATCTCCTTAACGATGTATGGTCCCATCCAGGGAGACTTCCATTTTCCCTTAGTATCAACGTAACTAGGGGGTTTTTCTCGATGTACAAGGTCTTCGACTTGGATGTTGCGGGCTTTGACTTTTTTATTGAAAGCTCGGGCGATGCGCCTTTGATATGTCCGGGTATATTCTAGGGCTAACAGGCGTCGTTCATCAATTAGAGCCAATTCTTCAGACGCCTTTGACCCGGCTCAACTCTGCTATATCGATTCCATCCTCACTCTTAATGACGGAATTTCCACTTCTATCGGCATCGCCTCCATGCCATATGCCGAGAGTAAGGGGTAGCCCCAAGGTGGCAGATCGCACGATAGCCCCGTGAGGGCTAGCGGCAATTTTTCCGCCTCCTCGTGTCAGCCATTTTTCTGATGATGTTTTCAAGTGTTTTATTGGCTGCTTCAACGACACCATTAGCTTGTGGCCTGTAGGGGGAGGATTTGTGTCTTTGGATTTTGAACTCGTTGAGTAGACGATTCACGTCCCCTTTGAAATGTGAGCCGTTGTCAGAGATTATCTCGAAAGGTACCCCATAGCGGTATATAATATTGGCCCGAATGAACTCGGACACCTTTCGGGCATTCAGATTTTGTAGGAAGAGGCTTCTACCCACTTTGTAAAGTAATCGACGGCTACTAGGACGTATTCATGGCCATTGGATATCCCTTCTGGTGAATTTGGCCTATGACGTCGATTCCCCATGTTGAGAAGGGTGGGCGTGGAGTTGTATAAGGCGTGGGGGCACATGCCGCAGATTGGCAAAGCGTTGACATTTGTCGCAATGTCGCACCCACCGGATACAGTCGGTTTCGAGTGTACTCGAATAGTACCCCTGTAGGATGATCTTCTTGGATAACATATGGCCATTCATGTGGGCCTGTACCACCATGTAGTTGATCCATGATTTGCTTAGCTTTGGCCTGATTGACACATAATAAGTCAGGCCTTCGATAAGGTTCTCTTA
>CM028377.1:15716513-15735503 GCA_013146195.2 Codonopsis lanceolata
GTCGTCGAGGCGAATATGTCTTTCCCTTTAAAGACTTTGTGGGAGAACACGACATTCTTCACGAGTCACTCCACCACACTCCAATCAATGGGATTGTCTAGAAGAATCCACCCTTAAAGAAATGATGAATACATTATTGATTCAATCGGTCCCAGAAATGTGGGGAGGCGGTGCTCACAACCAATTATTTGTTAAACAAGCTACCACATAAAAAATGGACAAAACACCATGAATTATGGAATGATCGCAAACCTTCCTACAAATTCATCAAAGTGTGGGGAGTGCTGGCAAAGTCACAATACCACCACCCAAAAAAGGTAAAATCGGTCCAAAAGCGTGGATTGTATCTTCATAGGCTATGCGGCCAATAGCCGTGCCTATAGGTTTTTAATCCACAATCGAAAATCCGAATATTGAAGTCAACTCAATAATGGAATCGAGAATGCTACATTTTTGAACATATCTTTCCATTAAAAACCGATCATAATGGAAAAGCAGTCATTTTCTTGAGAGCAAGTAATGATGGCAATGAAGTCTCCATAGACAATGTCCCTATGGACATTTACCAACCAATTCATCATAATGATCAATATGATGAACCTAGAAAGAGTAAAAGGGCCCGAACTACGAAAATATTTGGACCAGATTTTGTAACCACGTTCATAGTAGATAATGAACCACGAACGTTCAAAGAAGCAATGTCCACTCCAGAAGCTCCCCAATGGAAAGAGGCCATTAATAGTGAAATTGCATCCATCATGCAAAACCACACTTGGGAGCTTGTTGACCTTCCCAAGGATGCAAACCTTTGGGATGCAAATGGGTTCTCGAGCTAGAAGCTAAAAAACGGGTCAATCGACAAGTATAAAGCACGATTAGTTGCAAAAGGCTTCCATAAAAAAGAGGGTGTTGACTATTTTGACACTTATGCCCCTGTCACTCGAATCACATCAATTCGACTAATCATTGCCTTTGCCGCTATGCACGGTCATGAAATACATCAAATGGATGTCAAAACAGTTTTCCTAAATGGGGAACTCGAAGAAGAAATTTATATGAATCAACCTGAAGGATTCACTGCTCCAGGCAACGAACAAAAAGTATGTCGGTTGGTCAAATCGTTGTATGGATTAAAGCAAGCACCAAAACAATGGCATAAGCGTTTTGATGATGTGATACTTGCTAATGGTTTTAAACCCAACAAATGTGACAAATGTGTATATGCCAGAAATACGCACCAGGGATATGTTATTAGATGCCTCTATGTCGACGACATGTTAATCATTGGCAGTAATAACAACATGATCAAGGAAACCAAGAAAATGTTGGCCAACAGATTTGAAATGAAAGATCTTGGGCTCGCCAATGTCATCCTAGGTATTAAAATATCTAGAACATCTGAGGGTATTATACCATCACAATCTCACTATGTTGAGAAACTGTTGGAGAAATTCAACAAGGATGATCAAAGTATTGCTAAAACCCAGATAGATTCAAACTTTCATCTCAGAAAAAACTTACACGAAAGTGTATCTCAAAACGAATGCTCCCGTGTAATTGGAATTCTTATGTATCTCACAAAGCGCAGCGCCTGAGACATAGCTCACTGTCAATAGATTGAGCGAGATTCTAAGTAATCCGGACTTGATCCTTTGGAAGGCAATTGTAAGAGTTCTGTGGTATCTACGATACACACAGGACTATGGGTTGCTCTATTCAAAATATCCAACAGTAATTGAAGGTTACAGTGATGCCAGCTGGATATCCGATACTAATGACTCAAAATCCACAAGTGGATTTATATTTACTCTTGGCGGTGGCGCTATCGCATGGAAATCTTCCAAACAGACTTGTATTGCAAGGTCTACTGTGGCACCCCGACACGAATTCCAATGCGGAACCCAACAACTACTCCTACAATTATAACACATGCATATAATAACCGCAATGGCCACAACATGCCGGAGACAACAACAACCATAATACTTGTAAAAGAGTAGTAAGCGGAAGAAGCTGTGATGAACCATAATATATAAACAAGCTCGACATAGAAGTCGGCATACAAAAGATTATAAGTCTATCATAATCAAAGTTATACAACAACATAAAAACCCAAGTCAAGTCTAAGTGACTTGCTTCCCATCGTCCTTGCCAAAATAAAAGACTAACTACAAAAGTCTCAAAAGAGCAACCTTCAAGCTCAGTAGCTAACAAACACGGATACGGTGAATCTAGCGAGGACCTTCTCCTTGGCTCGGATTTAAGGAAAACAAAACAAACAAATAGGGTAAGTCATAAAGACTTAGTAAGTTACTAAAAATGCATGTACATGACATAGCATAACATTTATCACAATTATGAGACATGTTCATCATATAGCACTTAGCACATTATTCACGTAAGTGCAGGAAAATAAATCATACAAGTAGGATATGATATAGGCACGGCCACTACGTAGCTCCTGCAATAAAGTTTGTTAACCCAATATCGTGACTACGATGCTCGTGACTTCGCATCGATATACCGAACTCCACCGGCTAATAGTAGCTGTGTGGCCTTGCGTATTGATACGGCAAAGGGGCTACTTCCCCACTGTGGCCTACAGTGGAGGTGTGTGTGAGGTCCCAGGTACGGCGATTCATAGCGAGCACGAATCTCACGATTCGTGAAGGCGATGCATTGTCCTACCCTGACATAAAAATCAAACCAAGTAATGCCAGCTGGACTTAATGCAATGCACAAGTAGATATTTACTCGTCAAGACCAAATAAGGATCGAATTCGACAAGAGCGAACTCGATCGACCAAGTAGGGTATTCATCTTTACTATAAATCATGTCAAGGCAATTAATTGCTCATAACCAAATAATCACAACGAACTCAATTGCACATAATTAAACTCAACTTAGAATTGAGTAAACCCGACCAAACGGTGTCCAAACTTCGTAGGGATTAAAAGTAGTGTTCCACATGTTCCAAACTTCCCTAGAGTCGACTCCGTTGAGTCTTTACTACACATTCCCAATTTTGGGGATTTGAAGCTATGTGCTTCCCAAATCAACCTAAGTTCATTACTAAGTCAAACTAGGTTATGAGTGTACAAAGATATTACAATATGATCCCCCTACAATATAGAGTTCATTCACAAGCCATAATACAAAACAATTCACCATTTTACCAAGTAAGCCACATATAGGGTACTTTCACTTAACAACATTTCTAATAAACATGTAGGCATAACTTCTAGCATGCTCACAATCCTAGTTACACAAGATGAAGGATAATAACATGCTTCATTAGTCATAGAATCATCCTACACATGCTCCTAATAAGTTCATATGTTAAAATCACAAGATGAAGGCATACAAAGCAAGTATGTGTACTCATTAACCTAAAAAATCAGAGGTTTTGCTTTCCTTAGGATCAATGAGTACCAAACAAAGAAGAAGAAGAGTAACTTACTTGTAAACTACACACAAGAAACCAAATGGGAAGATTAATCGGTTGGAAATGCTCTACTCTTCAAGCTCTTCACTTATATGGAGTTTATTTGAGCAATGGAGGAAGGAACCATGGAGGACCAAGGGGGAAGCTTCAAGAACTCATGGAGGAACCTTGGGGAAGAGGAATCCCGTTTTTGGAGAGTGAGGGAAGGAAAATGAGGTCAAACATCTGATTTGTGGTGTTTAAGGGTAGGAAAAGTTAGTGGGACATGTGTCACTATCATGTCGTCTCTTTAAAATCTGATTTGGGCTTGTTAATCCAACTAAAGCACTCACTTAATCACACTTAAAACAAGTTAATAATGTTAGGTTATAAGTAATGAGGGTTAGGGAGGTTTAGGAAGAGTTTGGATGGGGTTTGAAGGCACAAATTCGTCAAACAGCCAAAACAGAGCAAACAGCCTCGGGGGACCATGCGGTCGCATGGCCCCATAGCATGCGGCTGCATGCTAGCTGCTTCTCTAACAACACATTTTTTGGTTACCTTGCGAAGGCAAGGCCATTCCCCCTTGCGGCCGCAAGCCCGATAGATCCAAAATGGCTTGAAAAACAACCTAAAAGACCCCCAAACACTTAGCCAAATAAATAAGGCTTTAAACCTCAATAAAAATGAGTCTAAAACTCACCACAAACACTCTCAAACATCACCTGAACAATCCGAACAAAGGAGGGAAAGAAGGAGAATTAAACGAGCGGTTCAACCGACGATTCAACAAGCATGCAAACAAGATTCTAAGCATGTTAAGAGCATTATGAATGACTTGTAAATGATTCTAAAACATATTTAGACTAAGTAAACATGCTCACAAACAATATGAATGCATGAAGGCAAGCAATGAATGTCTAGGGTGCCACATCTACATATGAAATCAAAATTTATTGCTCTAGATAAAACAACGGAGGAAGCCGAATGGCTACGTAACTTTCTAGAAAATATTCCAGCTTGGCCACAACCAGTACCAGCTATATGCATCCATTGTGACAATCAAGCCGCAATTGGAAGGGCACAAAACAATATGTATAATGGTAAATCACGACACATATGCAGGCGTCACAATACCGTTAAGCAACTTCTCTCAAACAGAGTGATCACCATTGATTATATTCGATCAAAAGACAACCTAGCGGATCCATTAACTAAAGGTTTGTCGAGAGAGTAAGTATACAGCTCATCAAAGGGAATGGACCTCAACCCTATGAAATAGAGAATGATTTAGCGGAAAACCCCACCTAGCTGATTGGAGATCCCATGGTCTAGGTTCAAAGGGACAACCCAACTTAATTAATCTCACCATTAACACTAAAAGAATTTACAAAAATTCTACCTATTCCTATGATGAAAACACTAGTGTTATCTGTCACGGTTTAGGATAAGCCTTGCTTTTAATGATTCCTATGACTCAACTCGTCAAGCGGAGTTCTGACAGAACAACTCCTTATAGGCAATCACCTATGTGAATGTAAGACTGGCCGATCTTATGAGAATTTAGAGGCTGAAATTCTCTAACAAACATTCATAGAACCATGTATCGTTCAGGGCCAAAATGAACAAAACCGAAGAATCGAACTCTGTTTGAAAGCAGCTGTGTGATTGCTATTGTCTTGGATGACATCAAACACCAGTCAGTTCAAGACACACCAAGTCACTGATTAGTAAGTCATCCCGATAGTACATCATAAGGAAAGGTTCAAAGCCAAAAGCCACCTCTTCCACTATAGCTACTCTCAGTTGTATCTCTATATTATCCTATCAATATGTCATCAACTTACATGATATCTCATTCAATGGGGGATTGTTGGAAACTGTTTTAATAATAATTGAATGAGGAAGTTATGTAAAGTAGGAAGTAGGGAATCCCACACTGGGAATAAAATAAAAAGAGCTCTACTTTATAAAGAAGAGCATTTAGGCTTAACAATCGGCCCTGGGGCCACTACACTTTTGTGTAGGAGGGAAGACCTAGCTAAGTGCCACATGCGCGGGTGCGCCGCTGCCCGCCTGACCCGACCCGGCTTGGCTTGGCTTGGATGACTGGTTGGTTGGTTGGTCACTTGCCCACCCGGACGGGTGGGTGGGTGGTTGGCTTGGACACTTTCTTTTTGCTGCCAGTTCATTACACAGTCCAAGCAGTTCGGACAAACCCCAACCGCTCCCAACTCCCAGCAGTTGTGTCCAAAATGGTTGTGTCTGTTTCGGACAAGCCCCAACCGCTCAAGGGAAGTTTGCCTCTTCAATCAAGTAAGCTCCATAACCTTGGGAGACTAACAGGCTTCAAATCCGTCCAGATCATTGTGGCGCCTGTTTTTGTCTTAAGGACAGAGATCACTGATCTCGTGGAACTTAGAACACACAGCCCACTAATTCCTTTTTCTGCAGGCACCTTATCTAGAGATTTAACAAACAACTACATATTTGTGAACAAAAAAGAGGAAAATGAATGATTAAAACAGAACTACCAATCCAACCAAATCTAAGGCAAGGGAGGAGGAATAAATCTCTACAACTAGTTTATGGAAGGAATGACAAAAACAAGTGACAAAAAAGGAACTAAGAGTGAAGAAGATTGATAGTGTTATTCTATTATCTCAAGAATGTATGGAGAAAAACAAGTAAATGGCAGGTTCTCACTTATCAATTACATAAAGAGTTCTATTGATGACCCAACTTAATTTGAATATTTTGTGATCGTTATGCGCATTAACACTTTCACTCCAGTCGAGTCACACTCTTACATGCTTCAAAGATCTAGAGAGTAGAAAGTAGAAATTACAAAGAAAGAAAGAAAACCTCACCCTCCCAATTTCTTGAGTTTTGAATTAAGAAATCTTCCTAGTACTCTAGAGAGAGAAAGAGAGAATTAAATGAACCCAACTGTGTTGCTAACTGCCCCAATTGTAGATAATTCCTTTGGCACTGAAATTAAGCTTTAAGAGCAACACCATTGTTCAATTCTTAGCTTTCTTCTTATTAAGAAGTCCAAATCTAACAATGGTGGATCTTCTTATCCTCCTTCCTAAATTGGCCACATAGGAGAGAGAGAGTGAGAGCTTCCTAAATAGGAAGAAAACAAGGAGGGAAGAAGAATGGGGAGAGGGAGCAGCGTGTGGTGCACCGCTTCCTTAAATGGGGTGCATGCACCACATTCTTGGGATAGGGCATGAGAGGCGAAGCAGCAGTGGGTCCCCATGTCTGTTTTTTTTTTTGACTAATTTGTTGATTTTTTTTCTTTTTGAAAATTCCAGCCATTGCTTCCTACTTTTGAGGGTTTTGCAATATATTTTTTTTTTACTAAAAGCAAATGAATGGCGTATTTTTTTATATAAATTAATTAAGTTTTTTTTTCTTTTTTCCCTTCTTTCCTATAAATATTATTTATAAATTAATTAATGTCTTCATTTATAAATTAATTTATTTATATAGAATATTTAAATATGAAATATATTAAATAAAGTCAAATAAATTTATTTGTTTGAGAAGTATAAAAATAAGATTGAAGTGTAAAATTAATGAGGTGGCAGTGAGACCTAGTTAAGAAGATGTTAAGAAGTTATACAATAGCTAGGAAGATATATTCTTAAATTGAATAAGAATAGAAAAATGTGTATGTGTCAGTGGAACTCAGTTAAGAAGATGTATAAGAATATTAAACTATGGAGTTGCTCTAAGAGAAGAAAATCAAGAAGACCAGGATGGATTGATTGTTCTCCTATTCTAGAGACAGAAACTCGAGGAAGAATATCAGCAATATTGCTATACATTTAGGTTTCAATGATACTATTGAAAGCGGAAAATTTGATCTTTGGATGACTATGGAAGCTTTACATATGGGATATCAAAATGGTTGGTTTTTGGTCCCTAAGTCCTCTCTTAACAATTCGAAATCACACCATCAATGAGTGAGAGCTAAGGACTTGGAAGCACAAAAATCAAAGTTAAACAACGTCGAGATCGACTTTGATTCGGTGGTTCAAGATAAGTGTTTCAACATCAATGGCTGGAGGTAAGTTTTAGATTTCGATCCTTCCATTTAATTCTGCATTACGATCGTATGATTCTATCATTTGGTATCAGAGCAAGATTTAATACCTCTGTCTTGATGTAATAGAGAATATTTTTGTGTTATGTTTATAAAGACTAGAATACCCGAGGAATTTAGGGGTTCAATCCAACAACATAACAATGTCCGTGCCTTGTTGAAGTAAATTGATGATCAATATGTGTCTTCAGATAAGGCATTGGCTAGCACCTTAATAATGCAATTCTCATCCTATAAGCATAATGGTGTTAAGGGTGTATGTGAACATATCATGCGCATGAGGGATATAGTGGCTCAACTGAAATTATTGGAAGTTGAGATGTCGGATTCTTTCTTGGTTCACTTTATTTTGTGCACTCTTCCTGCACATTATGGTCCTTTTAAGATCTCTTATAACACACATAAAGATAAATGGTCAATAAATGAATTAATGACCATGTGTGTTCAAGAGGAAGGGCGATTGGCTATGGAAGAAGTTGAGAAGGTGAATTTGGCAACAACATCAGAAGGAAAGAAAAGACACAACCAAGCAAAAGATAAAGGAAAAAACAAAATTCCTCCCCAAAAGGATATCAAGAAAGAGGGCAAGTGCTATTTTTGCAAGAAGAAAGGGCACATAAAGAAGAATTGTCCTAAGTACGTGATGTGGCTTGAAAAGAAATGTACTTAATTTTCATTTGGTTATAAATCTAATATGGTTGGTGTTAATCATAACACATGGTGGATTGATTCTGGTTCTACAATCCATGTTACCAATTCTTTGCAGGGATTGCAAAGTCTACGGAAACCAGCGGGAAGTGAGCAAAGCATCTACTCCGGTAACAAGATGCTCTCACATGTGGAAGTAGTAGGAACGTGCAAACTTGTTTTAAGTAGTGGTTTTATTTTTGTGTTGGAAAAGACATTTTATATTCATAGTTTTGCTAGGAATTTGATTTCTGTTTCTAGACTATTGTCATCTTATTTTTCCTTTAGTTTTTCAAACTCTACTTTTAGTTTATCTTATAAATCTGATGTAATTGGAAGTGGTGTTTTATGTGATGGTCTTTTTCGTCTTAACTTACAAAAGGATGATAATTTTACTAGTTTGCACGTTCATGAAAATGTTGGTATTAAAAGATGTATGTAAATGAAGATTCCTCTATATTGTGGCACCGGAGATTAGGACATATCTCTATTGAAAGAATTAAAAAATTGGTAAATGAAGGGGTACTTAATGCTTTGGATTTTACCGATTTTGAAACTTGTGTGAATTGCATAAAGGGTAAGCAAACCAACAAGTCTAAAAAGGGTGCAAAAAGGAGTATAAACCTTTTGGAAATCATACACACAGATATTTGTTGTCTAGATATGGACACATATGGTCTGAAATACTTTATCACCTTTATAGATGATTTTTCACGATATATGTATCTCTAGTTACTTCGTTCCAAGGACAAAGATTTAGACCACTTTAAAGTTTTCAAGGTTGAAGTAGAGAATCAATGTGGAAAACAAATTAATATCGTTAGATCTGATAGAGGTGGAAAGTACTATGGTAGATACACCGAGAATGGACAAGCACCTGGTCCGTTTGCAAAGTTTCTTCAGGAACATGGGATTGTTGCCTAGTACACTATGCCTGGTTGTGCAGATCAAAATGGTGTAGTAGAAAGAAGAAACTGAACATTAATGGATATAGTGAGGAGTATTCAGAGTAACACAAAACTCCCTGAATCCTTGTGGACTGAAGCTCTTAAGACGATTGCGTATATATTAAATCGAGTTCCAACCAAGGCTATCCCAAAGACACCTTTTGAATTATTCAAAGGTTGGAAACCAAGTTTAAGGCATACACGCGTTTGGGGATGTTCGTCTGAAGTTAGAGTTTACAATCCAAAAGAAAAGAAACTAGACTCGAGGACCATTAGTGGATATTTCATTGGATATGTTGAAAGGTCCAAAGGGTATAGATTTTATTGTCTGTCTCACACCACTAGGATTGCGGAATCAAGAAATGCAAAATTTCTAGAAAATGACTTAATCAGTGGGATTGATCAAATTCAGGACGTTGTTTCTGAAAGAGATTGTTGATTCCTATTTCTAGATTTGGTTGAGTCATCCCCTGATTCTATTGTACAGTGGCTAAAAGGTCTGCGTACCGATTAGTGTGGCAACTGTCTTAGAATCAATTTTCTTTAGAACTGTTTTAGTGTTAGTCTAGGCGCGGTTTTGCAAAGCCTACAGCAGCCTTGAAGGACCAGCAGACTTTGAAGTCTGCTCAATGTCGAACATTCATGTTAAGCCAATTCATGATATTATGACACGTGGACACCTAGTTGATATTTTCGAAAATATCTAGTCATTACGTCTTCAATCAGATTTCACTTTCAAGAAGTCAACTCGCATGTCGACAACCGCTGTCGGGCTATTTCTCGAAATCAAGATCGAAGACATTACCCGCTTTGGCTAAGAAGACTTTCAAGCCGCAGAGTCAAGTTCGAAACATTACTCAATTTGGGAATGTCTTCTCTGCACTCTGCATCTCTAATGACTGTGGCTGTTACATCTTCCAAAGCGCCGAATTGCATTCAATGCAATTAAACGTTGGACACAGTTTACCTTGCATCAATCCAACGGTCAAAAGATCTCTTCCTAGTATTTATTCAAGTCTTGAGGATCTGAAGAATAACTCTTGCGCAATTTACTCTCAAGCTTCATCTTCAATACTCAAGCATTCAAGAGATCAAAGGACAAGGACTAACACTTCACCAAACTTTCTGAAGCTGCAGATCTGCCATCTTAAATTGCTTTTCCTTCATTTAGTTTGTCTTTAAACTGTTCTTTAATTCTGCATGTGTAGAGAACAATTAATCATTGATTGTCTCTCTCACCTTTATACACTTGGTTAAAAACTCATTTTGTACACGATCCATTAGAGATCTAAATCATAAACCTAGTGGATAAACAAGTGCACTTTTAAAATCCAAAGCTAACCACTTTGGTAGTGGATGTAGTACTATTCACAGTATGAACCACTTCAAATTCCCGTGTGCTGCTCAAATTGTTCTTATTACTCTTATTAACTGCTTGTGCATAACTGTTCCAGATTCTGCACTTCCTTAACATCACTCTTGATAATTTCATAATCTAATTTGTTTCCGCTGCCTAAACACTTCTATTTAAACCTCTCTAAAAATCATTAAGAAGTGTTTACGAAAAGTTTTATAAAAACATAACTAGGCTATTCAACCCCCCCCCCTTCTAGCCTAGATTGAGCCTATTTTGGGACCAACAGAGATCATTATAAAACACAACCCTCTGGTTCAAGGGATAGATTGATTGTCATACACACTCCTCAGGTTCAAAAGCGTGTTAGACAACCAACTATTGTAGTTCCACAAGTTGCTGATGATAATCAAGAATATCAAGTTGTAAATGAGGAACAACCAGAAATTGTTGAACAACCGGTTGAACAACAAGTTCGTCAGGATAATGATAATGCAACATTAAGGAGATCTACTAGAGTTAGGAGATCAGCAATTCCTAGTGATTATAAAGTGTACCTGCAGGAATTAGACTATAATATTGGAGCCAAAAATGATCTTGAAACTTTTTCACAAGCTATGAGTTCTACAATATCGAACCTATGGCACAATGCCATGAAAGATGAGATGGACTCTCTGGCATCTAACAAAGTCTAGGATCTCGTTGAGTTACCTGATGGTATAAAAGCCATTGGATGTAAATGGGTCTTTAAAACAAAGAAAGACTCAAATGGTAACATGGAGAGATATAAAGCAAGTCTTGTTTCCAAGGGATTCAGTCAAAGAGAAGGAATCGATTACACGGAAACATTCTCTCCGGTATCCAAGAAGGATTCTCTTCAAGTAATTATGGCATTGGTGGCTCATTTGGCCTAGAGCTACATCAAATGGATGTGAAAACGACGTTCCTTAATGGTAATCTAGAGGAAGAGGTTTACATGAAACAACCTGAAGGATTCTCCTCTAGTGATGGTGAGAATTTAATTTGCAAGCTAAATAAATCCATATATGGCTTAAAACAAGCCTCCTGTCAATGGTATTTAAAGTTCCATGAAGTCAGTACTTTATTTGGTTTTGAAGAAAATGTGATGGATCAATGTATCTATCAAAAGGTCAGTGGGAGTAAAATTTGTTTCCTTGTACTGTATGTGGATGACATTTTACTTTCTAGTAATGATAAAGGTTTGTTAAACGAGGTGAAACATTTTCTCTCAAAGAATTTTGATATGAAAGATATGGGTGAGGCATCTTATGTTATTGGCATTAAGATCCATAGAGAAAGATCTCGAGGCATTTTGGGTTTGTCTCAAGAGACCTATATCAACAAAGTTTTAGAGAGATTTTGGATGGAGGATTGTTTACCGAGTGTAGCTCCCATTGTGAAGGGTGATAGATTCAGTTTGGATCAATGCCCGAAGAATGACCTTGAGCGGGAAAAAATGAAGAACATTCCATATGCTTCAGCTGTTGGAAGCCTTATGTATGCTCAGGTTTGTACCAGACTTGACATTGCATATGTTGTTGGAGTATTAGGAAGATATTAGAGTAACCCAAGTATTGACCACTGGAGAGCTGCGAAGAAGGTGCTGAGGTACCTTCAAGGGACAAAAGGTTATATGCTCATGTATAGACGAACCGATAATTTGGAAGTGATTGGCTACCATGATACAGACTTTGTTGGATATGTTGATTCACTAAAATCAACATCTGGCTATGTGTTCATGCTTGCTAGTGGAGCTATATCTTGGAGAAGTATAAAGCAGACCTTGACTGCTACTTCCACTATGGAGGCATAGTTTGTATCATGTTTTGAAGCAACAAGTCATGGTGTATGGTTGAAGAGTTTCATATCTGGGCTTAGAGTCGTAGGTTCTATTTCTAGGCAATTGAGAATGTACTGCCATAATTTAGCTGATGTGTTTATGGCTAAGAACAATAAGAGTTGTAGTCGAAGTAAACACATCAACATTAAGTACTTAGCCATAAGAGAATGTGTTAAGGAACGTAAAGTGGTCATTGAGCACGTTAGAACTGAATTAATGATCGCTGATCCTTTTACTAAAAGCATGCCACCAAAGGGTTTTAAGGATCATGTAGATAGATTGGGTGTGGGTCCCAATGATCACAATAATAAGCTAGAAGGGGGGGGGGGGTTGAATAGCTTATTAACACTTTAAAACTTTTAAGTAAGTTCCTTGAAAGTTACTTGAAATATATGAAAAGAATCAAGTAGCGGAAGACCTTCAAGAAAATTGTTCAGTGTCCGCCGATAAGGACTACCGGTAGACCTTTTCTACGATTACTTAAGTTCTGCAGGAAATGGATAATATAAACAATGAAACTAAGCAGCTTCAAATAAATAGACGTACAAGAGGAAATAACACAAGTATTTTGGGATGGTTCACACTATAATGAGTGCTACATCCACCACCAAGGCAGTCAACCTTGGATTTAAATTGTGCACTATGTTTTCCACTTAGATCAATTACAAAGAATATCCCTAATGGATCGTGTACAAAATATTGACTTGTGTTTGGGTCTAGGGAATTAAATATCTGTAAAAACAAGATATTTAATTAGTGCTGTATATAGTTAATGGAAGTTAACAACAAGAAGAATAAAGCAATAAATGTTGAAGAGCGGCTTCTTGTTGTTGACGAGGACTTCTAGATCTGGTTGAGGATCTATTGAATGCACCGAGAATTTGAAAGACTTGGAGTTGTGAAGATTCGAGCAATTCTTTAAGTGTTCGATTGATTGCATGCGGTTGTCTCTTTGATCCGATCTTCAATGGCGTATTTAAAGTGATGCATTTCAAAAGAATCCGTTGGAGAGGGACGAAGACTTCAACATGTTCTATTCATAAATTGCATTAAATGCATGGGGCTTTCAGTCAAGGATTTTCGTCTTCACGTATATCTAGAGCGAGATAATCATTTACGAGATCTTCAAAAGGTGGGCGATTTGGTGTCGGATCGAGAGATGAAGCGAGAAAGTAGGGGCGATACCGCTTTTTCGCTTTTTACATCGCTCGGAGACGAAAAGGTCTTCTGCTTTTCGGAAAGTTGCTTTCGGCTTGACATGTCGGGAATGACTTGGATTAATTCAAAGAATATATGGAAATAAGTTTGAATTAATCCAGCGCTTTTCTTAGCTTTTCTGGAGAGGACACGTAGAAGCGGCATCAGTGGACACGAGGTCTACCGATCTTAGGCTTTGAGTGTCTTCCCAGGTGAAGGCGAGAAGGGGTCTTCCGTTGTTCCCGAAAAGGTCCTACAAAAACTATACAAGGCAAAGTTCTATACCACAGGTTGCCACGCTAATCGATACGCGACCGATTAGCCATCAAGTATAAAACTAGTGTAATGTACTGATCAGATATAAATTTAACATAAGAATCAACATTGGGACTTGGTTCTATTATGTGATTTCGTTGTAAGAACGATGTTGGTGAAACTCTATTTGTGATGATTTCTCATTTCAGTCTTGTGTACACACTTATTTATTTATATTGAGAAATAATTTTGTATTGGACCTAGAATAAACATAGGGTTTATTCATTTATGAAAATATTGCTACATAAAGTATAATACTTGAGCGATAAATTTATTGTAATACATGGAAGATAATACTCGTTATTTAGTGGACTTATCACCATGATTCATATATTTATTACTTAATGTGATTGGGTTTCTGGTAATTTTGAGCTTGGCGTGTGGACCAAGTGGGAGAATGTAAGATTAAGTGTGACCACACTCAATCTCTTTCTCTTATTGTGTGGTCCACTCCTCAACCTCCCACTCATCAAGTAGCAACCGTCGGTAACCGCTAGCAACTGCTGCAGTTAAGGTTTGATGGAAGCCTTACATATGGGATATAAAAATGGTTGGTTTTTGGTCCCTAAGTCCTCTCTTAACAATTCAGAAATCACACCACCAATGAATGAGAGATAAGGACTTGGAAGCACTGAAAATCAAAGTTAAACAACATCGAGATCGACTTTGATTCGGTGGTTCAAGATAGGTGTTTCAACATTAATGGCTGGAGATAAGTTTTAGATTTCGATCCTTCCATTTTATTCCGCATTAGGATCGCATGATTCTATCACCCCAATTGTACATAATTCCTTTGGCACCGAAATTAAGCTTTAAGAGAAGAAAGTCAAAAAGAAGACCAGGATGGATTGATTGTTCTCCTATTCTAGAGACAGAAACTCAAGGAAGAATATAAACAATATTCTTATACATTTAGGTTTCAATGATACTGCTGAAAGCAGAAAATTTGATCCCTGGATGACTGGCCCATTGTGAACAACAACAACATCATCAACAACAAAAACAACAAATCATCAACAACAACTACTACGAAAAAACACCAACAACAACAATAACAACGATGACACCAACATGTCTACTCTGCAAATAAGTAGTCTAGACAAGGTCAAAATAACTTTGTAACCCCTGTAAAAAAGCACCACAATGCAAATTACAAAAAGTGCTTCTTAAATAATCTTGGTTCTAATTCTCGAAGTAGTGAAGATCTGCACCTTTGTAATAAGAATGAAGAAGGTGAATGATTATGTCACTGTTGGAATATGCTTTTGATAATTTAGTTATCACCTTGCATATTCTATATATGTTGATTTGCTTGCCCCCATTACAAGTGAGTCATCACGAGCTAAAAAGGTCCATGCATCCATAGTGTGGGAACTCAGTGGACATCACATAGGTCTTAGATTAGGTGCAACCCCGATCAAGTCCTACCTTCCAACATGATGATTGAAATGCATCAAAGACTTCGTACACACTCAAGACTTAAGACTTCATAGCCTATGTCAAAAGCCTTCAAAGGATAAAGATCGAACATCTTCAAGACTCACCACCGGCAGACATGCCAAGTTAAACTGCTCACACCAAAGAACACGCCTCCCGAATCGGAAGACTTGTTTCCACGGCTCGAAGCATTCCATCTGCATTTAATTCTCAAGACGTGCTGCAGAAAAGTCTGAAGCACCAATTCAAGACAAATATGTCCAAGCCTCAGAAAGCCTGACATACTTAAAGCTACAAGACTTTCTCTCACTCAAGTAGTCTGAGAAAGTCAAAAAGCTATTACTTTATTGAACAGACCACTTGACAGTGCAATAGACATCAGACCTACTTTTCAGAGACTCATCAACACAGTCTGACAAACAACAAGTTCCAAGATCAACAGGACTAAATCTTTGCCCCAAATAGTCAAAGATCTTATGGACAAAGATCTCTATCCGATAGACTTCAACCACTACATCTCTAAATGGATAGAAACTTCAAATCTTCATCTCTCAAACGATAATATTGACTCCCGCCTATATAAATCCTCTCTCTTACCCAAGACAAATACATCATCGAAAGAACTCAGCCCCGATGAGATAACAGATGATGAGCAACAAGTAACTAAACTTACTCAAGAGCTTCAAAGAAAATAGATCAACAACGAGATCGTCTTCACCAACGTATCTCTGATCTCAAACACAAATTGCAAACTCATCCAGATCTTAGCAAAACACCTTCAGTGGATTGCTAGGAAGAAAAGCTTGGAAAAGAGAAGAGATTGATTAGAAACTTCAATAGACAGAGATCAAGATATGAAGATTGATGTTAGATAATGTCTGAAGAAAATGAAGAGCTGTCTGTAGATATTGTATTCATATCTTCAGATTTGTATTCCAATACAAATATTGTTGATTGTGCAATAATCATTCATCATGGAAGGTCGAGTGCTTTGCACTCAATCGTTCAGATAATTTTTATCTGAACGACCTTGAAAATCCCTTTTCATAACGCTGCTCTCGTCTCCTATTGCCCTTTGCTGCTTAAAGATTCATGAATGAATAATTAAGTAAGGATTGAGGCTTAGGAGGACAATGCCAGAAACTGTACATAGATTATTCAGACTGATGTAATATGTAATTTATCTTTGAATAAATTCATATGTTCTTACAAATACTTTATCTCTCAGTCCTTATATATCTATGAGCTTTTTATAAACTAATTTATCTTTAGAAAAGCTATTCTCTAATTGATTTCCTAAATCTGCATTTGAAAGTATTAAGTGTGATGTTGTTCTGAACATATATTCGTGTACAGCCACTTAAGACTTTTCCAAATCATAGCCTCTTTACTTTCCGCTACCCAGACTCTTGTTAACAGGCTTTTGATTTGACTAGCAGTTTACCGGCAGAGTTGATACTTCTGCTTAGAGCAAGTCTACCGATAGCCTCTACCGGTAGACATGCTCAACATGCTAAACTGCAAATGCCACTAAAACTGTGCTTTAAAGATATCCAAAAGAAAAGTTTTTAAATTGGCATTATAGGCTATTCACCCCCCTCTAGCCTATTTGAGCATTATTGTGGACCAAAAATTGGTATCCGAGCAAGGCTCTTTTAGCTATATGTTAGGACTAACCTCCTGAGAGTTGTGATCCTCGAATGCTCGTTTCAAATGCATGTCAAGAGGAAATTTGTTTTATCTTTTAAAAACTTATGACAAGGATTTCAGTTTGAGATAAACTTTTGAAAAATGTACTTATTATGAAAAATTATTTTGTTTTCAAAAATCTCATGAGATAGAAGATTACTATGATGAATGTAAAATATTTATTCATATGACAGATATGTATATCAAATTGGCACTATGAATAACTATCTCCAGATGAAAAATTTTCAGATGGATGCTTCAATTAAAAGGATTTTTAATTCAAGTTCTCTTGACGTAAGGCTAACGATTGAAATCAATCCAACACCTTCTCGAGAGAAAAATTTTTCTTTAAACTCTGAAACTTTACTATGTAAGAATTTCAAAAGGACTCCTATCTATTCTCTTGAAAAAGGTTAAGAGTCAAAAACTCTATATCATGAAACATTGATTGATCACTCTGTTATATGATATTTAGTTTCTGGGAACTTGGCTTATATTTCAAAGAATTATTTGAATCCAAGAAAATATGAATCAAAGATCCTACAAGTTGATTGCTGATCGATGTATTTTATTCGTCGATTTTATATGCTTCTGTGACTTGAATTAGGCTATTTCATGAGTCTTTTGAGTACTAATATATGTTTTTGGTGAGTTTTGTAAGTTTCGATGTTCTGAAAATACACGAAACCTGTGGTTGTAAGTGCAAATTACAAAAAAGAAAAATTGAAGAAAATAAAGTTCTGCAATCGGACACCTTGCGGACGCAAGGTGCCTCAGACCTTGCGACCGCAAGGTAGGCGCATCGTCCCCCGGCAATCGAAGAGCCAAAGCACACATCGGAGACTTGCGACGCAGTATCCAAAGACTCAGACCGCAAGGTAGCGCGTAATGCTGAAATTCGGTTTTCACACGGTATTCGATTCAATCACAACTCCCAAGTATATATAGAAGTCGATGCCGAGCCTAAAAAAAGGGAGGACGGCCGGAAGCTTTTTACATAGATTTTAGGTAGTTTTAGATTGTATAACATAATTAGGTTTTGTAATTTCAAGTATTGAAGATCAAATCATGTCTTCCATCATCTTCATGTGCTGTTCATCGTCTATGATGAACTAAATCATCCCTAATCTAGGAGGTGGGAGGTAACTTGTATCGAATTTATGTTTTGATTCTCATATTTATGTCTATTCAATGCTTGTTGATTGTGTTGTTTATCAATCCCTTTATTATTTCGCTTTGAACAAATGAATGTAATCGCAAATAATAAAGGCTTAGAGGTGCGGATACTGCATGACCAAGTGCATATGTCGTACAATCGGCTCACCAACACAATAAATTGGACCTATCGAAGCACGAGTGATAAGTTAGGACCCGGTTCTTACATGATCTAGGTGACAGATAGATCATAAATCTAGGTGACGACTAGATTACGTTCTCGTGCTTAGGATATGGAATGGATGAATTTTGGGAAGGAGGCTCGAACCAATTGTTCAACAGACCATATCTATTTTAGTGAACGAACCCAAGACATTGAATGACATTATTATGAATTGAACATGGAGATATAAGTGAAACCCGAATCCTAGATTTCCACTCACCATAAGATCTTCATATCATGTTATTGTCTAATTAGTTAACATCTATAACTAGTAAATTAGAATAGAATTAAACATAAAACCCCCCTTAGGTTAATAATTTGCTATCTATAACCGCACTGTTCGTGATCACTTGTCTCTGTGGGTTCGACCCTTGCTTCCGAAGTCTATTCTATAATAGTCTTGTACACTTGCAAGGAAATAGATAAAATAAAACATCGATCAAGTTTTTGGCGCCGCTGCCGGGGACAAGCTAGTTCACGTAGTTAGTTTGTAGGTAGCGTAGTTTTTAATTTAATTTAGTTTTTAGTTTAATTTTACTTGTTTTATAAAAATAAAAGATTTTATTTTATTTTGCCTTAAAAGTTA
>CM028377.1:15735603-15765116 GCA_013146195.2 Codonopsis lanceolata
TTATTATGTATTTAAAAATATTTGGCCATTATACTGCTCTTTTACATAATACTTCTAATCTAATCCGAGCGCACAAGCTTATATTGACTACATTGGGCGGATTTAAATAATAACTTTAAATAATAAATAAATGAACAAGTAAATAAAACACCCTTAAAGGCTATTACCTTTTAAGCGGTAGGGTGCTCTTCGAGGGGAGAGAGTCATTTGTTCTTGTTGTTGTGTGGTTGTTGTTTTGATTTGGGCGGTATTTGCTTATTTTGGGTGACTTTGGTTTGTTCACTCGGGCGAGTGACAACTTATTTCGGAAGGTTTTGGCCTTTTGGTTGGGCGGAATAACTTAGTTTTGTTCATTACTCGGGTAGAGTAACGGCACTTTAAGGATTTTAGGTTGGGAAAGTAAGGTGGATACCTAACTACTAGGCTAGGGATCACTTATAACCAGTGGATTGAAGTTTTGGCAGAGTTTGGACGGGGTTTGGAAGCTTTGGTGGGCTACACACACCTATCTCACACCTCTCATAACTATGGCTTCGAAGGAACGCATAAAAGAATTCTTTCGTTTCTCTGCGATGATTTCGAACCGAAATGGGGAGCAAACCTCGTATTTAGGTGGGGCGAGGGAGTCATCGGGAATTATTAGAATTCCTCAGCCAGCTTCGTTAGCTTGCACGCCCGCAATTGCCAATGCGTTAAGTGCGAGAGGCTACAGTACCCTTTGGCGCCGACTCATCCTTTCTTGGCGGCGCCCGGCTTGCCTTTGGCCGCGCCAAGCTCTCAACTTTCGATTTTGACACTTTCACCCTTGCGATTCAGCATTTTGCATCACCTTTGCCTTTCGACTTTTCGACTCCTGTAACTTGACAGTTGTTAATTTTGAACAGTTCTTGATATCACATGTCAGAGTCACATACCAAGGGTACGAAATTGGGGTGTCTACAGGGCATTATTAGAATAATTTTATGAAAGTGCCTTTTGCCGGTTAAAAAAAAGAAGGTGCTGCAGTGGTTGAAAGTTTACCAAAGAGGACCGATAAGCAATTTCTCCAAGAAAATTTGTTACAGGAGTGTCTGGAATCGTCAATAAAAAAAGAGTAAATCTCCTGTAAAATTGTCTTACGGATCCTAATTCGTAAGACTGAACCCTTTCTCTCACAACTTAATCCACCAAACGACGGGTCGGATCAAGAGGATCCATTTTACGAAAAATACCAGTTGGTCTTTCTTCATTTTTTACCCTAAAAAGAAGAAGAAGCCAATAGGCCTATACACTAACCGAATGAAGAATGTAAAGACAGTTGTTCACCATCTCAGCAACACAATAAGGATGGCACATGACGCTAATACAAAGTTCAGGGGTGTCAAATGAAATTTCATCATTCTTAGTTTAGTTTATTGATGTAATTTATTAGTTTGTTGACGTCACTGTTTTATAGGACTTGAGAAGTTTTTTTAGGGCATCTCCAATGGTAAAGTATGTCAAGGTATATTGTTAAAGGTTCATATAGAATAAGTGGTTCATAAAGAAAAAGAAAAAGAAAAAGAAATAAAAATGGGGTTCAACTTTAAAACATTTTTGTTGGAAAAAGAGTTTACCATTGTAGAGAAGAATTAATGAAAAGATGAGTTGTTTGTTTTTCATATAACGGATGACGTGACATATAAAAAATTGTGAAATACTTTTTCAAAAGTTCACATTGGTGATTCCCTTAGTTTTGAACTGATAGGCAATTGGTATAGAGTCTCTTTCAATTAGGATGTTCAGCTGTCAAAGTATACTCCCTTAGTTTCTAAAAAAAGGCTAATTTTTATTTTTAGTTAGTTCAAAAAAAAAAAAAAAGAAAAAGAAAAAAGAAGAAGCGGACTTTCTAATATTAGCATTTTTGGAAGTTATCTTTATTCTTAATTTGATTCTCACCTTAATTAATAGGCTCAATCTTACATTACCTATATCCAAAAAATGTGTGGTTTCCTTTAAAGATAAATTGCAAGTGTCAACTTTTCTAAATTTCAAACCTTAATATCTTCTTTTTTGTATCATAATGTCATTTTCGTTAAATTCACCCTAAAATGCTCCCCTCTCTCTCCCTCCAATCCATGGATTGAAACCTAACACATTTCGACAAATTCCACAATTCTCGATTTGCTCACCTTCCTCTCTCTCTCTCTTTCTCTTTCTCTCACTATATATATATATCGAAACCTATTCCTTCTAATAAATCTTCTCCACCACCATCGACCTTTTTTTATCTTAAAATCAGAGACGTAGTCTAAAACTGAAAGCTGCTACGAAATTGAGCATGTAAAATAGTAAAAGAAGACGATGAAGCAAAACTTCGCTCATAAAGTAAATTGCGATTCAAGGATTTGTGCATCGCAATTCAAAATCATGCATAGTAATTGAATTTGCATAGTGATATACCAGATTGTGCCCGCACACGAATGCCTTGAGTTGCTGATACTACGCACGCCTTGTTCATTAAGGATATACTCATACTGTGCACTAAAAGTACCTTTTACCGGTTAAAAAAATGTCATGGACTTTAGCGATTCAAAATTCACTGTAGGGGATCGACCCGGTTATCACCCTTCCCTTAAAGCCCATGTGTATGTAGTCCATAACTAAATTAAAAATGTAAAAGTAAGGACAAAATGGTAAATGTTTTGGAAGGAAGAACAATAATATTGAGACGGAGAGAGTAATATTTATAATAGATTTAATTATCTTTTCATAACTGTGTGTGGGTTAAACAGAACAATATTACAATATTTTAGGAACTAAGGGAGTATTTGTATCTTCTCTTTGTAATTCAGTGAGAGTGAAAGAAATTCATTGAATTCTTTCTTTCATTTTGTATCATGGTACAGAGCCTATGCTCTTCCGAAAAATCATCAGTTCCATTTCGAAAAATACTGATTAGATTCGTGTAATTAATCGGTGAAATTGATAATTTTTTCTGTAATTATTATTGTTTCATTCCTGAATCGCTAGCATTCGAGTTACTTTTGAAGATATGGCTTCTCTGTTCAAGCTTTCTCTGCATTCTCTAATCTTCTGATCATGGCTACTTCAGGCACTGCAACTGCAACAACAAAAAGAATATCAGCACCAATGCTATAGCAATAGGTCAACTTCTAAGTACTTCAATAACTTGAAGAGGGGTAATGACATGATCATTTTCTGCTAATTGAAGGTTGTTATGCCCAAGGAAATTTGGCATGATCTTGAGACTCGATTTACTCAAGGACACCGCTCCAAAAATCTATCAAATTAGGAAAGATGTTTCATCTTGTGTTACGAAGTTTAGATCCTTATGGGATGAACTGCCTGATCTTAGTCACATTCCAAGTTGTGTTTTGAACCATAATAGGCCTTGCGGTTACATTTCAACAGCTTCAAACTACAATTCCAGAAAGGTGAACAGGTATGATCTGGACTGTGAGCATTGTGACCAACATGGTCATGTCAAGGACACTTGTTTTGATATCACTGGATATCCAGATTGGCAAAAACTCTATAGCACTAAGCCAGATCCATCAAAGATGCCCAAGTATTTCAAGGATAAAGCCAATGTTGCTGCTGTTACAAGGGATGATGCCTCTAACTAAGATAGCAGCAACCTAGTCCGAGTCTACTACTCATTTGGCGAATTCTATATGTTCTGTGCCTCCACATCTTAGTGAAGAGCAATATCATCAGTTAACGATATACTCCTGAATACCAATCTTCACCAAGTATTGCTTTATACTGAGCTAAGTGGATCATCGACTCGGGAGCTACAGACCACATAACCTCTTCATTTTAGACTTATTGATCCTATTCGGCTATTCCTACCCCCCCTCTGTTATACACTTGCCTCATGGCAAATCCTCTCTGAATCTCTGATAACACACACTACACTGGCACCATTAGTTGGACACGTGATGTTACATTGGAACTATAATGTCTTGAAAGTAACAAAGGGGAAGCAGCACCTCGGATATGCAATGTATTTCACACATCTAATTACAATATAAAACGCAGCCCATTAACTAACATTTCTAAAACCAATAATCACGTTGGATTGATTTATCAAGTGAATCTCCAATTATCACTTTCAATACCAAAATCTAGAATTTGAATATATTGTTACCATTATACACATTAACACTATCACTCCAGTCCATTCACACTCTAAAATGCATCAAACCCCTCAACCCCAAATTTCTGTTGGGCATTGTTAGTGTTGACCCTCTCTTTGCAGGAATGAGCCACGCGACACCAAAGATCTAGAGAGTAGAAACTACAAAGAAAGAAGGAATTATCCCACCCTCCTAATTTCTTGAGTTTTGAATTAGGAATCTTTCCCAGTACCATATAGAGAGAGAGAGAGAGACGGATTATATAGTAAACCTGTTATTAATTGCCTTAATTGTACATATTTCTTTTTGCACTGAATTAAGCTTTAAAAGAAAAAGTCAAGAAGAAGACCACCATGGATTGATTACTCTCCTAGTTCTAGAGACAGAAACTCGAAGAAGAATATAGCCAATTATCGTTTACAATTGGGTTTCGGTGATACTGCTTAAAACCGAAGGATGACTGGTCCATTTTGAACAACAACAACAATGATGACACCGACATGCCTAATTGCTTACTCTGCAAAATAAGCAGTCTGCACTACCGGACAAGGTCGAGATCACTCTGCAACCCCTGTCAAGAAGCACCACAATGCAAACTACAAAAATCGCTCCTTCAATGATCTTGGTTCTAATTCAGCAGTGGAGAACAATGTTACAAAACTTTTTTAATAATAATTGAATGAGGAAGTTATGTAAAGTAGGAAGTGAGGAATCCCACACTGAAAATAAAATAAAAATAGCTCTACTTTATAAAAAAGAGCGTTTAGGCTTAACAATCGGCCCTTGGGTCACTACACTTTTGTATAGGAGGGAAGACCTAGCTAAGTGCCACATGCCGCCGCCCGACACAGCTTGGCTGGTTGGTCGGTACAATTGTCTTAGTTAAATACTGTAGGAAACATTTTCTGTACTACTCCTTCTGCCCTAAACAGAGATACAACAGCAGTTGCAGTTTGGTTCACAGTTGGGAGATCAAGGGAAGTCTGCCTCTTTAATCAAGTAAGCTCCATAACCTTGGGAGACTAACATGCTTCAATTCTGTCCAGACCATTGCGGCGCTTGTTTTTGTCGGAAGGACAGAGATCACTGATCTCGTGGAACTTAGAATACAAAGCCCACTAATTCCTTTTTCTGCAGGGACCTTATCCAGAGATTTAACAATCTTAAGACAAAAAGTTTTCTGGCATAGAGTTCTTGGCAGATCCATTACTGTCTTGTCTTCTTCCCCTTTTCTGTCTTGTTTATTAGTGTTCTGATTCCAGCAGAACTCTTTAAGCTCTTTATCTGCGAGTTTTGTTACGTGCAAACAGAAACAAAACAAGGAATACTCCTTTCACAGAAGTATTCAATTCTGTAAACTTCAAGTTACAGAAAACAACAGTGTTGTTATGTTTGTACACCAAACATTTCTGTAACATACTGTTTTATAAACACAAGTAGATATTGTTTATTGTAAAACATATAAAAGATTTGATCTTTTATCTCACTGTGCAGAATGACTACTTCTGGAAAATAACCTGAGACTGCTACTGTGATCGAACAGCCTGCAACAGCAACTCCTGGCCTACCGCCAGCGTTCCATGCTCACCATGGAGAACGCCCTGACAAGTTCAATGGCACCGAGTTCAAACGTTGGCAGCAAAAGATGCTGTTTTATTTGACCACACTAAACCTGTCCAAGTTCTTAAAAGAGACAACCCCTGCTCCAGATCCTACTGAGACAGACAAGACAACAGTGGCAGCAATAGACTCCTAGAAGCACTTAGATTTTTTGTGCATAAATTACATTCTCAATGGCCTTCATGATTCCCTTTATGATGTTTATAGTCAGTTTAAAACTTCAAAAGACTTATGGGAATCACTTGAGAAAAAATATAAAACTGAGGATGCTGGCCATAAAAAATTTGTGGTAGGCAGGTTCCTAGATTTTTCTATGGTTGATGCCAAACCAGTTGTCTTACAGGTCCATCAACTCCAGTTACTCATTCTCGAGATTGAGGTTGAAGGTATGATAATTTCTGAGTCGTTTCAGGTTGCTGCTGCGATCGAGAAGCTACGTCCCAGATGGAAGGACTTCAAAAATTATCTCAAGCACAAGCGTAAGGATATGTCTCTCGAAGACCTACACTTTTGTATAGGAGGGAAGACCTAGCTAAGTGCCACACGCCGCCGCCCGACACAGCTTGGCTGGTTGGTCGGTCTCTCACCCGGGCGGTTGGCTGGCTACCCAACCGCTCCAACTCCCAACTGTCTTAGTTAAATACTGTAGGAAATTCATTTTTCTAGGCTAGAAAAATTTCCTCCCATTTTACTACTACTCATACGCTCTAAACAGATACAAATGAGCTTGCGGTTTGGTTCACTTGGGAGATCAAGGAAGTCCTCTTTAATCAAGTAAGCTCCATAACCTTGGGAGACTAACATGCTTCAATTCTGTCCAGACCATTGCGGCGCTTGTTTTTGTCTAAAGGACAGAGATCACTGATCTCGTGGAACTTAGAATACAAAGCCCACTAATTCCTTTTTCTGCAGGGACCTTATCCAGAGATTTAACAATCTTAAGACAAAAAGTTTTCTGGCATAGAGTTCTTGGCAGATCCATTACTGTCTTGTCTTCTTCCCTTTTCCGTCTTGTTTATTAGTGTTCGATTCGAGAACTCTTTAAACAACATTATCTGCGAGGTTTTGTTACGTGCAAGCGAAACAAAACAAGGAATACTCCTTTCACGAAGTATTCATTACCAAACTTCAAGTTACAGAAAACAACAGTGTTGTTATGTTTGTACACCAAACATTTCTGTAACATACTGTTTTATAAACACAAGTAGATATTGTTTATTGTAAAACATATAAAAGATTTGATCTTTTATCTCACCGTGCGAGAAATGACTACTCGGAAAATAACACGAGGCTTGCTGATCGAGCGACTGCGCAGCAGCAACTCCTGGCCTACCGATAGCGTTCCATGCTCACCATGGAGAACGCCCTGACAAGTTCAATGGCACCGAGTTCAAACGTTGGCAGCAAAAGATGCTGTTTTATTTGACCATACTAAACCTGTCCATGTTCTTAAAAGAGACAACCCCTGCTCCAGATCCTGCTGAGACAGATAAGACAACAGTGGCAGCAATAGACTTCTAGAAGCACTTAGATTTTTTGTGCATAAATTACATTCTCAATGGCCTTCATGATTCCCTTTATGATGTTTATAGTCAGTTTAAAACTTCAAAAGACTTATGGGAATCACTTGAGAAAAAATATAAAACTGAGGATGCTGGCCATAAAAAATTTGTGGTAGGCAGGTTCCTAGATTTTTCTATGGTTAATGCCAAACCAGTTGTCTTACAGGTCCAGCAACTCCAGTTACTCATTCTCGAGATTGAGGTTGAAGGTATGATAATTTCTGAGTCGTTTCAGGTTGCTGCTGCGATCGAGAAGCTACGTCCCAGATGGAAGGACTTCAAAAATTATCTCAAGCACAAGCGTAAGGATATGTCTCTCGAAGACTTGATCATGCGGTTGCGGATTGAGCAGGACAATCGAATTGCTGACAAGAAGAACACTCGTACCATTGAAGGGGCCAACGTGGTTGAACAAGACTCCAAAAGCGGGAAGCGTAAAAGCTCCGGTGAAGGGACGTCCAAGCAAAAGAAACTTAAACAATACAAGTTCAAAGGCAAGTGCCTCAACTGTGACAAGAAAGGCTACAAAGCTGCTGAGTGTCGAGGAAAGAAGCGGGTCCGGCCACCTCGTCAACACATCCATGATGCGTGGTCTCAAGAGACAAACATGGTCGGTGCAATTCGTGAATGGTTCGTGGACACGGTGCCACACCGTCACATATGCGGCGACGCGAAGTTGTTCTCTTCCTATACCAAAGTGACGTCCCGGGAGAAGCTGTTCATGGGCAACTCATCCACCTCTGGAGTGGAAGGGAAAGGGCAAGTGGCGCTGAAGATGACAAGTGCTAGGGAATTGGTGTTGACCAATGTCCTTCATGTACCAGAAATTAGGAAAAAATTAATTTCTAGTTCATTGTTGATTAAACATGGATTTAAGTTAGTGTTTGAGTTGAACAAGTTTATTCTTAGTAAGAATGGAGTCTTTCTAGGAAAAGGTTACCTTGATGAGGGCCTTTTCAAATGTAATGTAATGGTGATAAACACCTCGACCACAGTTGATAATGAAGCTAAGGCATCTTCTTCTTATTTGCTTGAGCATTTTGATATTTGGCACTATAGACTTGGTCACGTTAACCATGACTCTATGCGAAAACTAATGCAAATGGATTTAATTATTACAATACGCATTAATAAAAAAGAAAAATGTCAAATCTGCATTGAAGCCAACAAACGATAACATCGTTTAAATCGATAAACCGTGACACTAGACCATTGGATCTAGTTGATAGTGACTTATGCGATTTAAAATCCATAGAGTCACGATATATTCCTAGGCGTAGCGATGGAGGAATGGAGGAATCAAAGAGCACGCAACGCAAGCGAAGAACGTCAATGAATTGATGGATTGTGACACCTTGACCCAATGCTACGATCCGTTATTGAGCGTGGTACTCGCGATCCAATTAGAGCGAACACGAACCTTGGTATAATAAAGAACGCCACAATAGGGATGAATATCCTATTGATAAGTTCGGGTTTCGATTACTTAGCCTCTCACCAAATAATCACAAGTTCAATGAAGAACAAGGAGGTTTTGAAAAACACTCAAAAACTATATTAATCAATAATCATAAAGTTGTCTCAAAACAATAAGCCACAACCCTTATTTATATGGGTTGTGAATCCTAATCCTAGAATAAAAGGATAACCTAAAATAAAAGGAAACAACTTACCTAATCTATGTAGGCAACAATTAGGTAAGATACCTATTCTAATTAGGAAACATAAAACAACCAAAATAAGGAAAATCTACAAATCCCGTTTTTCTACAAGGCTCACTTTGTAAAGTGCCTAGAATCTTCCCCTAACCCTAATTTAACATAGGAAAACAACCCCTTAGGGTTTAGGAACCATAAGGACATCATTTTGGTCCATTTTGTGCTTCCAAGTTGATCCTTGTGCCTCCTAGGTCATAGACCAACCTTACGAGAACTCTTGAGCCTCGAACCTTGCACTTTTGAACCCTCGAACCTTGATCTCCAAGCTTCCAATGTCTCTCCCTTGCTTGTGACAATCTTGGTTCTTGGTTGGTGGTCAGAATCATATCATTCCCTCTCTCTTGAAAAGGATTTGTCCTCAAATCAAGACCTACATCACATAGACACGATTTAGCAACCAAGATATAGTCTCTAAAATTATGCTTACCATATGATTTCATGTCGTCGATTTGCTGAAACTCTCCATGTTTGCAAACCGTTCCATGCAAGTTCATGTATCTCCAATCACCGGGATCAAAGACCATTATAGCTTGTCTTTCCATCGGTACACTTTGGTACTCCATCAAGATTTTCATCTTCAGCTGTAGAATAAACACAACAAAACGATGTACTACAACAAGAACAACATTGTTAGCACACAATTGGTTATGTATCAATTTACCACCACACGAAATTTGCTTAATATTATGAAAGGACTCATCTTTTCGAATATGCAACTCAAAGCCCCTCCAATTGGAATTTCGATCCACATTCAAACACATCCACACCCTATCTCCGGGTTCAAATATCAATCTAACATAGGTGCCCCTTGTTACAATGATGAGCAACACTAAAGCACTATGTAACATAAAGATACCAAAATCATCATGAAACAATGATCTCAATGATAAGTATTCCTCATGCCACACGATCCTATCAAAATATATGCTCTCATGCATTAAACTATCATACAACAATGCTTTCTCATGGACACCCTCAACACAAGGTTCACAACCTTCCCAAGTATTTGCATGCTTATAAAGAATTGCATCTAACAAAGAAGATAAAGCTTTATGTATATCATGCAATCCATAAATCTTATGAAACATCAGCGCATCATGGGAAACTTCAACAATCTTATGACATGCAACAAAATAATTCATCATAGAAACATCATGCATAATCACAAGTTTAGAACTCACATCTTGGTGAAACTTAGAAATCCCCAATGCAAAATTCAGAATATTCTTTCCAACTTGCAATGCACAATTCAATCCTACCATATTGAACAACCAATGTACCATCCATGAATGGATCCACATACGAATGATTAGGTATATGCAATGTCAAATTTAAGTCATCACCAATGTATTCACCATATTTCATCAAATCACTTAGACCATGGTGACTAACAAAATCTTGCAATAGAAACTTTCTACACATGTCAAGTGGTCTAACAATCTTTCTCATGAATACGACATTCACAAGACTAATAAGATTTTCAAAGCAACACCTCTCTCAATTCTGAATTTCTCACCAAGGTTATGGTGTACATCATATAATAAATTAATTGGTTTAACAATCTCACCCATGACTGAAGTGTCTACAAGACTACTTAACTTTCCAAACTCAACAACTACACTATTGAGCTTATGATCAATATCATGGTGATTAACATATAACAATTCACCACATATCTTATTTTTCAAAGAAAGAGTAAGATCATACCTTTGAAAGTGTAGGATCTACAACAATCTCCTTACCTTGTTGGTATTCAACCTTGAATCTCACAATTTCTTTAGGGCTTTCAACTCATGAACAATTTGCGAATGAAACAATGGAATTAGGCAATAACAATTCAACTTTGTTAGTATGAAAATTTGCCTCACTTTCTTCTCTTTTTCTCACACTCTTTCTTTTGCTCACTCTCTCTAATTTTCCTCTCCTTTTGCCCGGCTATCTCACAACTAACACTAGTCTCATGAGCCGGCCTCTCATTCTTGTTTTCACTCAAGCTCTCCTTTTCTTGGCTATCTCACAAAACTCACTTTTATCTTTAGCCAAACTCTCATTATTTTCGCTTGAGCTCTCCTTTCTCTTGGCTATCTCACACTCCTCACTTTGCTCTCTAGCCAAACTCTCTTTATTTTCTCTCAAGCTCTCTTTTTTTAAAGGCTTCTCTATATTCTTTTCCTCACTAGCCTTTCTCTCTTCTCTCAAACTTTCTTTCATAGAACTTAGTTTTTCAAGAATTGGGCTTTGGGTAATGATCCTTGGACTCTCGTCCTTAGATTTATCAATCTTCTCTACCTTGGATCCTTGTTTATATTTTCGCCTATAAAAATCCTCCCTCTTGAGCATCCTCTCAATTTTAAACGCTTCTTGAACCAAGTCATCCATGCTCCTATAAGCTTGTATATCCATGAATCTAGTAATTTCGGGCTTCATTCCCCTCAAGTATCTAACCTTGGTAGCTTCTATAGACTCCGTCACATTAGCCCTAATCATAGTTACCTCCATCTCTTTAAAGTAATCTTCGACACATTTACTACCTTGGGTCAAAAGCTGGACCTTTTTGTTGAGTTCCCTTTGGTATTCAATCGAAATGTGTCTCTTCCTCATTAACCACTTCATCCTTGCCCAAGTATCAACCCATTGTCCTCCACACATTGGACTACCCAGTGTCAAGTCCTTCCACCAAACTGCAGCATAATAAGATAATTGTTTAGAGGCTATGTTAACTTTCTTCCACTCGGAATAATCATGGTTCCTAAAGAATATCTCCATTTTCATCTCCCACTCCAAATACAAATCAGGATTATTCCTACCATTGAAAATTGGAAGATCAAACTCCATAGTGTCTCTATCTTCTCTAGGACTCTCCCTATAATTATAGCTAAACTTCCCATTATTAGACTTCTGTTCATACACATACTCTCCAAACTCCTCCTTGAGCCTAGGTTTATGAAAATCTCTATTGGTTCTAATTTCAGGTTTAGATTTCTCTCTACAATCCCTCCTTAACCTATCAATCTCCTCGCGCATCTCTTCTTTTTGTATTCTCATCATTTTTCTTATCTCTTTCCCCATACCATCCATATACAATTTACTATACATGGTGTACACACCTGCAAGAAAATTGGTTAGCAAAATCACCTCACCCTCTCCCTTACGTGTATCACTCAATTAATGTCACTCCTCTCGTGTTTACCTACTCTCCCTCACTTTCAATTCCTCCAAGTTCTAAAAGAACTAAGCAATTAAATAGTGATTAACAAAGCAAGCAAAACCAAGAAACTTAATCAATAAGAATCACGTGTAGAGAAAAAAAAATTAAGAGTGGAATTTCAAGGATGATTGGCTCAACGATTATTTTGTAAAAGAAGATTCAATTTTAATTCTTGAACCTAGATGATGATAATACTTCAAGCTTCTCAATTTTGCACAACTAGCAATTTCCAACTCCAAGCAATCACAATCTTCGGCAACTAACAATTCTTTTTTTTTTTTTAATTTCAGATTTCTATTTTTTTAAATCTGATTTTTTTCTGTATATTTTTTATTCAGATCTGTTTTTTTTTTTTTTGTCCGAATACTCTTTTTTTTTAAATCAAGCTGTCCCAAATAAATTAAAACAACAGATTTTTTTTCCTGATATGAACAGTACCGACGATGAACAGTGTCCAGCATGAACATTAACCGGATGAACATTAATTCCGCGATGAACAGTAATTCCGACGATAAACAGTACGGCGTGAACACTTTTTTTTTGTTGGATTTATAACCCTAGAAGATTAGGGCTTGAAATAACAAAAACAAGGAAATCGAAAAGAACAAATTAGGATTGAAGACCCTAATTCGAAGTAGGAAGAGAAACAAATTGATAATCAAAATAAGAACAATTTAAAGTAAGATAGATTGTGGAAACGAACCTTTGCTCTGATACCAAATGATATGATTCCTAGACGCGTACTCGCGATGGAGGAATCAAAGAGCACGCAGCACGGCAAGCGAAGAACGTCAATGAATTGATGGATTGTGACACCTTGACCCAATGCTACGATCCGTTATTGAACGTGGTACTCCGCGATCCAATTACGAGACGAACACGAACCTTGGTATAATGAAGAACGCCACAATAGGGATGAATATCCTATTGATAAGTTCGGGTTTCGATTACTTAGCCTCTCACCAAATAATCACAAGTTCAATGAAGAACAAGGAGGTTTTGAAAAACACTCAAAAACTATATTAATCAATAATCATAAAGTTGTCTCAAAACAATAAGCCACAACCCTTATTTATATGGGTTGTGAATCCTAATCCTAGAATAAAAGGATAACCTAAAATAAAAGGAAACAACTTACCTAATCTATGTAGGCAACAATTAGGTAAGATACCTATTCTAATTAGGAAACATAAAACAACCAAAATAAGGAAAATCTACCAATCCCGTTTTTCTACAAGGCTCACTTTGTAAAGTGCCTAGAATCTTCCCCTAACCCTAATTTAACATAGGAAAACAACCCCTTAGGGTTTAGGAACCATAAGGACATCATTTTGGTCCATTTTGTGCTTCCAAGTTGATCCTTGTGCCTCCTAGGTCGTAGACCAACCTTACGGGAACTCTTGAGCCTCGAACCTTGCACTTTTGAACCCTCGAACCTTGATCTCCAAGCTTCCAATGTCTCTCCCTTGCTTGTGACAATCTTGGTTCTTGGTTGGTGGTCAGAATCATATCAGAGTCCTATGGCCGGAAAAAATACTTCATCACCTTCATCGATGATAGTACTCGCTTTTGTCATCTTTGGCTATTAAACAGTAAAGATGAAGCAATTGAAGCATTCAAGCTATATAAAAATGAAGTCGAGAATCAACTTGAAAAAAAGATAAAAATTCTTAAGTCTAATCGAGGAGGCGAATATGTCTTTCCCTTTAAAGACTTCTGTGCAGAACACGACATTCTTCACCAAGTCACTCCACCTTACACTCCACAATCCAATGGGATTGCTGAGAGGAAGAATCACACCCTTAAAGAAATGATGAATACATTATCGATTCAATCTGGTCTACCCGATGAAATGTGGGGGGAGGCGGTGCTCACATCCAATTATTTGTTAAACAAGCTACCACACAAAAAAAATAGATAAAACACCCTATGAATTATGGAATGGTCGCAAACCTTCCTACAAATTCATCAAAGTGTGGGGGTGCCTGGCAAAGGTCGCAGTACCACCACCCAAAAAGGTAAAAATCGGTCCAAAAACTGTGGATTGTATCTTCATAGGCTATACATCCAATAGCAGTGCCTATAGGTTTTTAAACCACAAATCTGAAAATCCAGATATTGAAGTCAACTCAATAATGGAATTGAGAAATGCTACATTTTTCGAACATATCTTTCCATTAAAAACCGATCATAATGGAAAACAGTCATTTTCTTGGAGCACAAGTAATGATGGCAATGAAGTCTCTATAGACAATGTCCCTATGGACATTTACCAACCAATTCATCATAATGATTAATATGATGAACCTAGAAAGAGTAAAAGGGCCCGAACTACGAAAACATTTGGACCAGACTTTGTAACCACGTTCATAGTGGATAATGAACCACGAACGTTCAAAGAAGCAATGTCCACTCTAGAAGCTCCCCAATGGAAAGAGGCCATTAATAGTGAAATTGCATCCATCATGCAAAACCACACTTGGGAGCTTGTTGACCTTCCCAAGGGATGCAAACCTTTGGGATGCAAATGGGTTCTCAAACGGAAGCTAAAACCCAACGGGTCAATCGACAAGTATAAAGCACGATTAGTTGCAAAGGGCTTCCATAAAAAAGAAGGTGTTGACTATTTGACACTTATGCCCCTATCACTCGAATCACATCAATTCGACTAATCATTGCCTATGCCGCTATGCACGGTCATGAAATACATCAAATGGATGTCAAAACAGCTTTCCTAAATGGGGAACTAGAAGAAGAAATTTATATGAATCAACCTGAAGGATTCACTACTCCAGGCAACGAACAAAAGTATGTCGGTTGGTCAAATCGTTGTATGGATTAAAGCAAGCACCAAAACAATGGTATAAACGTTTTGATGATGTGATACTTGCCAATGGTTTCAAACCCAACGAATGTGACAAATGCGTATATGCCAAAAATACGCACCAGGGATATGTTATTATATGCCTCTATGTCGACGACATGTTAATCATTGGTAGTAATAACAACATGATCAAGGAAACCAAGAAAATGTTGGCCAACAGATTTGAAATGAAGATCTTGGGCTCGCCGATGTCATCCTAGGTATTAAAATATCTAGAACATCCGAGGGTATTATACCATCACAATTTCACTATGTTGAGTAACTGTTGGAGAAATTCAACAAGGATGATCAAAGTATTGCTAAAACCCCGATAGATTCAAACTTTCATTTCAGAAAAAACTTACACGAAAGTGTATCTCAAAACGAATGCTCCCGTGTAATTGGAAGTCTTATGTATCTCACAAACTGCACGCGCCCAGACATAGCTCAAACTGTCAATAGATTGAGCAGATTCACAAGTAATCCAGGACTTGATCACTGGAAGGCAATTGTAAGAGTTCTGCGGTATCTACGATACACACAGGACTATGGGTTGCTCAATTCAAAATATCCAACAGTAATTGAAGGTTACAGTGATGCCAACTGGATATCCGATACTAATGACTCAAAATCCACAAGTGGATTTATATTTACTCTTGGCGATGGCGCTATTGCATGGAAATCTTCCAAACAGACTTGCATTGCAAGGTCTACTGTGGCACCCCGACCCGGATTCCAATGCGGAACCCCAAGTCGGACCACCCAAATATAAACAAGTCAAGCATGCGTAAGTAGGAATATAAAATTTCACATGGCACAATATCACATACGAATAACAACTCGGCTACACTTGGCCGGAAAAGAACATAAAGTAAACAAGTCATCGGCGACGTTACAGCCGGAACCCAACAACAACTCCTACAACTATAACACATGCATATAATAACCTCAACGGCCACAACATGCCGGAGACAACAACAACCATAATACTTGTAAAAGAGTAGTAAGCGGAAGAAGCTGTGATGAACCATAATATATAAATAAGCTCGACATAGAAGTCGGCATACAAAAGATTACAAGTCTATCATAATCAAAGTTATACAACAACATAAAAACCCAAGTCAAGTCTAAGTGACTTGCTTCCCATCGTCCTTGCCAAAATAAAAGACTAACTACAAAAGTCTCAAAAGAGCAACCTTCAAGCTCACTAGCTCACAAACACGGATACGATGAATCTAGCAAGGACCTTCTCCTTGGCTCGGATCTAAGGAAAACAAAACAAACAAATAGGGTAAGTCATAAAGACTTAGTAAGTTACTAAAAATGCATGTACATGACATAGCATAGCATTTATCACAATTATGGGACATGTTCATCATATAGCACTTAGCACATTATTCACGTAAGTGTGGGAAAATAAATCATACAAGTAGGATATGATATAGGCACGACCGCTACGTAGCTCCTGCAATAAAGTTTGTTAGCCCAATATCGTGACTACGATGCTCGTGACTTCGTATCGATATGCCGAACTCCGACGGCTAATAGCAGCCTGTGACGCACGTATTGATACGGCAAATGGGCTACTTCCCCACTGCGGCCTACAGTGGAGGTGTGTGTGAGGTCCCAGGTACGGCGATCCATAACGAGCACGAATATCACGATTCGTGAGGGCGATGCATCGTCATACCCTGACATAAAAATCAAACCAAGTAGTGCCAGCTGGACTTAATGCAATGCACAAGTAGATATTTACTCGTCAAGACCAAATAAGGATCGAATTCGACAAGAGCGAACTCAACCGACCAAGTATGGTATTCATCTCTATTATAAATCATGTCAAGGAAATTAATTGCTCATAACCAAATAATCACAACAAACTCAATTGCACATAATTAAACTCAACTTAGAATTGAGTAAACCCGACCAAACGGTGTCCAAACTTCGTAGGGATTAAAAGTAGTGTTCAACATGTTCCAAACTTCCCTAGAGTCGACTCCGTTGAGTCTTTACTACACATTTCCAATTTTGGGGATTTGAAGCTATGTGCTTCCAAAATCAACCTAAGTTCATTACTAAGTCAAACTAGGTTATGAGTGTACAAAGATATTACAATATGATCCCCCGAAAATATAGAGTTCATTCACAAGCCATAATACAAAACAATTCACCATTTTACCAAGTAAGCCACATATAAGGTACTTTCACTTAACACCATTCTAATAAACATGTAGGCATAACTTCTAGCATGCTCACAATCCTAGTTACACAAGATGAAGGATAATAACATGCTTCACTAGTCATAGAATCATCCTACACATGCTCCTAATTAGTTAATATGTTAAAATCACAAGATGAAGGCATACAAAGCAAGTATGTGTACTCATTGACCTCAAAAATCATAGGTTTTGCTTTCCTTAGGATCAATGAGTACCAAACAAATAAGAAGAAGAGTAACTTACTTGTAAACTACACACAAGAAACCAAATGGGAAGATTAATCGGTTGGAAATGCTCTACTCTTCAAGCTCTTTATTTCTATGGAGTTTATTTGAGCAATGGAGGAAGGAACCATGGAGGACCAAGGGGGAAGCTTCAAGAACTAATGGAGGAACCTTGGGGAAGAGGAATCCCGTTTTTGGAGAGTGAGGGAGGGAGAATGAGGTCAAACATCTGATTTGTGGTGTTTAAGGGTAGGAAAAGTTAGTGGGACATGTGTCACTATCATGTGGTCTCTTTAAAATCTGATTTGGGGTTGTTAATCCAACTAAAGCACTCACTTAATCACACTTAAAACAAGTTAACAATGTTAGGTTATAAGTAATGAGGGTTAGGGAGGTTTAGGTGAGGTTTAGGAGTGGTTTGGATGGGGGTTGAAGGCGCAAATTCGTCAAACAGCCAAAACAGAGCAAACAGCCTCTAGGGACCATACGATCGTATGGACCCATAGCATGCGGCCGCATGCTAGCTGCTTCTCCAACAACACATTTTCTGGTTACCTTGCGAAGGCAAGGCCATTCCCCCTTGCGGCCGCAAGCCTGACAGATCCAAAATGGCTTGAAAAACAACCTAAAAGACCCCCCAAACACTTAGCCAAATAAATGAGGATTTAAACCTCAATAAAAATGAGTCTAAAACTCACCACAAATACTCTCAAACATCACCCGAACAATCCGAATGAAGGAGGGAAAGAAGGAGAACTAAACGAGCGGTTCAACCGACGATTCAACAAGCATGCAAACAATATTCTAAGCATGTTAAGAGCATTATAAATGACTTGTAAATGAATCTAAAACATATTTAGACTAAGTAAACATGCTCACAAACAATATGAATGCATGAAGGCAAGCAATGAATGTTTAGGGTGCCACATTCTCCCCTCCTTTAAGGAATTTAGTCCCTAAATTCTTACCAAGTCCCTTAAACAAATGTGGATACTTGTCTCGCATCTCTACTTCCGTTTCCCAAGTCGCTTTGTCAATGTTGTGATTCTTCCAAAGAACTTTGACTAAGGGAATCCGCTTGGTTCGTAATACTTGCTCTTTGGTATCCAAAATCCTTACCAGTTTCTCAACATAGGACAAATCCGGCTCAAAAGATATCTCCTCATACTCAAGCACATGTGACTCATCCCTCATATACTTTCGTAACATAGAAACATGGAAGACGTTATGAGTCTCCGAGAGTGAAGGTGGCAATGCAATTCGATACGCTAAGGGCACAACTCTCTCAAGAATCTCGAACGGGCCAATATATCTCGGTGTAAGCTTCCCTTTCTTACCAAATCTCTTTGTACCTCTCCTCGGTGTCACTTTCAAGAATACATAGTCTCCCACTTGAAACTCAAGATCTCTTCTACGATTATCTGTGTAACTCTTTTGTAGACTTTGAGCGGTGCGTAATCTGTCTCTAATTAACTTCACGCTCTCAACCGACTGTTGTACCAACTCAGAACCCCAAAGTTTTGCCTCTCCAACTTCGTCCCAACAAATAGGTGATCTACATTTACGCCCATATGATAACTCATACGGCGCCATCTTAATGCTCTTTTGGTAGCTGTTGTTATACGCAAATTCTGCCAAGGGTAAATGAGAATCCCAACTTCCTTTAAAATCCACGGCACAAGCTCGAAGCATATCCTTCAAAATCTGAATCAACTGCTCGGATTGACCATCTGTTTGAGGATGAAAAGCTGTATTGAAGTCTAATCTGGTCCCCAAAGCTTCTTGTAACGATTGCCAAAATCTCGACCTGAACCTCGGATCTCTATCAGACACAATACTCACCGGAACGCCATGAAGTCTCAGGATTTCCTGAATGTACAAGGCTGCCAACTGTGTCAATGAATAAGTGATCGCAATCGGTATAAAGTGTGCAGACTTAGTCAATCTGTCGACTATAACCCAAACTGTATTAAATCGTCTACACGTGCGCGGTAAACCTTCCACGAAGTCCATGGTAATGTGCTCCCATTTCCATTTAGGAATCTCAAGTGGTTGTAGAAGTCCCGCAGGTCGTTGATGTTCAGCCTTAACCTGTTGGCAAGTTAAACACCTCGAAACATAATCCGCAATTTCCCTCTTCATACCTTTCCACCAAAACTGCCGTTTCAAGTCTAAATATATCTTCGTGCTCCCCGGGTGAATGATGTATCTCGTTTTATGAGCCTGATCAAGAACTTGCCTCTTCAATTCATCACTAGTAGGAACACAAATTCTTCCTCAAATGTCAAAGTACCCTCATTATTAATCGCAAAATCAGGTGATACATTCTCAGCCAATCCACCAATTATTTTCTTCAACTCCGGATCATTCCCTTGTGTTTCTTTAATCTTCCCAAATAAAACTAGCGTAGCACGAACATTCGCAAAAATCACGCCTCTATCATAAACACTAGGACCCCAATTTCGCAAGTCTTCCAACATTTTCCATTCTCTAACCATCAAACAAGATATGTGCACTTTCCTACTAAAGGCGTCCGCTACCACCTTTGCCTTCCCCGGATGATACAAGATAGTACAATCATGGTCCTTTAATTTCTCCATCCATCTCCTTTGTCTCATGTTCAATTCCTTTTGAGAACACAAATACTTTAAACTCTTGTGGTCGGTGAAGATCCCAAACTTAGCCCCATAAAAGTAATGCTTCCATTTATGCAACACAAAAATAATCGCAGCCAACTCTAAATCGTGCGTTGGGTAATTCTGTTCATGAGTAGACAACTTCCTCAACGCATAAGCGATAACTCTACCATTTTGCATCAGCACACATCCTAAACCTTCCTTCGAAGCATCACTATAAATTACAAAATTATCTCCTCCATTAAGCAAAGCCAAAATAGGTGCCGTCGTCAATCGCTTCTTAAGCTCTTGGAAACTAGCCTCGCATTTCTCGCTCCAGACAAATGGTGTATTCTTTTATGTCAATCTAGTCATAGGAGTCACAATCCGAGAAAAACCCTCAATAAATCTTCGATAGTAACCCGCTAGACCCAAGAAACTCCGAACCTCGGTAACTGAACTAGGTCTCTTCCAATTCATCACCGCTTCAACCTTAGAAGGATCAACGGCTATCTCGGCACTAGAAATGATGTGCCCTAAAAATGACACTTCCTCTAGCCAAAAGGCACATTTACTAAACTTCGCATAAAATTGTTTCTCCTGAAGAATAGACAAGACAATCCTCAAGTGTTTCTCATGCTCCTCCCGAGATTTCGAATACACTAAGATATCATCAATAAAGACTACCACGAAACAATCAAGATAGCTATGGAAGACACGATTCATCAAATCCATAAATACCGCCGGTGCATTCGTCAACCCAAACGGCATCACTACAAACTCATAGTGACCATATCTAGTGCGACAAGCCGTCTTTGGTATGTCTTCCTCTCTAACCTTCAATTGATAATAGCCCAATCTCAAGTCAAGCTTGGAGTACACAATCGACCCTTGCAATTGGTCAAAGAGGTCATCAATGTGGGGCAGTGAATATTTATTCTTAATGGTCACCTTATTCAATTTCCGATAATCTATGCACAACCGCAAACTCCCATCTTTCTTCCTCACAAATGAGACTGGTGCGCCCCAAGGCGACACACTCGGTTTAATAAAGCCAATCTCTAGAAGTTCTTGCAATTGAATTTTCAACTCCTTAAGCTCCGTGGGTGCCATCCTATACGGTGCCTTAGAAATCGGTGGAGTCCCCAGCATGAGCTCAATACAAAATTCTAACTCTCTATCGGGTGGCATAGCATGGTCGGTAGAAAATACATCGGGAAACTTCCTCTAATTTCGGTGAAGACTTCTTCTTATCGACAACGCATGCAAGATAACCCGTACACCCATGTGATAATAACTTTCTAGCCCTTAGAGCAGAAATAAAATGTAAGCCACTCAATGCATGATCACCCACAAATGTAAATTCAGCCACACCCGTCATAGAAAAAGTAACCCGCTTTTTATGGCAGTCAACTAACGCATGATAAATAGTCTGTTTTGGAATCTTCGGTGTGTGGGTAATGAAGTTACGATTGCCCGTCTAAAAAAGCTTATCAAACTTCACCATATCTCATTTCTTTCCGTTTGTGAACCCATGATAGATCTAGCATTGATTACTTTAATTTTTCTTTTTGCAATTCATTTAATTCTATTTTTAACTATTCTTCTCTCAAGTGTCGGGTGATTTTGGATTCAAATCAACACTTATCTCTTAAGTATAACATTTTTACATGAATCTCAGCAACTTATATAACCATTTATGCTAAATGATACCATTGCCGATCGTCGAAGACTCTCTGGAATGATTTGATTGATATGGGCTCTAAATTAAAGGATTTTCCTTGGCTCGTTAGTGGTGATTTTAATATTATTCTCAGCTCTCGTGAGAAAGTAGGTGGTATGGGTTGGGACAGACATGGAGCCCTTGATTTTCAAAACTGCTTATCTTCTGCTGGCTTAGTAGATCTTGGATTTCATGGCAGTAAGTTTACGTGGTGTAACCATCGAGATGGCCAGGCTATTATTTACCAAAGGCTGGATAGAGCTCTTTCTAATACTGCATGGGCTGCTCGTTTTGATCGCACTCGGGTTGATCATTTAAATCGATCTTGTTCGGATCATTCTCCACTTATAGTTCTTGGATAAGCTGTTAAAGGGGTAAGGCCGTATCAATTTCATTTTTTAAATGTTTGGACTGATCATCCCGTTTTTTTTAAGGTGGTTAAAGATGCTTGGGATACTCGAATTTGGGTCGTCGATGAAGTTTTAAATAAAGCTTAAATACATTGGGATTGCCTTGAAGTCATGGAATAAACATACTTTTGGGAACATCTTCCAGGCAATAAAAGAGGCTGAAGATGTGGTTCTTGAAAAAGAGTTGGCTTATGAGCTGGACAACTCTATGTCCAACCGAGAAGCGCTCCACTTGGCCGAGGCTCTACTTAAGAAAAATCTAAAGACTGAAGAAAATTATTGGAGACAAAAATCTCATTTGAAATGGATCAAGGAGGGTGACGAAAATACTAATTTATTCCATTCTTCGGTTCAGCAGTCTTGCCGTAAATTGCACCTTCATTCCATTGTCGATTTGCATGGGAATTTGCTCTCTAATGAAGGTGACATCAAAGATGCAGCTGTAGCTTTCTTTCAGGAGCAACTTCGGGCCACAGATTTAGAAGATAATGATCTTCTTGATGTCATTCCTTCCTGTATCTCTTCTGCCCAGAATTCTTTATTGTCTGCTCCTCCAACTCTTGTTGAAATTAAGGACGTGGTTTTCTCCCTTAGTGGCGATAGTGCGGCTGGCCCCGACGGGTTTACGGGTAAGTTTTTTACATCTTGTTGGGATATCATCGCGGATGATCTTTATTCTGCAGTCTTGGAATTTTTTGCCGGATTCTCTATGCCTCGAACTTGGACCAACACTCTCCTTATTCTTATTCCGAAGTCGGATTAGGTTACGTCGTTTAAAGATCTTCGGCCTATCAGTCTTTGCAATTTTTGCAATAAGATAATCTCGAAATTATTATCTTCTCGGCTAGCTTCTGTTCTTCCTTTGATTATTTTCGACAACCAAAGTGCTTTCACTAAAGGGCGAATCTTCCAGGATAATCTCCTTTTAGCTCATGAATTGATGCAACATCTTAAGAAGAAAATTAATGGCTCTAATATTATTATAAAGCTGGATATGGCAAAAGCTTTCGATAGGGTCTCATGGCTGTTTCTAATCAAAGTGTTGCGAAAATTTGGCTTTGGGGAAATCTTCATTGACTTGATTTGGCGTACTATCTCAGAAAATTGGTTTTCGCCTATAAATGGGAGTTCTCACTGGGTTTTTTCCCCACATCTCGAGGCCTCCGTCAGGGTGATCCTTTGTCCCCGAGTTTATTTATCATTGCAGCGGAAGTTCTTAGTCGGAATCTTAATAAACTTCAGTTTATGCATCCCCATTATGCGTTTTCTTCGATTAGTGGATGCCCGATCATTTCTCATCTTGCTTTTGCAGATGATGTGATTATCTTCTGCAATGGAAATCGTCATTCCATGTCCCAACATAGAAGACTGCTTGACAAATATGAAAATGCTCTGTCACCAATAACGCCACAAAGCTGCTTCATGCTTTCTTCTCATACGCCTCGATCTAGAATTGACTCGATTCGTAATCATCTTGGCTTTCTGTTTCCTGATCTTCCAGTCGCGTATTTGGGCTGTCCTTTATTTGAGGGAAGGAAAAAAAAGGTTTTATTTGATTCCTTAGTTGAGAAGTTACAGATGAAGGTTAGTTCCTGGATCGGTGCTTTGCTTAACCAAGCGGGTAAAGTCACTTTAATCAATTCTGTTTTGAATTCCATTGTGATGTATCAATTAGCCTCTCTTGATCTGTCGGTGGCTGTTCTCAACCTGATTAATCGGCTTCTAGATAATTTCTTTTGGGGTTCCATTGAAGGTAAGCACAAAGCGCACTGGATCGCTTGGGATAAGTGTTGTCGGCCTTTTCTGGAAGGAGGTGTTGGGATTAGATCTCTAACTGATGTTATGCGGTCTTTTGCTATTAAAATTTGGTATGCTGAACGATCGATAGTCTTTGGTCTCGTTTCATGAATGCTAAATATTGCTCTTCGTTCCATCCTGTTACATCTTCGGGATCTGGCTCTCACATATGGCGTCGGATGTGCTCTATCCGAGATATAGCAGATCCTCATATTCAATGGATTATAGGCAAGGGAAACTGCTCTATATGGTTGGACAGTTGGCTACCAGATGTTAATCTCGTTAAGCCTGATTCAAGCCCTTTATCCAATGTCGTTGATTTATTTTCCTCTTCAAGCCAGCTTACTTCCCGGGCTATATCTACTCTTGGTAATGCTGCAGTTTCTGCCATTCGTTCTCATCGTATTAATATTTCGGATCAACCTGATATGGCTTGTTGGAGCCTTCAAGCGAATGGTCGTTTCTCATTACTCTCAGCTTGGAATTTGCTCTGTGTTCATCATCCTCATCTCGGTTCTGCCAAATTCATATGGCACAAATATCTCCCAAGGCAGATTAGTTTATTTCTGTGCCGGTTGTGGTATCGTCGTCTCCCCATTGATGAGATTATAATGAGGAAAGGCATCTCTCTTGCATCTCGATGTTATTGTTGTAATGAAGGTTCGTGCGAAACCTATTTGCATGTGTTTCTCAACAGTCCTTTTGCCAGATTCGTTTGGAATGTTTTTCATATCTTAGGGGCTGTCCCTTCGGCTAGAACTTCTATTCAGCAGACTTGTTTTGCTTGGTGGCTTAAAGATAAATCTTTGATCTTCTTAATCACGCCTGCTGTCATCTTGTGGGAATTATGGAAGTTTCGCAATAAAGCTCTTCATGAAGGAAAACGCATTACAGGCCGTCTTTTGCTTGTTCGTATTAAACAGGAAATTTCTAGCATCTTAACAGTGGCTGGTCTGCCTTCCTATTCTATGGATAGTTGGGAGATGTATTTCGATATCCCAGTTCGCCGGCATCGTATTATCCCAAAATCTAATCGCGCTGTTTTTTGGTTAAAGCCAATGCCAGGTTTGGTCAAGCTAAATACCGATGGCGCTTGTCGTGGAAACCCGGGTGATAGTGCAGGTGGGGGAGTTATTCGGGATTCTAGTGGTGGGCTAATCCACGCTTTTTCTTCTCATTTTGGTCACTCCTCTAGTTTCATGGCCGAATTCTATGCCCTTCTTCAAGGAGTTGAATGGATTTGTTTGCACAATTATGTTGGCGCTCATGTAGAAATTGATTATAAAGTCCTCTTTGATTGTATCACCGACATGGCCAACCCTCCTTGGGTTTCTCTTTATTATGTTCGAGCCATCAAATCGATGCAGGATTCTATGCGGCTGGTCTTCTCTCATTGCTTTCGTGAAGCTAATAGTGTGGTTGATGCTCTTGCTAACATGGGTTGCGATAAGGGTAGAGATCAAATCTTTTCTTTAGTTTCAGATCTTCCTAGACATATCCGAGGTCTCCTTCATCTGGACTCGATTGGCACCGCTTATGTCAGGCTCTCTTAATGTTGTTTTTTCTTTAGTATTCATTTTGTTTGTTCCTATTTCCTATTTCGAGGTCAGGCTCCTCCGTCCTCCCATTTATAAGGGCAAGGCTGGTTGTCCCCCTCAAGTTTGTTCTCTTTCTTTCTTTTTAATAAAATCTAGCAGGGTGCCGCCCCTGTTTCCCTAAAAAAGAAAAAAAAACTAACGCATGATAAGCACATAACCAATCCATGCCAAGAATAACATCAAAGTCACGTATAGGTAGAACTACCAAGTCCCCATGCAAGGTGTGGTCACCCACCAATACATCACAAGTTTTAAACACTTCAGACGCCAACATATATTCCCCAAGCGGGGTAGACACTTCAAGCAAATAAGGAAAAGGTTGAGGTAGCACACATAGATTCTCAACAAAGTGCAAAGCAACATAAGAATGTGAAGACCCTGGATCTATGAGAACTCGAGCCTTATGATCAAATATAGAAAGAGTACCTCCAATCACTGCCGTAGACCCCTGAACCTCACGCTGATCAAACGCAAACACACGGCCCTGCACCTTAGGTTTCCCATCTACACTTCTCTTGGCCCCAGACTGAGCCACGTTCCCCGGTTGAACTGCCCCAGCTTTCGGGCAATCCTTCCTAAAATGAGTACCATCTCCACAAAGAGTACACTTCCCAAGCTTCGCCCAACACCAATCAACTGTGTGACCCACCTTCTAACAATAGCTGCAAGTCATATTCCCGCTACGCTGACCCTGTTGCCCTTATGTAGAAGAATTATTGCTATTCTGCTTTCCCGACTGTGGCCTACCTTGGCCTCCACCCCTCCTATCTCGGTTTCCCTGGTATCTTCTCCTGTTACCCGAATTATTACCTCGACCGGTGTTCTGTGTAGACTGCTGTGCATTACTAGAATTACCCTTACCTCGGTGCTCCTTAATATCCTGCTCCACCTCATAAGCTCGATCAACTGCACTTCGATACTCCGTAAGTTTAAGTGCCAGAATCTGCTTCCTAAACTCAGTCCTCATCCCCTTAACAAATTTATGTGTTCTCCGGGCTTCAGTAGGAATCAAGTGCGTACAGTAACGGCTCAACTCAGTGAACTTCGCAGAATACTCCGCTATAGTCATGCTACCCTGCTCAAGATCATAAAACTCTCGCTCCCTCTTGTTACGGACCACATCCGACACATACTCATTCTTGAACTCCCTTTGGAAATTAGCCCAAGTAATCGGAACTTGTTGCATCTCCCAACTTTCCTTCAACACATTCCACCAATGCTCGGCGCCTCCCTTAAACTTGCATGTTGCCAACATAAATCTTTCCTCATCGTTACATCCCAACATAGACAATAGCTTGATCATCTCTTCCATCCATAACTCGGCCTCCCTATGGTTCGGCTCCCCAAGAAACGTACTAGGTTTCAGCTTAAGGAATCTCTCTAGAAGGGTTGTGTCACTCCTCGGTCTCGGTGGTGGTACTACCTCCCCTTGTCGTGGTGGTGGGGGTGGTGGTGCTCCCTCAGCTTGACCTCCCTGGCCTACCCCTGCCAGAAAAGCCATCATTCTACTAAGATAGTTCTCGCTTATCTGCGCATCCCGGACCCACCGGATTCTCATGGCCAGGTGGCCTCACCTCGGCCTCGAGCTCGGCGACCTCCTCCTAGGTCTACCTCTGCCACGACTATTACCATCCCTAGGATTCTCCATCGAACCCCTACAAGAATTCACTCGACGTTAGAATCAACACACAAATAACCAACCCACCTAGGCCATGGAACCTATCCTGGCCGACAGCTAACCTATAGCTCTGATACCAACTGTGGCACCCCGACCCGGATTCCAATGTGGAACCCCAAGTCGAACCGCCCAAATATAAACAAGTCAAGCATGCGCAAGTAGGAATATAAAATTTCACATGGCACAACATCGCATACGAATAACAACTCGGCTACACTTGGCCGGAAAAGAACATAAAGTAAACAAGTCATCGGCGACGTTACAACCGGAACCCAACAACTACTCCTACAATTATAACACATGCATATAATAACCTCAACAGCCACAACATGACGGAGACAACAACAACCATAATACTTGTAAAAGAGTAGTAAGTGGAAGAAGCTGTGATGAACCATAATATATAAACAAGCTCGACATAGAAGTCAGCATACAAAAGATTATAAGTCTATCATAATTAAAGTTATACAACAACATAAAAACCCAAGTCAAGTCTAAGTGACTTGCTTCCCATCGTCCTTGACAAAATAAAAGACTAACTACAAAAGTCTCAAACGAGCAACCTTCAAGCTCACTAGCTAACAAACACAGATACGGTGAATCTAGCGAGGACCTTCTCCTTGGCTCAGATCTAAGGAAAACAAAACAAAACAAACAAGTAGGGTAAGTCATAAAGACTTAATAAGTTACTAAAAATGCAAGTACATGACATAGCATATCATTTATCACAATTATGGGAGATGTTCATCATATAGCACTTAGCACATTATTCACGTAAGTGCGGGAAAATAAATCATATAAGTAGGATATGATATAGGCACGGCCGCTACGTAGCTCCTGCAATAAAGTTTGTTAACCCAATATCGTGACTACGATGCTCGTGACTTCGCATCGATATACCGAACTCCACCGGCTAATAACAGCCTATGACGCACATATTGATACGGCAAAGGGGCTACTTCCCCACTGCGGCCTACAGTGGAGGTGTGTGTGAGGTACCAGGTACGACGATCCATAACGAGCACGAATCTCACGATTTGTGAAGGCGATGCATCGTCATACCCTGACATAAAAATCAAACCAAGTAGTGCCAGCTGGACTTAATGCAATGCACAAGTAGATATTTACTCGTCAAGACCAAATAAGGATCGAATTCGACAAGAGCGAACTCGACTGACTAAGTATGGTATTCATCTCTATTATAAATCATGTCAAGGAAATTAATTGCTCATAACCAAATAATCACAACGAACTCAATTGCACATAATTAAACTCAACTTAGAATTGAGTAAACCCGACCAAACGGTGTCCAAACTTCGTAGGGATTAAAAGTAGTGTTCAACACGTTCCAAACTTCCCTAGAGTCGACTCCGTTGAGTCTTTACTACACATTCCCAATTTTGGGGATTTGAAGCTATGTGCTTCCCAAATCAACCTAAGTTCATTACTAAGTCAAACTAAGTTATGAGTGTACAAAGATATTACAATATGATCCCCCTACAATATAGAGTTCACTCACAAGCCATAATACAAAACAATTCACCATTTTACCAAGTAAGCCACATATATGGTACTTTCACTTAACACCATTTCTAATAAACTTGTAGGCATAACTTCTAGAATGCTCACAATCCTAGTTACACAAGATGAAGGATAATAACATGCTTCACTAGTCATAGAATCATCCTACACATGCTCCTAATTAGTTAATATGCTAAAATCACAAGATGAAGGCATACAAAGCAAGTATGTGTACTCATTAACCTAAAAAATCATAGGTTTTGCTTTCCTTAGGATCAATGAGTACCAAACAAATAAGAAGAAGAGTAACTTACTTGTAAACTACACACAAGAAACCAAATGGGAAGATTAATCGGTTGGAAATGCTCTACTCTTCAAGCTCTTCACTTCTATTGAGTTTATTTGAGCAATGGAGGAAGGAACCATGGAGGACCAAGGGGGAAGGTTCAAGAACTCATGGAGGAAACCCAGGAATCCTGCTTTGGAGAGTGAGGGAGGGAAAATGAGGTCAAACATCTATTTGTGGTGTTTAAGGGTAGGAAAAGTTGTGGGGACATGTGTCATCATCATGTGGTCTCTTTAAAATCTGATTTGGGCTTGTTAATCCAAGTAAAGCACTCACTTAATCACACTTAA
>CM028377.1:15765216-15811509 GCA_013146195.2 Codonopsis lanceolata
GATCCACCATTCGAAATGGTCTAGGTCGAGCATCAAAGAATAATAAATTCTGGTATAATTTTTTTTTTTTGTTATTTTTTTGGTGCATGCTAATTTATTTTCATCATTCATTTTTTTTTAACTTCATTGATTTTTTTAATATATATTTTATTTTATTTTTTTGACTCTTTTTTATATCTTTTTTTTTTTTTTTTTTTTTTTTTTGTGGGCTGATTCTCCCTCTATCAGTAGATGCAAAAACCGGTCGGTCAATGAAGTGTCCCGAGAATCCAGGTGGCTCGCGTGGCGTAGGGTAACGCTCGGAATATAGCTATATGCGCGCGTGATGTGGGAAAGTTAAAGAAAATCTTTATTTATTTACGTATTTATGAACGTAAAAATAAAAACGCTTATGGCCCTCTTTTGTTGCTTGTGTGGATTTTCTTCGGCTTTTAGTTTGAGCGCAAGCAAGCAAGCACATCACATTAAGAAATAGAAAGAAAAATGGGAAACTATCTATCCCTATTAATTACAAATTTTGGTCCTATGTCCCCAAAATAAAATGACGTAATGAATGTAAATATGTACAAATATACGAGTTACGAATAAAAGTGAAAAAGAAAAATGAAGCGAAAGAAATAAATGAAAGAAAATAGAGCCGGAGGTAAAGCCCCAACTTCTGTTGTCTGTGTCTGGAATTTATTTAAATATATATAATATATTTTTTTTTCTTGATTTTCTAATTTTTATGTATATATATATATGTATATATATATATATTTTTTTTTTTTTTTTTTGGTTTTTGATTTTTGATTTTTTTATACTCGAACATGTCGAATAAAGTATCTGGAACGAGATCGGCCGCAGATGGAGGATCATATCCACAAATATAGCCACGGCCAGAATGGAACACTTTATTGAAATGCACGTAAATTAATATAACGAGCATACCGCAAAATGTAAAACAAAGAAAAGCCAAAAAAAGTTTTATTTTATGAGTCTAGCCCTCCATTTTATTTAAAATAAAACAACTCCCCAGAAGTCGCTTAATCGTTCCTTTGGCGCGACTCGCGCCCGGCCGCGCCCTTGGATAGGTGCGCGTGACGCGGATGCGTGACACCACCGCTTCCTCGTTCCACCCCTTTGTTTAGGGAAGACGAATCCAAAGTGCGAGAGGAGTGTCATTATGTTAGCACGTTGGAATGCCTCGGTTGCCTTGAGTGGATTTTGTATCCAAATGGGAACTAAGGGTTTCCTCACGCCGTTATCCCTTATTTCGTGGATAACAGATATGGGAATGCATTACCTTTCCATTCTCATTCTCCCTTTTTTTCGCTGGCTGTGGATAATGAGAAGTGCAAGAAAAGATATTGCGACGCCCCACTTATGGATTTAATAAAATGGCCTTATGGCCCAATCGGAATCACTATGGAGCTGGGAGGCCCCACGGATCTCGAAAGTTTAGAGTCGCCACCTTTATTTTAAGGCAAAAAATAAAGGAAAACCGTAAAAGAAAACCGAGATTTTATAAAGCGGGTCGGGGGCTAAGTTACGAGTTGGGAAGGTGCTAGGCACCCAACTCGCTCTTTCGTCTCAAAGCCGCTGGCTGGTATGCTCATTGTTATATTAATCTAGCAATAAATAAGGTCTTATTTTTGACAAGGGAAAATTAAACGTATACATTCGTGGCTACATTATTTTACTGACTCGGCCGCCTCCTTCCAATAATTACAAACACATTTAAGAATATTTGGCCATTATCTTTCATATTATTTCCTAATCTAATCCGGCAAAGACAACGGCTTATATTGGCTACATTGCGCCGGATTTAAAAATACAACTTTAAATAATAAATGAACCGGAAAGTAAATAAATAAATAAAAAACGCCCTTAAAGGTCAGCATCTTTTAGAGCGGCGCGTGTGCTCGCCTCGCCCTTCTCGAGAGGAGTCTTTTTTGTTGTTGTTGTGTTGTTGTTGTGTGTTTGTGTGTTGTGTGTGTGTGTTGTGTGTTGTGTTAATTTGGGCAACAGAATCGCTATTTGCCTTTGTTGTCCGAAATCTAAAATGAACCAAGCGGGATGTGTGTTTTTGTGTATTTGTGTGTGTGTGTTTTATGTATTTATGTTGTGTGTGTGTGCGTGGGGGTGTGGTGCGGGTAGTGAGAGAGGGAGTATGTTGTTTGTGTAAGTGAGGGATTTGCTTTTATTTGGGTGAGCGGAGAGAGAGGCCCAGTGGGAGTATATATGTGAGGGAGAGTTTGGGAGATTGAGTTTTTGTTTGTGAGTGGGCCGGTTGGGTGAGGGAGAGTTTGTGAGTGAGTGATTTGCGAGAGTAATTGTGTGTGGAGAGAAATGAGGGAGTAAGAGAATGGGGCGCTGGGAGTTGAGAGATTATGAGAGATCGTGGAAACGGGGAATAAGTGAGTATATATTGACTTAATGGCTAAGGAAATGGGAAAGGGATGTGTATTTACGTAAAGAATGATACATTTTTTTTTTGTTTTTTTTTGTTTTTTTTGTTTTTTTTTTTTTTGAAAACCTCAGACAAATATTTACAATGCAGCCTAATTTTATATGATGCAAAAATTTATAAACACATGCACTCAAGACGCACGCACAAAGTAAAGCTTATACCGACCTAATCGGTAATGGCACGATGTATTTCCAAAATGGATTTTAAAGGAAAATACCTTCGGCTTCGGTTTTTTTTTTTGATATGTGGGGAAAGGAAAAGGCGATACCTTTGGCCATATAATTGTTTGTGGCTATATTTGGCATAAGCCTATTCTCACAACTCCCTCGCATTTTTCTTCATAATCGATATGGCAGCGTGGATGATCTAATCTAAGTCATCGAAATAAGCTTTCAGACAATGGCAACGCAGATGATGAATAGGGCGAGGATACTGGTGTTTCATCCCGATGAGATCGAAGCTTTTTCTCAGGCTCTTCAGAAGAAGTATACGGGACCTGGACGCCACGCATATCGATGGATCGCCCGGCTTAAGCGCGCAAATGAAGGATAGTTTTGGGGAAACAAAGGGGGAGTAGAGGCAATAATAGATATGTACATGCCATTAACGTATAACCTAAACTTCTTTAGCAATTATTCCTAAGTTGCACCTAGACCCGTAATATTATATTTTAGTGTATTATTGTGAGCTTTCCGTCGTGGTTTTTCTTCTTTCTTTTCTCGGCTGGCCGAGCCCCTTGCATCTTTGTCAAGAATGGAGGTAAGATGTCGAGGTTTCAAAGAGTGCCTTCCTCTCCTTATTCTCCTTATTTTATTCTTTTTTTTTTTTTTTTTTTTTTTGTATTTTTTTTTTGTATTTTTCATCATTTTTTTTATTTGCTCTAATTTTTGCCTGCCGCCCTTTCTGGTTTTCACTTAGCGAGCCCTTATTTCTCCTTTTTCATTTCTTTTTTTTTCATTTTTTTTTAAATGCCCTAACTTTGCCTAGGCCGCCCTTTCGGGTTTTCAGCCTAGCGGGCTCGAGAGGGAAACACTTGTTGGATAGAATGGATCGGGCATAATACCTTTTGAGCTCGTTGGAATTGGAGGGCTGAACAAGGTCTTCTTTCTTGGCTTGTGGGGAGTACGACATCTCCTGATCGGATCCTATTGACAATATATAGCACATCGTGGAAGAAAGGGGTAGCAGCCTTTGATGAGTAGCCCCAGTATTTTAGCCCGCACGGCATAACATGATAGCAGTAGGTCCCTCAAAGGATGAGGTCTTTTCTTGGTCTCCTGCTGCTTTTGATTTGACAATAATCCAGCATGCTGTTGATGAAAAAAAACTGTTGGGCTTGGGAATGGTCACTATATCGACGACCAATTCGGTGTTTTTTTTCTTTTTTTTTTTTGTTTTTTTTTTTGTTTTTTTTTTTTTTTACCCGAATGAAGTTGATTGCGGTGGTCGTTTCATGCTTTCCTTTTAAACTTGTAGTGACCATTCTTGCCTTGACGCGGTGGAGTTTTGTCGATTATTGGCCGAGCATCCGGATATATGGGAATCCGGTGCTTGGCTATGGCCGGGTCTACCCCTGACACATCTTCATAGAACCAGGTGAGCATGTCCACGAACTTTTTGAGGAGGGATCCATGGGTGGTGTTCTTTTGGAGCCTTGCAGGTAGTTGTCGATTCTGACTTCTTTTGATTTCCTTGTCCAGCCCCCAGATGGTGGATCAATCTTCAGTTGCTGTTGATGATGTCTCTGGCTCTACTGTCTTTACAAGCTCAAGCAAATATATTTTATCTTTTGGGTCCTTTTAAATGACTCATTATTATAGTTATTTAATGCGTCTTTTAATGTAGGTGCAACTAAGGAATAAGCAAAGACGTTTAGATTATTATTAAAAGCACACCGTACAGGGTTAATTACATTATTGAGGACCTGGGGTTTGAGATCCTCAATTGTAGGGAGCGGATTGGTAGATGACCAAACCGTAAGGCTAGAGGAAAGGAATAGGGTACTCAATTTAGGGAGCGGATTGGTAGATGACCAAACCGTAAGGCTAGGAAAGGAATAGGGTAATATATCCAGTAGTCCACCGGATCTCGTGGGCCAAAAGTGGGCTGGTCGTAGTATATTAATTCTGCAGAGGCTTATTAGAAATGGATTCAAACTCGGCGGGGACAGCTTTTTTTTTTTTTTTTTTGAAGAGCTTTTTTCAAGTGCCTTTATCCATCATAACCAGGAAGCTGTTCCCCAAATTTTCATTAGAAACTTCTTGGTTTAGAATTTTGAGCATCATGACTTTCAAATTTTCGATGTCAGCCTCCATTTTGGCGGGCGGGAGAGTTGGGTTTTGGTATATGCTGGTAGGATTAGGGAAGGCTGGGTTAATTTCGGCGCGGTGTCCGTGGGTTTTCGGGGTGATATGGATATCGGGGATATGGATATTGGGCGGTGATATGGATATTGGGCTGATATGGATATTGGGCGGGTAGGATATTGGGGTGGATATGAATTTTGGGATGGATATGGATTTTTGGCGTGATATCATATCATGGGTGGGATATGGATATTGGGTCGATATGGATATTGGGCAGGATAGGGTAAGGAGGGTATGATGAAAAAGGGTTAACATTTTGGTAATAATAGGTATTTGGTGGGTTGGTGTTTGGCTGGGAAATTGGATATGGAGGGACATGGAAGGCTGATGCTCCTTGGGGACCAGAATGATTGTTCATTTTTTTTTTTTTTTTTTTTTTTTTGTGACGGTTATGACATTGTCTGATCTGATACTGATACCTTCTGTTCGATTTCACTTATTCCCTATTAACTTGGTCGGCATATATCTTCCTTTCCAAGTTCGGGCCAGGTTTCTGAGGAAAATGGGTTATGGAGGTATCAGGAGGCTGGCTGAAGGCTTTTTGGGTTTGGAGTACAGCGTGCCTTTATTAGTGTATTTTATTTTAATTGTTTGTTCCCTACAGTTGACCGGATAAGCACCTGCTTTATTTTGACAGTCTCAGGACTTTCCTGGAACAGTGGATTCTTTCTCCAGAGTATAGGACCAACGTATTCCACCTCGCTTTCGACTCCCTAGACTGGATCGTCCCAAAGGGCATATACTTTCCAGATCCACCATTCGAAATGGTCTAGGTCGAGCATCGAGAATAATAAATCGCCCCTGTATTATTATTTGTTTTTGTTATTTTTTTTTTGTTGCGCATTTTATTTTGACTCTTTTTTTTCATCATTTTTTTTCTTGCGCATTTTTTTTGACTCTTTTTTATATATATATATCTTTTTTTTTTTTTTTGACAGGGGCTGATTCACGATTCAGAGATGCAAAAACCGGTCGGTCAATGAAGTGTTATGAGAATCTATATGCTTTCTAGCGTTGGCTCATGCAGGGGGTAGGCTGGCCATGGTGTAGGGTAACAGTTCGGAATATAGCTATATGCATGTGCGTGTGTGTGGTATCTAGAAAGCAGTAAAGCCTTTATTTATTTACAGATATAGAAAATAAAATAAATTTGGTCTGTCTTGCTGTTTGTGTGGATTTTCTCGGCTTTTTTAGTTTGAGCGCAAGCAAGCAAGCACATCACATTAAGAAATAGAAAGAAAAGTGGGGAAACTATCTATCCCTATTAATTACAAATTTTGGTCCTATGTCCCCAAAGTAAAATGACAAAATGAATGTAAATATGTACAAATATACGAGTTACGTATAAAGTGAAAAAAGAAAAAATGAAAGAAATAAATGAAAGAAAATAGAGCCGGAGGTAAAGCCCCAGCTCTTTTGTTGTGCTGCCCGGAATTTATTGTAATATATGTAATATGTATTTTTTTTTGATTTTTCGATTTTTTTTTTTTTGTATATATATTTTTTTTTGAATTTTTTTTTTTATACTCTCGAACATGTCCGTAACAGGTATCGGAACGAGACTGCTGCCAGATGGAGGATCATATCCACAAATATAGCCACGGCCGTAATGGGAACACTTTATTGAAATGCGTAAATTAATATAACGAGCATACTGCAGCCAGAAACAAAGAAAAGCCAAAAAAAGGTTTTATTTTATGAGTCTAGCCCTCCATTTTATTTAAAATAAAACAACTCCCCAGCAGAGTCGCCACTGTGAGGTTCCCGGATGTGCCCGCGCGCCTCGCCGCCTTTGATAGGGTGCGCAGACGCGGATGCGGACACCACCGCCTCGCTCCACCCTCCCTTGTTTAGGGAAGACGAAATCCAAAGTGCGAGAGGAGTGTCTGCTATATTAGCACGTTGGAATGTGCCTCTGCTGTTCCTGAGTGGATTTTGTATCCAAAATGGGAACTAAAGGTTTCACATGTCGTTATCCCTTATTTCGTGGATAACATGATATGGGAATGCATTACCTTTCCATTCTCATTCTCCCCTTTTTTCTGTCAGGGGATAATAGAGAAGTGCAAGAAAAGATATTGCGACGCCCCCACTTATGGATTTAATAAAATGGCCTTATGGCCCAATCAGATCACTATGGGAGCTAGAGGCCCCAATTGGATCTGAAAGTTTTAGAGTCGCCACCTTTATTTTAAGGCAAAAAATAAAGGAAAACCGTAAAGAAAACCGTAGATTTTAGAAAACGGGTTCGGGGCTAAGTTACGAGTCGAAGGTGCTAGCACCCAACTCGCCCTTTCGGTCTCAAAGCTTTTTGGTGAAGTATGCTCATTGTTATATTAATCTAGCAAATAAATAAGGTCTTATTTTGACAAGGGAAAATTAAACAGATACATTCGTGGCTACATTATTTACTTGACTCGCAGCCTCCTTCCAATAATTACAAACACATTTAAGAATATTTGGCCATTATAACGGCTCTTTTACATATTATTTCCTAATCTAATCCGGCAAAGACAACGGCTTATATTGGCTACATTGCGCCGGATTTAAAAATACAACTTTAAATAATAAATGAACTGAAAGTAAATAAATAAATAAAAAAACGCCCTTAAAGGTCAGTACCTTTAGAGCGGCGGTGTGCTCGCCTCCGTCTTCTGGAGAGGAGTCTTTTTTGTTGTTGTTGTGTTGTTGTTGTGTGTTTGTGTGTTGTGTGTTGTGAGTTGTGTGTTGTGTTAATTTGGGCAGCGTAACTGCTTGTATTTGTTGATTTTGTTGTCTGAAATCGGGCAGCGTAACGGCAGGGGGTATATTTATGTGTATTTTTGTGTGTGCGTGTTTATGTATTTGTGTGTGTGTTCGTGTGTGCGGGTGGTGTGTGTGTGTGTGCGGGTACGAGAGGGAGTATATGTGCGACTGGGTTTGTGAGGGAGTGGAGTGGCTGGTGGGTATTTGTGAGGGTGAGGGATTATGAGAGTTTGGGCGCTGGGCGTGAGGGAGATTGAGAGTGAGGGTCCGGAGAGTTTTATGTTGTGGGGGCCGGCTGGAATAAAAAAATGAGAGAGAGTTGAGGGAGTGAGAGAGTGAAAATTGAGAGAGAGAGAGAGTGGGCCGGTTTTTTGAGGGCTCGGGCTTGAGAAAATGAGGGAATGAGGGGGTATTTATAGGTAGGATTTGGGGGGGTGGAGACCGGCTCCATTTGTTTTGTTTTTCTTTTTTTTTTTTTTTTTTTTTTTTGTTTGCTTTTTCATTTTGTTTCTTTTGTTTTCTTTTGTTTTCTGTTTTCTTTTGCTTTTTTTTTTTTCTCTTTTGTTTTGTTTTTTGTTTTTTTTATTTTATTTATCTTTTCTCTTTTTTTTGTTTCTTTTTCATTTCTTTTTGTTTTATTTATCTTTTCGTATCTTTATTCCTGAAACATGTAAGAGAAAATTATTAGTACACTTTGCAATATTTAATTGACAATATAAAATAAGGGTACGAATTTGGGGTGTCTACACCTGGATACAATATTTAAAATTTTAAAGAAATACAATAAGCATATATATATATATGTACATATATATATATGTATATATATATATGTACATATATATGTATATATATATATATATATATATATATATATATATACACACAGATATATGTATATAATATAGGTATATAATACATGAATACTATATATGCTATATGTTTAAATATTTACATCTTGGTCAGTTTAGTTTGAAAATTTTCATTTTGGTCCTAATAGTTTGAAAATTTACACTTTACCCCCACGTATCTGTATCCGGGATTTTTAAAAAATCTCGTATCCTCGTATCTCGTATCTGCGAATCCGTATCCGCGTATCTGTATCCGTGCAACCTAGATAGAGCATAACCATTTTCTTCTTCTTTTTCTCTTCACGAGGTGGATGACATTTGAATACCTTGTTTATCTAACTATAGTAGATAATTATATTTATCCGTAATTATTTCTTCGAGTCAATAACTGTTCGTTTATGTGCGATTTTAGAAGATAACTAAACTAGGCATGTTTATTTAATTTGGACGTTAAGTTTGCTCAAGATTTCTGTATATAGGTTGTCAGCTCATAAGATGGCTACCTTGTTATCAATGACGTCAAGTATAACCAAATCAAAAATAGATATAACAAGGTGAAGAATAATCATTGCCACTGTTGTGTGGATTCATCCTAACTAAGATGTTTTCCTTAATGAATGGGAATATGATGATCTAGGATTTGATGCTCTTAAGTTGGAAAAATTAAGGTTTCAGCCTTTAATTTGCGAGCTCCTAGATCAGTCTGTGCTAAATGCTAGATAGTGTATGATTTTACTTCTAATGCTGGTGTAGTTCATCTCAATCATCTGATGATAAGATTTGCCTGCATTGCCAATCTCCTAATTTCCGTCTTATAATTTTTCAAGTTCACCATGTGTTTTCATACAATCTTGGTATAGTTTACGCTTGGTTAGCATCTATGATGCATGGATATGTTAGTCAGCTAGCGTATCGCGCATCTGATACGTTCTGGGTACGGATACGCCACGTATATGCCAGATACGCCTTTGGATACATACAGGGGCCGAATTTTGTGATTTCCCAAAATTTGGATACGTGACCCTGATACGTATACCCAAATCCGGACTCACAATCCGGACCACTTTGGTAAAAACATGTCGTTTTGGTTATAAAAAAAAAAGGAAGGGTTAGAACTTAAAATTGATCGGCATGTTCACTTTTCCCTCTGTCTATGCATGCGTCGAGATCAGAGAAGGAGAGACAGAGACAGAGGAAGTGAAGACGATTGACGAGAGACTTAGACATACCTGTTGGCTTGACTGCCTCTCACTCCGTCGCCTCTGCCTCACCTTTGATTTCGACAAGTAAGTTATTTTTGTGCTTTTCGAACCCAGTTTACAAACTAGGGTTCGTCTTTGTCTTCCAGTACCCAGACGAGACAAGCTTGAACCTACTTGAGCAGTGGAAAGATGCAAGGATGGGCTGTAGGTATCAATATTTAAAATGTTAAAGAAATACAATAAGCATATTTAGCCAAAAAGAAAAGAAAACTTTTTTTTTTTTTGACAATGAGTCTAGCCCTCCATTTTTATTTTTCTTTAAAATAAAAATGATGTCCCCAACAGAGTCGCCACTATGAATGCCCCGAATTTTTATGTATCTCATCCTCCCTTGTTTAGGGGAAAACAAGATTCAGAAAAGACAACGCTCTTTTCATTTCATCTTCCCTTGTTTAGGGGAAAACGAAATTAAAAGTGCAAAAAGAACGTTGCAAAGAGCGCGTTGGAATACGCCCAGCCTCATTGTGGACTCAAAATATTGTAACAGAGTCGCCATCTTTATTTTAAGGAGAAATAAAGAAAAACCAAAAGTAACCAGATTTTGTAAAAGGGTTCGGAGGCTAAGTTACGAGGTGGGAAGGTGTTTGGCATCCAACTCACCCTTTCGGTCTCAAAAACAAGTTTTTGGCTAAAGTATGCTTTTATTATATTTATTTAACATGTAAAATAAAGCATTTAAATATATTTATCTTTATCTATATTATTACAAACTTGCAACAGTCTCCTTTCGGGAGTTATGAATATATCTATAAATATTTGGCCATAATAATGGCTCTATTTAGTGCTATTCGATATAGAAATCCGGGCAACATAACTGCTTATATTTATTACATTAGGCCGGCTTAAATAACACTTTTAGATAAATAGCCTACCTTTTGAAGCGTGGGGGCTTTTATCCCGTACTAACTAACTTCTGGTAGGTCATCGGGTGCGCTCGCTCTGTCCTTCGGGGAGAGGGAGTCTTTTTACTGTTGCTTTGTTGTTGCGGGGGTTCGGGCAGGGTGACTGCTCCAATTAGTTGCTTTTCGCCTCGGGATCCAGGTGGCACAATTGCTTGTTTTTGTTGTATTTGTTGTATGTCGTGTCTGATTTCGGGCAGCGTGACTGCTTGTATTTGTTGTTTTTGTTATCTGAAACCGGACGACATAACGGCAGGGTTTGTGTTGTGTGTGTGTATTGTGTGTGCGTGTATGTGTGTGCATGTTGTGTGTGTGTGTGAGGGGGGTTGCCGTGAGAGAGAGTTTGTGAGATTGTGTGTGTGTGTGTGTGTGTTTGATTGAGAGAGGGAGACGGTTGGAGTAGTATTGTTGTGAGGGTGGGCCGATTGAGTGGGATTGTTGTATGAGGGAGTATATATAGGAGGGAAAAGTGGGGAGCAAGAAAGGGTGGTGGGTGACCGGCTGCCCCATTTCCCATTTCTTTTTTCTTTTCTTTTTTTGTTTTCTTCTTTTCTTTATTATTTTGTTTTTGTTTTGTTTTTGTGATTTTTATTTGGACAATAGGGGTACGAATTTGGGGTGTCTACAAGTATATAATTATATTTATCCATAATTATTTCTCCAAGTCAATAACTGTTCGTTTATGCACGATTTTAGAAGACAATTAAACTAGGCATGTCTATTTAATTTGTTCGTTGAGTTTGCTCAAGATTTCTGTTTATAGGTCGTCAGCTCATAAAATGGCTACCTTGTTATTAATGACGTCAAGAATAACCAAATCAAAAACAGATATAACAAGGTGAAGAATAATCGCTGCTACTGTTGTGTGGATTCATCCTAACTAAGATGTTTTCCTTAATGAATGAGAATATGATGATCTAGGCTTTGATGCACTTAAGTTGGAAAAATTAAGGTTTTAGCCTTTGCGAGCTCCTAGATCAAGCTGTGCCAAATTCTAGATAGCTTATGATTTTACTTCTAATGCTGGCTCAGTTCATCTCGATCATAAGATTATCTGCATTGCCAATCTCCTCATTTCCGCCTTATAATTTTACAAGTTCACCATGTGTTTTCATACAATCTTGGTATAGTTTACGCTTGCTTAGCATCTATGATGCATGGATACATTAGTCAGTTAGCATATCGTGTATCCGATACATTCTGGATACGGATACGCCAGATACGCCTTTGGATACGTATAGGGGCCGAATTTGCAATTTCCCAAACTTTGGAAATGTGACCCGGATACGTATACCCGAATCCGAACTTGCAATCCGGACACACTTTGGTAAACACGCGCCATTTTGGTTTAAAAAAAGAAAGGGTTAAAACTTAAAATTGATCGGCGGGTTCATTCCTCCCTTTGTCTATACGTGCGTCGAGATCAGAGAGGGAGACACAGAGACAGAGGAAGTGAAGATGATTGACGAGAGACTCAGACATACCTGTTAGCTTAACTGCCTCTCGCTTCGACCGTCGCTGCTTCGCCTTCGTCTTCGACATGTAAGTCATTTTTTGTGCTTTTCGAACCCTAGTTTACAAATTACGGTTCGTCTTCGTCTTCTAGTACCCAGACGAGAGGAGCGTGAACCTACTTATGCAGTGGAAAGATGTTATCACTTCGTCTTCGTTCGTCTTCGTCTTCGACAAGTAAGTGAATATATATTATGGTTTATAATATTTATATGTACATAATATAGGTATATAATATAGGAATATTATATAGACGTATGATATTACAAGCTAGAGCTTGTGATATTATTACAAGCTTTAGTGTTAGTACCGTTTGATCAAATCTATTTTGATCTCTACACTGTTAGATGAAATATAAATTTTGTAAGTAATGACACGGACTTTCCAAATCATCACCAACTTAATTATCTAACGACTCTAACGCTAAAACTTGTAATAATATTACAAGCTCTAGCTCGTAATATCATTTGCTTATTATATATGCTATTTATTTGCATATTTACATTTTGGTCGTTATAGTTTGAAAATTTAAATTTTGTCCTAATAATTTGAAAATTTACACTTTAGCCCCATGTATCCGTATTCGGGATTTTTCAAAAATCTCATATTCCCATATCTTGTATTTGTGAATCCGTATCCTCGTATCCGTATCCGTGCAAACTAGATAGAGCCTATCCATTTTTTTTCCTTTTCTCTTCATGAGGTGGATGACATTTGAATACCTTGTTTATCTAACTATAGTATATAATTATATTTATCCGTAATTATTTCTCTGAGTCAATAACAGGTCGTTTAAGCGTAATTTTAGAAGACAATTAAACTAGGCATGTCTATTTAATTTGGACATTAAGTTTGCTCAAGATTTTTGTTTATAGGTCGTCAGCTCATAAAATGGCTATCTTGTTATCAATGACGTCAAGTATAACAAAATAAAAAATAGATATAACAAGGTGAAGAATAATCACTGCCACTGTTGTGTGGATTCATCCTAACTAAGATGTTTTCCTTAATGAATGGGAATATGATGATCTAGGATTTGATGCTCTTAAGTTGGAAAAATTAAGGTTTCAGGCTTTGCGAGCTCCTAGATAAGGCTGTGCCAAATGCTAGATAGCTTATGATTTTACTTCTAATGCTGGTGCAGTTCATCTCAATCATCTGATGATAAGATTTGCCTGCATTGCCAATCTCCTAATTTCTGTCTTATAATTTTACAAGTTCACCATGTGTTTTCATACAATCTTGGTATAGTTCACGCTTGGTTAGCATCTATGATGCATGGATATGTTAGTCATCTAGCGTATCGCGTATCCAATATGTTCTGGATATAGATATGCCAGATACGCCTTTGGATACATATATGGACCGAATATGCAATTTCCCAAACTTTGGATACGTGACCCGGATACGTATACCCTAAACCGGACTCGCAATCCGGACACACTTTGGTAAAAACACATCGTTTTGATTAGAAGAAGGAAGGGTTAAAACTTAAAATTGATTGGCGTGTTCACTTCTCCATTCGTCTATGTGTGCGTCGAGATCAGAGAGGGAGAGACAGAGACAGAGGAAGCGAAGACGATTGACGAGTGACTCAGACATACTCAGACATACTTGTTAGCTTGACTTCCTCTCGCTCCAGCCGCCGTTGCTTCGCCTTCATCTTCGACAGGTAAGTCATTTTTTGTGCTTTTCGAACCCTATTTTACAAACTAGGGTTCGTCTTCGTTTTCCAGTACCCAGACGAGAAGAGCGTGAACCTACTTATGCAGTGGAAAGATGTTATCACTCCGTTGACTGCCCAGAAGGAAGTTCGTCTTCGTCTTCGACAAGTAAGTGAATATGTATTATGTATATTAATATATTATAGCTTATACTATTTATATGTATATAATATAGGTATATTATATACTCTATTTATTTGAATATTTACATTTTGGTCATTATAGTTTGAAAATTTACACTTTACCCCCACGTATCCGTATCTGAGATTTTTCAAAAATCTCGTATCCTCGTATCTCGTATCTGCGAATCCGTATCCGCGTATCCGTATCCGTGCAACCTAGGCCTTAAGTTTTTAATCATTTTATTGTGCTTTCAAATTAATCTTAAAAAATATTAAACTAAAAAATATTAACATTTATAATCTCAAAAAATATACAAGTGAGAATTAATAGTGGTACTAATAGTACTTGGATTGTGTTTTTTTAATGCAAATTAATCTTAAAAAATATAAAATAATTAAAATAATAATAAAAAAATTTAGTTCTAGTTGATTGTGCAGTTTATGCACGGTCGACGTTCGTTGAATCTCACGCTGATTGATTTTAATGATAATATTAATAATTTAGGAAGAAATCCCCATATGAATCCAGATAATCAAAGAAATCCACCAGCTCCTGCCGAAGTAGTAGTTGTTGCAAGGGATGGTAATGAAGCTCCTAGGACAATGAGAGATTACACTTGTCCTAGCATAGACTTTACACATTTTTTTGTTTTACCTGATCGAGTTAAGAACTTTGAATTAAAATGACATTTTTATAAAATGTTTCCAACTTTTCATGGTTTACCTTCAGAAAATGTCGTATCTTTTATGCAAGATTTTATTCATTTGGTTGAAACTTTTCCTAAAGGAGGATTAACTGAGGATGAATTTCAAATGTGTTTTCTTCAATGCACTTTAAAGGATTCTGCTAAAAATGGTTATGTCATTAGCACCAAGTAGTATTTATATGTGGAAGCAACTTTTATGATTTGTTTATCTCAAAATTTTATCAACATTCCTCACTTTTCAAATCATAGGAAACAAATCATGTGTTTTGTAATGGAACAAGGTGAATCTTTTCATGAAACTTGGGATCGTTTTAAATCCTTACTAATTGTATGTCCTCACCACAATTTTCCGAAGGATATTTTCCTTGCATAGACTTTACAAAGCATGAGAAGTTTTTTATACTCCCTCAGTCCCAAAATACAATCGACTTGATTTAATATATTGATTTGGATGTGTAGTTTTCTTTAAAAACACATGTTTGTGTGACTTATAATAAATTTAAGAAAAAAAAAAGGATAAAGTGTTGTCCAAAAACTAAATTTTTTAAACAAAACAATTATTTTGAAACGAAAAAGAAAATCTGAACAATAAATTTGGGACGGTCGGAGTAAAAAATTGGTTGTGCATTGAATGAATGATTTTTACAAATGTACACAATTTGAAATCACTTGATATGATTGGCAATGAGAGCAACAGGAACAAAACAAAGTCTGGCTATGTGAAAGGAAAATGAGGTGCAATTTGATTATTCTGCATGCAAATGTCATCACCATTAATAATTCGTTTGCTTTTTGAGTTCGTTCTCTAGATAGTGTAGTTCTAAAAAAAGTTATCGTTGTTTGACGTGATATAGATTAAAAAAAGATAATCGACTTTATTAAAAATATTAGAATTGTGTGTATTTTCAAAAATAAACATATGAGAGATGGATCATCAATTAAAATGATTTTTTTTTTTTTTGGAATAGTCTAAAAATGATGGAGAGCTCTTTTTTTTTAGGAACAAAGGGAGTAAATGATTTGTTAGTCAAAATATATATATATATATATATATATATATAAAGTTGGTGGGGAAAATTAGGTTATGTCACATCACCACCTTTTGATAAATATTTATTTCAAAACATCTATGTAGAAGTTTTAAAAACTATTTGTTTTCTAGCCATTAACTAATAATAATAATAATCAATATGATAAAGTGTATTAATATTAGTATATATAATCTCTTCTATTGTTAATAGTAGAAGTCTTATATTTAAAAAAAATTTACAACTAACATTACTTCTAACCATTGTGAGATAAAACTCTTCTATTAATAATAAAATATGAGAGTGAGATACAACTCTTCTATTGGTAATAAAATGTGAGGTTTTTAAATGTAATAACTTTTAAAACTAACATCAATTTATAACCAATATAAAAACATCTCTTGTATCGGTAATATTTGTAGAGATGCATGTATTTCATATTGATTATAAATTGATGTTGGTTTTAAAATTATTTTGATAAAACACTTCTACTTATCAAGATAGAAAAGTTGTACCTTACATTGTTTAGAAAAATATGTTAGTTTTAAAAGTCTTTTGACTTCTAATCTTATTACCAATAAAAAAGATGTATCTCATATTATTTAAAAAGAAAAGTTGGATTTTAAAGTATTTAGACGAAAGACTTTCACTGTTATTACAATAAATATATCTCACATTGGTTACAAACTATCCTACTAGTATTACCAATGGAAGAGATGTATCTCACATTGTTTAGAAATTGATGTTGGTTTTAAAAATACTATTATTAATTACAAATTGAAGAGATATATAATACACTTATAGTTTGAAAATTTACATTTTGATCCTTATAGTTTGAAAATTTACACTTTACCCCCACGTATCTGTATCCGGGAATTTTAAAAAATCTCGTATCCCCGTATCTCGTATCTGCAAATCCATATCCGAGTATTTGTGTAATACCCCGGATTCTTGCATGAGCATTGTGTGCTTGCCTTCATGCATTCTTGATGTTCATGAGCATGTTTACTTAGTTTATATATGTTTTAGAATCATTTATTAGTCATTCATAATACTCTTAATATGCTTAGAATCTCATTTACATGTTTGTTGAATCGTTGGTTGAATCGCTCGTTTAGTTCTCCTTCTTTCCCTCCTTCGTTCGGATTGCTCGGGTGTTGTTTGAGGGTGTTTGTGGTGAGTTTTAGACTCATTTCTATTGAGGTTTAAAGCCTCATTGATTTGGCAAAGTGTTTGGGAGTCTTTTAGGTTGTTTTTCAAGCCCTTTCGAGTCTGTCGGGCTTGCGGTCGCAAGGTGAAATGGCCTTGCCTTCGCAAGGTCTCCAGAAATTTGAGGTTTGGTGTAGCAGCTAGCATGCGGTCGCATATCGCATGCTTACCGCATGGGGCCACATGCGACCGCGGTCCTCGAGACCGAATGCCTGCTTTTGATGTATGTTGAATTTGTGCACTCAAACCCCTATCCAACCCCTTCCTAAACCTCCCTAACCCTCATTACTTATAACCTAACCTTATTAACTTGTTTTAAGTGTGATTTAGTGAGTGCTTTAGTTGGATTATTAAGCCCAAATCAGATTTTTAAGTGACCACATGATAGTGACACTTGTCCCACTCACTTTTCTAACCCATAAACACCACAAATCAGATGTTTTGACTTCATTTCCCTCCTTCACTCTCCAAAAATGGGATTCTTCTTCTCCAAAGTTCCTCCATGAGTTCTTGAAACTTCTCCCTTGGTCCTCCATGGTTCCTTGCTCCATTGCTCAAACAAACTCCATAGAAGTGAAGAGCTTGAAAAGTAGAGCATTTCCAACCGAATAGTCTTTCCATTTGGTTTCTTGTGTGTAGTTTACAAGTAAGTTAATCTTCTTCTTCTTTGTTTTAGTACTCATTGATCCTAAGGAAACAAAACCTATGATTTTTTAGGTCAATGAGTACACATGCTTGCTTTATATGCCTTCATCTTGTGATTTGGAAATGTGAACTTAGTAGGAGCATGTGTAGGATGATTTTATGATTATGAAAGATTGTTATACCCTTTCATCTTGTATATTTAGGATTATGAACATGTTAGAAGCATTATTTATATGTGTTGCTTGAAATGGTGCTATGTAAAAGTATCCTAATTAGGGCTTACTTGATATGTTGTTATGTTGTTATGTTGAAATATGTTCTAGCCTTTAATTGGATTATATGTTTTATATGGACTACATTGTAGTGCCTTGGATAGTTTATAGCCTAAATGGACTTAGTAATGAACCTAGGTTGGTTTATGAAGCACATAGCTTCTATTCTTTAAAATTGGGAATGTGTAGTAAAGATTCAACGGAGTCGACTCTAGGGAAATTTTGAACATGTTGAACACTACTTTCAATCCCTGCGAAGTTTGGACACCATTTGATTGAGTTTACTCAATTATAAGTTGAGCCTATTTATGTGCAATCAAGTTTGTGGTGATTATTGAGTTTTGAGAAATTAATTGCCTTGACATGATTTATGGTAGATATTAATAGCCTACTTGGTCGGATGAGTTCGCTCTTTTCGAATTCGATCCTTATTTGTTTATGACGAGTAAATATCTACTTGTGCATCACGTTGAGTCCAGCAGGCATTATTTGGTTTGTTTTATACGTCAGGGTGGGACGATGCATCGCCTTCACGAATTTTGAGATTCGTGTCCGCTATGGATCGCCGCACCTGGGACCTCACCTCACACACGCCTCCACTGTGGGCCGTAGTGGGGATGAAGCCCCTTTGCCGTATCAATACGTGCCACATTGGCTTGCTATTTAAATCGAGGCGGTTCTCGGTATGAGTCGATGAATTCACAAAACATCGATGGCACGAATTAGTTAACACAGTTTATTGTAGGAGCTACGTAGCGGTCGGGCCTATATCATATCCTACTTGTATGATTTATTTTTCGCACTTATGTGAATAATGTGCTAAGTGCTATATGATGAGCATATACTATAATTGTGATAGTTGTTATGCAATGACATGAACATGCATTTTAGTTACTTACTAAGTCTTTATGACTTACCCTATTTGTTTGTTTTGTTTTCCTTAGATCCAAGCAAAGGCAAAGGTCCTCGTTAGAATCGCCGTGTCCGAGCTAGATAGCTGTGAGCTTGGAGGTTGCTCTTTTGAGACTTGTATAGCTAGTCTTATATTTTGGCAAGGACAATGGGAAGCAAGTCACTTAGACTTGACTTGGGTTTTGATGTTGTTGTATAACTTTGATTATACTAGACTTATAATCTTTTGTATGCCGACTTCTATGTCGAGCTTGTTTATATGTTATGGTTCATCACAGCTTCTTCCGCTTATTACTCATTCTAAGTATTATTGATGTTGTTGTCTCCGGCATGTTGTGGCCGTTGAGGTTATTATGTGCATGTGTTATAATTGTAGGAGTAGTTGTTGGGTTCCGGCTGTAACGTCGCCGATGACTTGTTTATTTTATGTTCTTTTCCGGCCAAGTGTAGCCGAGTTGTTATTCGTATGCGATGTTGCGCCATGTGAAATTTTATATTCCTACTTGCGCATGCTTGTATCTTGTCTATTTGGACGGTCCGGCTTGGGATCTCGTATTGGGATCCGGTCGGCCTGTCGTCACAATTCTGGTATCCGTGCAACCTAGGTGGTAGTATGTATAGATCAATTATGATGGCTCTCATGTCCAACCCAATTAAACACCTTATGAGAAAAATGAGTTTTCATCTGTTATACGATTGTTGCGTGTGGTGGTGCAATCATGCCACATGCACGTAATGTCATATCTAGGGCTATTTTCAAAGACAATTACAAGAAAAATTTTATGATCGAGTATTAAGTTCACCGAGTTGAGCCATTATTGTACGTACTTCATTCCTACTGAAGCACGGAGAACACATAAGTTTGTTAAGGGATTGAGGACTGAGTTTAGGAAGCAGATTCTGGCACTTAAGCTTATCGATTACCGGAGTGCAGTTGATCGAGCTTTTGAGGTGGAGCAGGATATCGAGGAGCACCGAAGCAAGAATAATTCAAGCAATGCACGCCAGTCTACACAGAATGCTAATCAAAGTAATAATTCAGGTAATAGGAGAGGATACCAAGGCAACCGAGATAGGAGAGGTGGAGGCCAAGGTAGGCCACAATCGGGAAAGCAGGGTAACAACACTTCTTCTTCTCAGGGGCAGCAGGGATCGCGTAATGAGACTATGATTTGTTTATTATGTCAGAAGCATGGACACACAGTTGATAGGTGTTGGGGAAAGAGTGGGAAATGTTACTATTGTGGTGACGGGACTCATTTGAGGAAAGATTGCCCAAAGCTTAAGGCCAATCAGTCGGGTAGCGCTGGTCAACAGTCTGGGGCTAAGAGAGATGGGGATGGTAGACCTAAGGTTCAGGGCCGTGTGTTTGCGCTTGATCAGCGTGAGGTTCAGGGGTCTACGGCAGTGATAGGAGGTACTCTTTCTATATTTGATCATAAGGCTCGAGTTCTCATAGATCCAGGGTCTTCACATTCTTATGTTGCTTCGCACTTTGTTGAGAATTTATGTGTGCTGCCTCAACCTTTGCCTTATTTGCTTGAAGTGTCTACCCCGCTTGGGGAATATATGTTGGCATCTGAAGTGTTTAAAGCTTGTGATGTATTGGTGGGTGACCACACTTTGCATGCGGACTTGGTAGTTCTACCTATACGTGACTTTGATGTTATTCTTGGCATGGATTGGTTATGTGCATATCATGCTTTAGTTGATTGCCATAAAAAGCGGGTTACTTTTTCTATGCCGGGTGTGCCTGAATTTACATTTGTGGGTGATCATGCATTGAGTGGGTTGCATTTTATTTCTGCTCTAAGGGCTAGAAAGTTATTATCACATGGGTGTACGGGTTATCTTGCATGCGTTGTTGATAAGAGAAAGTCTTCACCAAAATTAGAAGAGGTTCCGGTAGTGTGTGAGTTTCCCGATGTATTTTCTACCGACCATGCTATGCCACCCGATAGAGAGTTAGAATTTTGTATTGAACTCATTCCAGGGACTTCACCGATTTCTAAGGCACCGTATAGGATGGCACCCGCGGAGCTTAAGGAGTTGAAAATTCAATTACAAGAACTCCTTGAGATTGGCTTTATTAAACCAAGTGTGTCGCCTTGGGGCGCACCGGTCTTATTTGTGAGGAAGAAAGATGGGAGTTTGCGGTTGTGCATAGATTATCGGAATTGAATAAGGTGACCATTAAGAATAAATATCCACTACCCCACATTGATGACCTCTTTGACCAATTGCAAGGGTCGATTGTGTACTCTAAGCTTGACTTGAGATGGGGCTATTATCAATTGAAGGTTAGAGAGGAAGACATTCCAAAGACGGCTTTTCGCACTAGATATGGGCACTTTGAGTTTGTAGTGATGCCGTTTGGGTTGACGAATGCACCGGCGGTATTTATGGATTTGATGAACCGTGTCTTTCATAGCTATCTTGATTGTTTCGTGGTAGTCTTTATTGATGATATCTTAGTGTATTCGAAATATCGGGAGGAGCATGAGAAACACTTGAGGATTGTCTTGTCTACTCTTCGGGAGAAACAACTTTATGCGAAGTTTAGTAAATGTGCCTTTTGGCTAGAGGAAGTATCATTTCTAGGGCACATCGTTTCTAGTGCCGGGATAGCCGTTGATCCTTCTAAGGTTGAAGCGGTGATGAATTGGAAGAGACCTAGTTCAGTTACCGAGGTTCGGAGTTTCTTGGGTCTAGCGGGTTACTACCGGAGATTTATTGAGGGTTTTTCGCGGATCGTGACTCCTATGACTAGATTGACACAAAAGAATTCACCATTTGTCTAGGAGCGATAAATGCGAGGCTAGTTTTCAAGAGCTTAAGAAGCGGTTGACGACGACACCTATTTTGGCCTTGCCTAATGGAGGAGATAATTTTGTGATTTATAGTGACGCTTCTAAGGAAGGTTTGGGATGTGTGCTGATGCAAAATGGTAGAGTTATTGCTTATGCGTCGAGGAAATTGCCTACTCATGAACAGAATTACCCAACGCACAATTTAGAATTGGCTGCGATTATTTTTATGTTACATAAATGGAAGCATTACTTGTATGGGGCTAAGTTTGAGATTTTCACCGACCACAAAAGCTTGAAGTATTTATTTTCTCAAAAAGAATTGAATATGAGACAAAGGAGATGGATGGAGAAATTAAAGGACCATGATTGTACTATCTTGTATCATCCGGGGAAAGCAAACGTGGTAGCGGATGCCTTGAGTAGGAAAGTGCACATGTCTTGTTTGATGGTTAGAGAATGGAGAATGTTGGAAGACTTGCGAGATTGGGGTCCTAGTGTTTATGATAGAGGCGTGATTTTTGCGAATGTTCGTGCTACACCAGTTTTACTTGGGAAGATTGAAGAAAATAATTGATGGATTGGCTAAGAATGTATCACCTGATTTTGCGATTAATAATGAGGGTACTTTAACCTTTCGAGGAAGAATTTGCGTTCCTGCTAGTGATGAATTGAAGAGGCAAGTTCTTGATGAGGCTCATAAAGCGAGGTACACCATTCACCCGGGGAGCACGAAGATGTACCTAGACTTGAAACGATAGTTTTGGTGGAAAGGCATGAAGAGGGAAATCGCGGAGTATGTATCGAGATGTTTGACTTGTCAACAGGTTAAGGCTGAACATCAAAGACCTGCGGGACTTCTACAACCACTTGAGATTCCTGAATGGAAATGGGAGCACATTACCATGGACTTCGTGACAGGTTTACCGCGCACGCGTAGAGGATTTAATGCAGTTTGGGTTATAGTTGACAGATTGACTAAGTCTGCAAACTTCATACCGATTGCGATTACTTATTCATTGACTCAGTTGGCAGCCTTATACATTCAGGAGATCGTGAGACTTCATGGCGTACCAGTGAGCATTGTGTCCGATAGAGATCCGAGGTTCACATCCAGATTTTGGCGGTCGTTGCAGGAGGCTTTGGGAACAGATTTGAAATTCAGTACAACTTTTCATCCACAAACGGATGGTCAGTCCAAACGGTTGATTCAGATTTTGGAGGATATGCTTCGAGCTTGTGCCGTGGATTTTAAAGGAAGCTGGGATTCTCACTTACCTTTAGCCGAGTTTGCGTATAATAACAGCTATCAGTCGAGTATTAAGATGGCACCGTATGAAGCATTGTATGGGCGTAAATGTAGATCACCGATTTATTGGGATGAAGTTGGAGAGGCAAAACTTTGGGGTTCCGAGTTGGTACAACAGTCAGTTGAAAGCGTGAAGTTAATTAGAGACAGATTACGCACCGCTCAAAGTCGACAAAAGAGTTACGCAGATAATCGTAGACGAGATCTTGAGTTCCAAGTGGGAGATTAAGTATTCTTGAAGGTGTCACCAAGAAGGGGTACGAAAAGATTTGGCAAGAAAGGGAAGCTTACACCAAGATATATTGGCCCATTCGAGATTCTTGAGAGAGTTGGGTCCTTTGCTTATCGAGTTGCATTACCACCTTCACTTTCGGAGATTCATAATGTCTTCCATGTTTCTATGTTGCGAAAGTATTTGAAAGACGAGTCCCACGTACTTGAGTATGAGGAGATAACATTTGAGCCGGATATGTCCTATGTTGAGAAGCTCGTGAGGATTTTGGATACCAAAGAGCAAGTGCTACGAACCAAGCGGATTCCCCTAGTTAAAGTCCTTTGGAGAAATCACAACATCGAGGAAGCGACTTGGGAAACGGAAGCGGAGATGCGCGAGAAGCATCCACATTTATTTGATTGACTTGGTAAGAATTTAGGGACTAAATTCCTTAAAGGAGGGGAGAGTGTAACACCCCGGATTCTTGCATGAGCATTATGTGCTTGCCTTCATGCATTCTTGATGTTCATGAGCATTTTTACTTAGTTTATATATGTTTTAGAATCATTTATTAGTCATCCATAATACTCTTAATATGCTTAGAATCTCATTTGCATGTTTGTTGAATCGTTGGTTGAATCGCTCGTTTAGTTCTCCTTCTTTCCCTCCTTCGTTCGGATTGCTCGGGTGTTGTTTGAGGGTGTTTGTGGTGAGTTTTAGACTCATTTTTATTGAGGTTTAAAGCCTCATTGATTTGGCTAAGTGTTTGGGGGTCTTTTAGGTTGTTTTTCAAGCCATTTCGGGTCTGTCGGGCTTGCGGTCACAAGGTGAAATGGCCTTGCCTTCGCAAGGTCTCCAGAAATTTGAGGTTTGGTGTAGCAGCTAGCATGCGGTCGCATGCTTATGGGGCCATGCGACCGCATGGTCCCTCGAGACTGGAATGCTCTGTTTTGATGTATGTTGAATTTGTGCACTCAAACCCCTATCCAAACCCTTCCTAAACCTCCCTAACCCTCATTACTTATAACCTAACCTTATTAACTTGTTTTAAGTGTGATTTAGTGAGTGCTTTAGTTGGATTATTAAGCCCAAATCAGATTTTTAAGTGACCACATGATAGTGACACTTGTCCCACTCACTTTTCTAACCCATAAACACCACAAATCAGATGTTTTGACTTCATTTCCCTCCCTCACTCTCCCAAAAACGGGATTCTTCTTCTCCAAAGTTCCTCCATGAGTTCTTGAAGCTTCTCCCTTGGTCCTCCATGGTTCCTTCCTCCATTGCTCAAACAAACTCCATAGAAGTGAAGAGCTTGAAGAGTAGAGCATTTCCAACCGAATAGTCTTTCCATTTGGTTTCTTGTGTGTAGTTTAGAAGTAAGTTAATCTTCTTCTTCTTTGTTTTAGCACTCATTGATCCTAAGGAAACAAAACCTATGATTTTTTAAGTCAATGAGTACACATGCTTGCTTTATATGCCTTCATCTTGTGATTTGGAAATGTGAACTTAGTAGGAGCATGTGTAGGATGATTTTATGATTATGAAAGATTGTTATACCCTTTCATCTTGTATATGTTAGAATCATTATTTATATGTGTTGTTTGAAATGGTTCTATGTGAAAGTATCCTAATTAGGGCTTACTTGATATGTTGTTATGTTGAAATATGTTCTAGCCTTTAATTGGATTATATGTTGTATATGGACTACATTGTAGTGCCTTGGATAGTTTATAGCCTAAATGGACTTAGTAATGAACCTAGGTTGGTTTATGAAGCATATAGCTTCTATTCTTTAGAATTGGGAATGTGTAGTAAAGACTCAACGGAGTCGACTCTAGGGAAGTTTTGAACATGTTGAACACTACTTTCAATCCCTACGAAGTTTGGACACCGTTTGATTGGGTTTACTCAATTATAAGTTGAGCCTGTTTATGTGCAATCAAGTTTGTGGTGATTATTGAGTTTTGAGCAATTAATTGCCTTGACATGATTTATGGTAGAGATTAATAGCCTACTTGGTCGGATGAGTTCGCTCTTGTCGAATTCGATCCTTATTTGTTTATGACGAGTTGTGCATCACATTGAGTCCAGCTGGCATTATTTGGTTTGTTTTATACGTCAGGGTGGGACGATGCATCGCCTTCACGAATTGTGAGATTCGTGTCCGCTATGGATCGCCTCACCTGGGACCTCACACACGCCTCCACTGTGGGCCGCAGTAGGGAAGTAGCCCATTTACCGTATCAATGCGTGCCGTATTGGCTTGCTATTTAAATCGAGGCGGTTCTCGATATGAGTCGATGAATTCACAAAACATCGATGGCACGAATCAGTTAACACGGTTTATTACAGGAGCTACATAGCGGCCGGGCCTATATCATATCATACTTTTATGATTTATTTTATGCACTTATGTGAATAATGTGCTAAGTGTTATATGATGAGCATATACTATAATTGTGATAGCTGTTATGCAATGACATGAACATGAACATGTATTTTTAGTAACTTATTAAGTCTTTATGACTTACCCTATTTGTTTGTTTTGTTTTCCTTAGATCCAAGCAAAGGAAAAGGTCCTCGTTAGAATCGCCGTGTCCGAGCTAGATAGCCGTGAGCTTGGAGGTTGCTCTTTTGAGACTTGTATAGCTAGTCTTTTATTTTGGCAAGGACGATGGGAAGCAATGTACTTAGACTTGACTTGGGTTTTAATGTTGTTGTATAACTTTGATTATGCTAAACTTATAATCTTTTGTACGTCGACTTCTATGTCGAGCTTGTTTATATGTTATGGTTCATCACAGCTTCTTCCGCTTATTACTCATTCTAAGTATTATTGATGTTGTTGTCTCCGGCATGTTGTGGCCGTTGAGGTTATTATGTGCATGTGTTATAATTGTAGGAGTAGTTGTTGGGTTCCGGCTGTAACGTCGCCAATGACTTGTTTATTTTATGTTCTTTTCCGGCCAAGTGTAGCCGAGTTGTTATTCGTATGCGATGTTGTGCCATGTGAAATTTTATATTCCTACTTGCGAATGCTTGTATCTTGTCTATTTGGACGGTCCGGCTTGGGATCTCGTATTGGGATCCGGGTCGGGTCGTCACAATTTGTATCCGTGCAACCTAGGTAGTATGTATAGATCAATTATCTCTCATGGCCAACCCAATTAAACACCTTATGAGAAAAATAGTTTTCATCTACCGGTTATACAGATTGTTGCGTGTGGTGGTGCAGTCATACGCACACATGCATGTAATGTCATATCTAGGCATTGATAATTACAAACCAAAATGCAACTTGAAAATTAGCCGACCAAACTCGACCCGATAATTTTTTTTTGTTGAAACGGGTTATCCATTACATTTCAAAATAATGAACGTATTAATTTGGGTCGGGTTAAAGCGAGTCTGACCCATTACCCATTTTGTCGTGTTAATTTTTTGACATATAAATGTAGATTTTCGATGAAAAATGTTGATTAAAACGAGTCGACCCGCTTTAGCCCGTTATCCCTTTCAATCTGTTTAATTTTGGGTTATAACGGATCACACCCCATTATCCGTTTCGATCCAATTCATATCCAACTCAACTCACCCAATCACCGGCTCTAGTCATATCCTTTCATTTTCCCATCTTTTCTACCAATTGGAACATTATTTTTCATAAATTCACATTTAATTATAAAGTTAGCTAGATGGCATGTTAAGTTGTTAACCTTGTAATCTAGCACTAAACAAGATGTTCCCCACTTTCTATACTAGTTATAGAGGCCCTACTCTACATGATATAACATCATGAAATAGATTGTCTTATTTTTTGCTTTCCTTTGTTGACAATGAATAGTTGACACCTATATATGCATTCGTTCTTATTAAAAGCTAAAGAATCTTGTAAGGGCAAAATAGGCATGACCTATTTTGATCTTATTTCACCTTTCTTGGTCAAAATAGGATTTTTGATAAGTTTGTGTTAATTTAGGACTTAGTATATTTTATTAGATTTAGTTTAGTTATTTTTGGTAGCATAATCTTTTTGTAGATTTCAAGTGCACATATTTGGTAACAAAATCTTAGCATAAATCCTAGTCTAACCATGATTCTTGACCACTTTCATATTTGGTAATCAAATCCTATCCTAGTCTAACCATGATTCTTGACCACTTTCATATTTGGTAATAAAATCTAGAAATAAGGTAAGTAGATTTTATTCCTTTCTACTAATCTTTGTCTTTGTTGGAGTTGGATTCCTTTATGTGTGTAGGAGATCTTGACATTATATAAGGAGGAGCTTTGACACGGTTGGAGTACACGCCAAAAAAGAGAAAATTCAGAATATGCATTGAGAGAGAAAGGGCAGAAAATTCAGAAGCAAAAGTTCAGATCCTGAAGCTGTTTTTCTGTTCTGATGTGCAGCAGTTTTTTGAATGTGCTTCCGGATGTTGCAACATTGGAAGCAACATTGGGCGTTTATGCTGTTTTGACTTCCTAGCTGATTTTAGGAAGCTATTTGTTTCTTCCCACATTTTCTATACCTGTTTTTATGTGGGTGTTTTGCTCTCCAAGACTTGTTGTCTTGTGAGAGTGTTTTGTTTTGTGATTTTACATAGTTTTTTGTAAAACGATTCATCCTTTTTAGTGAAATCTTTTTGGCCATGAGGCTAGATCTACAAGTATAAACTTGTAGATTGTTTGGTAAACTTTTGTGATTAATTTCGTGCTTTAGTATTAAGTCTTCCGCTGTTTTTGATTATTTTTCTGTCTATTGTGACTTCAATTGTAGCTTTTTCACAAGCTACATTAAATCTTTGAGAATCCTAGCTACTCGCGTTCTTTCAATTGGTATCAGAGCCTCCTCTTGACATCACTAAGAGTAGATTCTGTTAGTAGCCATGATGGATTCCCAATTTGAGAATTTTGTTCGTCCTAATACTTTGAGAAATAAGGGTTTGTATAATGATTTTCGTTGCTTTAACTCTTCTCGTCTCAAGAATGTGCGTAATCGAATCGAACCGATGGATGCATATAAGGAATTGTACAATGATTGGGAAAAGAGAGTTTGTCAAGTTAAGTTATTTAAAAAGGCAAATGACTTGCTGAAGAAGGCCAATGAAGATCAAAAGGAGAACATTGCTAGACTGGAATGTTTGCTTAGCAAGAAAGATGTGGAGCTTGAAGAACTGAAAGAAGAACTGCTCAAAGCTAATGAGACCGTTGAAAAATGGAATTCAAGCCAACACAAAATGGATGATATGCTGAATTCTGGTAAGTCAGGTATTGGTTTTGTTCCAAAAGTGTTTGTGAGAGAAGGTGAAGGTACTTCTGAACCTAAACAGCCCACACAAAATTTTCAAAATCCAAATTTCTTTGAAAAACCGAAATCAAGAAAGAAAAATTTTGTGTGTCATTTTTGTCATAAGCCTGGACATATACAACCTTTTTGTTTTCTGAAAAAGGCTATATATGAGGATGAAATAAGACAGGCCTTCTTGGGAAAATCTCAGATGCTGAATCGTATGAAGCAGCCAATGCGACAACCAATGCTGCAACATTGGCAGTCACATTGGAAGTCTCATCAGAAAAAATTTTCTCAAAACCACCAACCCAAAATTTTTAAACAAATGTGGGTTCCTAAGGGTAGTAATGACAAAGGCAAGTCCAAATATTGTGAACCCTTTGATATATGTCCTGGTGCTAAGCGGTTCTATGAAACCATTGATGAATACCATGATGAATCTCCTCCAAAATCTTCAGAACCAGCATCTGAAACCAGTAAATCTGCACATGATCAGACAGAACCTGCATATTCTGAAAGTTCAGCCAATGTGATTCACAATGTGTCACCCAATGTGTCACCCAATGTTGCAACATCGGCAGACACATTGGACAGAAACTTGGCAGATTCAGAAACAGGTCCTGAACTTTCAGAAACAGGTCCTGAACATTCAGAAATTCAGTCCAATTTGAATTATTGCAGCCATGGCATATACACAAGGAGAAGAGGTAAGGTTGATTCTCAAAAATTTGCATGCTTATCAAAATATTTTTGAGAGAAGCCTTAAATCTTTTATGGATGCTCCAAATGATCAAAGATTATGTGCTACACATTGATGTGTTAACCTTGTATTTTGATAACACCAATGCATTTTGCTTAGCACAAAAATCCAGTTCATCATTCTCGAATAAAACACATTGATATAAGACACCACTTTATTAGAGACTTGGTTAAATATGAAAATTGTTTGCATTGTACATGTTGGGATTGAAAATCATCTTGCTGATATATTTGCCAAATGTCTTGTTTTTGAGAGATTTTTCAATCTTTGGAAATCTCTTGTGTTTTGTGTGCCATATGATTTTACACTTAGTTAATTATTAAAAAAAATTAAATTAGGCGTGATTGCATTTTGTCTTTAGAGGGCACTCTAGATCAATTGACTCTCATGTATGTGTCTCTTGTGGTTGCTTGGGAATTTCATTCAAAATCAGTTATGATTTTTTGTTATGATTCTCTCTCTCTCCCAGTTCTTGAGTATGTTTGTAGTCCACAAAGGAAAGAGCTACCTTTTGAAATTTAGGGATGCAGCAATTTGTCAAAGTACTATGGAGCTTAGGCTCTCATGGGTTGATCTTGAGAAAATTGACTCCCTTTAATTGAAAAAGTGTGAAAGCTACCTAACGGAAAAGAGCTACCTGTGAACAAGGTTTATGACACCTTTCTTTTGGGACTATGGATCCTTGGATTTCATGGGTTGATCAAAAGCAAAGTGGCTTCCCTTGGTAAATAGTGTGAAAGGTTCCAAGTGGCATGTTTTTATAGCTTGAAATAAAGTAGAGCTATATTCCTAGGGAAATAAAGTACCTATGGATTTTTGTTGTGAAAAATTTACGATCTTGGGAGAGAAGTCTGGTTGAGAAAACAAAACAAAAAATATATATATACAAAATTGAAAATAAAATCACATTTTTGGCGAATGCATCTCCCAATGCAACTACATTAGGAACTACATCCTTTGATATGGTCTTTATCACTTGTGTGTGATTGCATTTTTTATTCTTTTGCCTAGCTTTTTGTTATCATGTTTTTAGGCATAAAATTTTAGGACATGCATTGTTGGTAAGGATATCAGCTTTGTGAAATTTTGTCATAAACTCAAACTGTGCAAATCAATTTCCAAAAATCTTCATGTTGAAAAATATTTGGTGGTTGTCTAATTTTTGTGTGGATCTGAGAGGTATTGAATCTGGATATAATGTGCTCAGTTTTTGCTAGGGGTGTGATCAAATCATGGTGAACACTTCATTGTGTTTTTCAAAATCTTGGATTTTTTGAGAATTCCTAAAAGATGGTTTATCCCTCTTCCTTTTCCGGTCAAATAGGGGGAGAGAGATCAAGTGTTTCTTGTGATGGTAATGATTTTTGATTTGTGCACCTTGCACAAATTCAGGGGGAGATGAGATTTTCTAACCAATGTAGGTTAGATGGTTTGATTGGTGTTGAATAAACACTTGTCTTTTAATTTGACCAGAAAGGTTCAACAAAGGGGGAGATTGTAAGGGCAAAATAGGCATGACCTATTTTGGTCTTGTTTCACCTTTCTTGGTCAAAATATGATTTTTGATAAGTTTGTGTGAATTTAGGACTTAGTATATTTTATTAGATTTAGTTTAGTTATTTTTGGTAGCATAATCTTTTTGTAGATTTCAAGTGCACATATTTGGTAACAAAATCTTAGCATAAATCCTAGTCTAACCATGATTCTTGATCACTTTCATATTTGGTAATCAAATCCTATCCTAGTCTAACCATGATTCTTGACCACTTTCATATTTGGTAATAAAATCTAGAAATAAGGTAAGTAGATTTTATTCCTTTCTACTAATCCTTGTATTTGTTGGAGTTGGATTCCTTTATGTGTGTAGGAGATCTTGACATTATATAAGGAGGAGCTTTGACACGGTTGGAGTACACGCCAAAAAAGAGAAAATTCAGAATATGCATTGAGAGAGAAAGGGCGTAAAATTCAAGCAAAAGTTCGATCCTGTTTTTACGATGTGCGTTTTTGAATGTGCTTCCGGATGTTGCAACATTGGAAGCAACATTGGGCGTTTATGCTGTTTTGACTTCCTAGCTGATTTTAGGAAGCTATTTGTTTCTTCCCACGTTTTCTATACCTGTTTTTATGTGGATGTTTTGCTCTCCAAGACTTGTTGTCTTGTGAGAGTGTTTTGTTTTGTGATTTCACATAGTTTTTTGTAAAACAATTCATCCTTTTTAGTGAAATCTTTTTGGCCATGAGGCTAGATCTACAAGTATAAACTTGTAGATTGTTTGGTAAACTTTTGTGATTAATTTCGTGCTTTAGTATTAAGTCTTCCGCTGTTTTTTATTATTTTTCTGTCTATTGTGACTTCAATTGTAGCTTTTTCACAAGCTACATTAAATCTTTGAGAATCCTAGCTACTCGCGTTCTTTCAAATCTCATTGGTAAAAATATATAGTTCCATCATTCTTGCTAAAAGAAGGTGGTCTTTCGTATCTTCTTTTCAAGCATAAGAATTCAAGTCAAATGAGAGCCTCATCCTTTCGACCGGAATTAAGAACATCTCCAATAACAAAATTCTTAACATCAATTCTTAGCTAGGTGTCACATATATATTTTAACAATATTCTTCTTTAAGAATTTTTCTATCCAATGGTTTTCATTTTCCCTCAATTCTTACATGTGTCACACTATCAATTCATTCACTCTATTCCTACTACTTTCTTATTTTATACTTTTCAAATAACTACATTTATTTAACTTTAATTATTATATTTCATATTCAAATAATTTGTTTAAATAATAAAATAATTTATTCAAATAAATACATTTATTTAACTTTAATTATTATATTTCATATTCAAATAATTTGTTTAAATAATAAAATAATTTATTCAAATAAATACATTTATTTAACTTTAATTATTATATTTCATATTCAAATAGGTTGTTTAAATAATAAAATAATTTATAAAAAAATATATAACTCATAAATTATTTCATTTAATTTTAATTGATAAATATTTTATAATGTTAGAAAATAACCAAATCATAAAATGATTAGAAAGTTACATAAAACTTTATAATTAATAAATTACATAATTTCGAAAGTTACATAAAATGAGAATACTTAAAATTACATAAAAATAATTTAACAATAAGAATTATTTGGAAAAAAAAGGGATTTTTTTTAAAAAAGTTTTGGTAAAACAATAGGCTACCGTTCAAAAGAAAAAAAAAACTAAAAAAAAGAGGCAGAAGTCGGAACGGTCATATTTGAAAAAAAGGGATTTTTTTTGAAAAGGTTTGTCAAAACAATATGCTACCACAACGTTTAAAAGAAAAAACTTTTTTTAAAAAGACAATTGATTGAAATCAACAAAAATGAGTGGGAAACATGTGAGCCACACGGTGCAGAGCTCACTCACTTGCCGGAGGAGGAGGTGTGTTGCACGCGCCCGGTTGAAAAGGAAGTGTGCCACACTCTCTCCGTTCTCATCCATTTCTCTCTTTAGTCGATTATTCTTAATATATAATTTGATAAAAAAAAAATTGGGTATGTGAATTTATCAAGAATATCCTCCAATGGTACTCAATTCTTGTCTTAGTTAACAATTAGCTAATGGAGATGCTCTAATTGAATTGAGCTAAGAATTCAAACTAATTGAACTAAGAATTCAAGCCTACCACTTATATATCACGGCTAGAAAGTGATGTTGGTTTTACTTCTACTATAATATATAGCTTATGTCTCTTACCAATAGAAGACATCAAATCAGTATATCCTTTGAAGAGTTTAACACCGATCATATTATATTATTGGTAATAATTTAAATTAATAGATATAGGTATTTTAATTATAATTATCATTCCAAAAATTACAATTGCTAGAAGGTTTAAGAATGGAGATTTAACAAATGGATATGAGGTATCACAACTGAATAACATCGTCACCATCTTTAAATAAACATATGTATAGATTTCTAAAGTATAAACTGCAAGATGAGAATTGTGAGAAGAATGACATAAGTATAATAAATTCAATAAATGTTAATTTAACATATTTATTGGTAACATTTCCGAAATTGCAAACCAATTTCAAAATCTTGAAAATGAACCGACAACAACATACAGAAGATTTTATTAATTTCAAAAATCAAATACATTAATCTTTTAACACCACCAAAAACTATAACAACTTAACACAACTCATGACCTATAAAACCTTATTTTTTTCCATAATCTTCTCATCATGAATCATGATAAACATACCTTATACATGTATATATATATATATATCGACACACCTTGCGAGGATTGACCATCGACGCCTTCTAAACATCTCGTTCTAACTTGTAATATTCGTATGGGATAACGTATCGTGGATCAAGATCTTTCATCTCGTGTTTTAGTACTAACAACTCCATTTTTATCCATATTTTCTCCCAGATCTCCACCAGTGATGAGAGTGACCTTGAAAGCATGAGCCTCACCAGATTGAGAAAGAAGAAAATAAATACTAACTCCCCAACCATTTCTAATACTTTCATGTTGACAAAGTACGAAAATATTGTAATTCTTCAATTCCCACAAGAGAGAAGGCTTTAAACTTTTTAAATTTATAGAAGTAGGAATATTGTCCTTTGTGAATTATGAGTATGGCATGAGCTTGAGCTCGTGTGAATATTGTAATGGCTATAATGAAGGTGAAGCACTAATTAAAGTGTTCATAGGTATGATTCTTGTGGTTCTTGGAATACAAGGAAAATCTATGATATCCCCTTTTTTATGATCGAGAAATATAATTTAGAAAATGATATTACGAGATAGAGTTTGAAATACAATTAAGAGCTTAGTATTAGAGCCATTAGATGACTAAGTTGGTGATGACATCTCATTATTTAGAAAATAACATATTTAATCTAACGGTGTAGAGAACTAAGTAACTTTGTGTAATACCCAGATAATTTTAATTTAAAAAATATTAATTCGTATTAATTAAATTATAATTGTTTTGGACTCATTTGGTAATTTATTGATTTGGATCGGCTAGACCCACTTTTAACTAAAACTTTTTAAAAAATAACAGGCTGATCTACTTTTAAAAATTTGTAATCACTTAAGTACTTTTTTTGAAAAAATTGTAAGCTGATCCACTTTTTAAAGTTTAGAACCCCTCCAGTACAGTTTTTTTTCCAACCGGAAAAAGATATTTTTGAGAGCGAAATGATTGCGATAACCCTTAATGAGCCTGAGGCACGATACGTTTTTGTATCATAGTTCAAAAATATTGGTTTAAATTTATGAACCGCGGTGCAATTAGACTATGAAATTAAACTATTGAACCGTAGTGCAAAAATTAATGCAATAAAATTTATTAACCGCGATTCAAAAATAGACTAGAAAATTAAACTTTGAACCGCGGTACAAAAATGAATGCAACAAAATTCATGAACCGCGATTCAAAAATATACTAGGAAATTAAACTTTGAATCGCCGTGCAAAAATTAATGCAATAAAATTTATGAACCGCGATTTAAAAATAGACTAGGAAATTAAACTTTGAACTGCGGTGCAAAAATGAATACAATGAAATTTATGAACCGCGATTCAAAAATAAATTAGGAAATTCAACTTTGGACCGCGGTGCAAAAATTAATGCAATAAAATTTATGAACCGCGATTCAAAAATAGACTAGGAAATTAAACTTTGAACCGCGGTGCAAAAATTAATACAATAAAATTTATGAACCGCGATTCAAAAATAGACCATGAAATTAAACTTTGAACCACGATGAAAAAAATATTATTCCCTCAGTCCCGGATAAATGTTCTTACTTTTTATTTTTGAATGTATTAACTAATGTTTCTAAAGACTTTTGGTATACAAATTTTATATCATTCTTCCTAATATATCTCTTAATTTAATATTATCATTATTGCATATTGTAGAAAGAAAGTGAGTGTAATGAGTACATAATTAATGAGAGAGGGGGAGAGAGTATGTGTAATGGGTATAATTGTCACAACATATTTTACAACACATCATTAATTACATTTCTTAATCCTTGTGTTTACCCATTAGAAACATTTATCCGGGACGGAAGGAGTATCTAATTCATTTTTGCACCACGATACACAAACATAAATAATCAGTTTACTTCATCCACCTTCTTCTTCTATTTCCCCGTCGTAAACCTTCTTCTTCCTCCTCTTTCTCTACCTTTGTTCCAACTGAAAAATGTTTCAACCCAATACAGATCCATTATAATTTTGTATTTCATGAATCAAAAAAACTCGTTTACCATTATCCAACTTTAACACTAATTTCTAATTAATATTAATTAATTATTTTCGATCCAGTTAACTTTAAGGCTCCGACTTAGGTTTTATATAAATATAGTTGAGAAGAGAAAAAACCAAGAATAAGTAAAAAAAAAAAAGGACAACATTGTAACGACATCTGAGAGAGAGAAAGAGAGTCGAAAGAGGCAGCAGCAATTAGGGTAAACCATATAACTTTACTGATTAATACTTAACAGCACTATAATACGTATATGTAGATACAATTGAAATCTATTGATAGCTTTATTGATGGAAAACAAAATACAAATTGATGGTCCGATGGGAGATGACATGATTACAAATTGGATGTATACATACATATGTGTGTGTGTGTGTGTGTGTTTGACTATATGTGTGTCAGTGGATACTATTAACATAGTATAATATAAATGAGATATGTATTGTATGTGTGTTTGTTGCGTTAGTGTCTGTATATAAAATAAATAGGTGCGAAAAAGTGAGAATATGATTGAAAATGGAACAAATTAATCTATTATGCTTTAAAAAGAATATAAAATAAAATTTTAGGACATGCATTATTGGCAATGATATTCAGCTTGGTGAATTTTTGTCCTAAACTCAAACTGTGCAAATCAATTTTCAAAAATCTCCATGTTGAAAAATATTTAGTGGTTGTCTAATTTTTGTGGGAAACTAAGGGCTTTTGAATTTGGATATGAGGTGCTTAGTTTTTGCTAGGGGTGTGATCAAATCTTGGTGAACACTTTATTGTGTTTTTCAAAATCTTGGATTTTTGAGAGTTCCTAAAAGTTTGTTTATCCCTCTTCCTTTTCCGGTCAAATAGGGGGAGAGAGCTCAAGTGTTTCTTGTGATGGTGATATTTTCTGAATTGTGCTTAGTAATGGTTTCTGATTTTACCCCTTGCACAAATTCAGGGGGAGATGAGTTTTTCTAACCTTTGCAGGTTCGATGGTTTGATTGGTTTTGTATAAACACTTGTCTTTTGATTTGACCAGAAAGGTTCAACAAAGGGGGAGATTGTAAGGGTAAAATAGGCATGACCTATTTTATCTTGTTTTCACCTTTCTTGGTCAAAGAAGGATTTTAAATTAGTCAATGTTTATTTAGGTGTTAGATTTTGTTTAGAATACTTTTGGTAGATTGGTTTTGATTTTTGATAGGAAAATCTTTCAAATCTTTCAAAATATTTGATCTTTCAAATCTTTCAAAAGATTTAGGCAACATATTTTTGGTAACTAGATTTATGTAAATAAATTAGTTATTTGATGTATCTTAGTCTTAATAGGAAACATAATCTTTCTTAATATTGTGCTAATCCCTTTCCTAGTAGGAATTTGTTTCCTTGTGCCGTGTGCCTACAGGTTTATGGCCTATATATGCAGACGGGATTTCATGGTTTTGGTGTGCCGAGAACTTATAAAAAGATTTCATTCAGTAGGGCTGTGTGCTGTGAGCTTACAAGATAGAAACTGTTCAGAGTGATTGAGAGAGAGAATCAGTTTAGAGCCTTGTGCGCTGAGAGCCTGAAAGAGACCAGATCGGAAGCCATAAAACTGAGAGCAATCTTGGTAGAGTTTTAGTGCAGCAGTTCAACCATTCGAATCAAGTCGCTTGAATCTTCGAGAGCACAACACCGACAAAGATCCTTGATCCATTGAAGAACTGCTTGTTTACTGCTTTCTTTCTTCTGTCATTAAGAAGCAGATTTTTAGTTCTTTCTTCCCACGTTTGGTTTAGTGTTTTATGTGGGATTTTTGGTTCTCCAAGATCCTATATCTTGTGAGAATCTTTTGTTGATTGTTAAGTACAAAACAATTTTGTTTTTAATATAATTTGTGTGGCCTTGAGGCTTGATCTACAAGTGTGATACTTGTAGATTGTTTTTGTGTGATTTTCTGTCTTTCTATGTCTGTTACGTTTTAAATCTGACAACAAAACTTCCGCTGCTATTTTCTGTAATACACTTTCAGTTCACATTGTCACTGTCATTGTTGTAACATTCACTGCAACATTGACAATAACATTGTCCCATATCGAGAATCCGTGGCATCGCGTTCTTTCAATTGGTATCAGAGCCTACTCTTGATATCACTAAGAGTCGATTCTGCTTAAAGACGTGATGGATTCTCAATTTGAGAATTTTGTTTGTCCTAATACTTTGAAGAAGAAAGGTTTATACAATGACTTTTGTTGCGTTAACTCTTCTGTCTCTAAAGATGGTGCAGAATCAGAATCAGATTTGATGGATGCATATAAGGAGTTGTACAATGATTGGGAAAAGAGAGTTTGTCAAGTTAAGTTGCTTAAAAAGGCAAATGACTTGTTAAAGAAGGCTAATGAAGAACAGAAGGAGTGTATTACAAGGATGGAGAGTCTGTTGACCAAGAAGGATGTGGAGATTGAAGGTTTAAAAGAACAGCTCATTCAAGCCAATGAAACCATGGCTAAATGGAACTCAAGCCAACAAAAAATGGATGAGATGCTCAATTCAGGTAAGTCTTGTAAATCAGGTATTGGTTTTGTACCAAAGATGTTTGTGAGAGAGGGTGAAGGTACTTCTGAACCTAAACAGCCCACACAAAATTTTCAAAATACAAATTTCTTTGAAAAACCCAAATCAAGAAAGAAAAATTTTGTGTGTCATTTTTGTCATAAGCCTGGTCATATTCAACCATTTTGTTTTCTGAAAAAGGCTATGTATGAGGATGATGTTAGGCAAGCTTTCTTGGCAAAAAATCAGATGCAACATCGAATGAAACATCCAATGCAACAACATTGGAAGTCTCATTCGAAGTCGTATCAGAAATCTCATCCTCAGAAAAATCAAACTGAAGTTTTTAAACAGATGTGGGTTCCTAAGGGTAGTAATGACAAAGGCAAGTCCAAATATTGTGAACCCTTTGATATATGTCCTGGTTCTAAGCCGTCCTATGATGTTTCTCCTCCAAAATGTTCAGAACCAGCATCTGAAACTGAACCTGCACATAATCAGACTAAACTTGCATATTCTGAAAGTTCAGCCAATGTTATTCACAATGTTTCACCCAATGTTTCACCCGATGTTGCAACAATGGGAGCAACATTGGACAGAAACTTGGCAGATTCAGAAACAGGTCCTGAACTTTCAGAATCAGGTACTGTACATTCAGAAAATCAGTCAAATTTGAATGGTTGTAGCCATGATATTCCTAGCCGTATTCAGAAAAACCATCAAATCTCTCAAGTAATAGGTGATATTCATGATGGCATATACACAAGGAGAAGAAGTAAGGTTGAATCTCAAAAATTTGCATGCTTATCAAAATATTTTTGAGAGAAGCCTTAAATCTTTTATGGATGCTTCAAATGATCAAAGATTATGTGTTCACATTGATGTGTTAACCTTGTTTTTTGATAACACCTATGCATTTTGCTTAGCACAAAAATCCAGTTCATTATTCTCGAACTAATCACATTAATATAAGACACCATTTTTTTGAGACTTGGTTGATTATGTAAATTGTTTGCATTGAACATGTTGGGACCGAAAATCATCTTGCTGATATATTTGCCAAGTGTCTTGTTTTTGAGAGATTTTTCAATTTTTGGAAATCTCTTGTGTTTTGTGTGCCATATGATTTTTCACTTAGTTAATTATAAAAAAAAAAATTAGGCATGATTGCATTTTGTCTTTAGAGGGCACTCTAGATCAATTGTCTCACATGTATGTGTCTCTTGTGGTTGCTTGGGAATTTCATTCAAAATCTGTTGTGATTTCATTGTTATGATCCTATCTCTCTCCCAGTTCTTGAGTATGTTTAAAGTCCACAAAGGAAAGAGCTACCTTTTGAAATTTTTTGGATGCTGCAATTTGTCAAGGTACTATGGAACTTAGGTTCTCATGGGTTGATCTTGAGTAAATTGACTCCCCTTAATTGAAAAAGTGTGAAAGCTACCTAACGGAAAAGAGCTACCTATGAACAAGGTTGTGGCACCTTTCTTTTGGGACTATGAATCTTCGGATTTCATGGGTTGATCAAATGCAAAATTGCTTCCCTTGGTAAATAGTGTGAAAGGTTCCTAGTGGCATGTGTTGAATAGCTTGAAATAAAGTAGAGCTATATTCCTAGGGAAATAAAGTACCTATGGAGTTTGGTTGTGAAAAATTTATTATCTTGGGAGAGAAATTTGGTTGAGAAAATAAAAAAAAGAAGAGCAAAATTAATTTAAAAAAAAAATCACAATTTTGGCGAATGCATCTCCCAATGCAGCAACATTAGGAACTACATCCTTTGATCTGGTCTTTATCACTTGTGTGTGATTGCATTTTTTATTATTCTTTTGCCTAGCTTTTAGTCATCATGTTTTTAGGCATAAAATTTTAGGACATGCATTATTGGCAATGATATTCAGCTTGGTGAATTTTTGTCCTAAACTCAAACTGTGCAAATCAATTTTCAAAAATCTCCATGTTGAAAAATATTTAGTGGTTGTCTAATTTTTGTGGGAAACTAAGGGCTTTTGAATTTGGATATGAGGTGCTTAGTTTTTGCTAGGGGTGTGATCAAATCTTGGTGAACACTTTATTGTGTTTTTCAAAATCTTGGATTTTTGAGAGTTCCTAAAAGTTTGTTTATCCCTCTTCCTTTTCCGGTCAAATAGGGGGAGAGAGCTCAAGTGTTTCTTGTGATGGTGATATTTTCTGAATTGTGCTTAGTAATGGTTTCTGATTTTACCCCTTGCACAAATTCAGGGGGAGATGAGTTTTTCTAACCTTTGCAGGTTCGATGGTTTGATTGGTTTTGTATAAACACTTGTCTTTTGATTTGACCAGAAAGGTTCAACAAAGGGGAGATTGTAAGGGTAAAATAGGCATGACCTATTTTATCTTGTTTTCACCTTTCTTGGTCAAAGAAGGATTTTAAATTAGTCAATGTTTATTTAGGTGTTAGATTTTGTTTAGAATACTTTTGGTAGATTGGTTTTGATTTTTGATAGGAAAATCTTTCAAATCTTTCAAAATATTTGATCTTTCAAATCTTTCAAAAGATTTAGGCAACATATTTTTGGTAACTAGATTTATGTAAATAAATTAGTTATTTGATGTATCTTAGTCTTAATAGGAAACATAATCTTTCTTAATATTGTGCTAATCCCTTTCCTAGTAGGAATTTGTTTCCTTGTGCCGTGTGCCTACAGGTTTATGGCCTATATATGCAGACGGGATTTCATGGTTTTGGTGTGCCGAGAACTTATAAAAAGATTTCATTCAGTAGGGCTGTGTGCTGTGAGCTTACAAGATAGAAAGCTTCGAGTGATTGAGAGAGAATCGGTTTAGAGCCTTGTGCCGAGAGCCTGAAAGAGACCGGATCGGAAGCCATAGCGAGAGCAATCTTGGTAGAGTTTTAGTGCAGCCGGTTCAACCATTCGAATGAAGTCGCTTGAATCTTCAGAGAGCACAACACCGACAGCATCCTTGATCCATTGAAGAACTGCTTGTTTACTGCTTTCTTTCTTCTGTCATTAAGAAGCAGATTTTTAGTTCTTTCTTCCCACGTTTGGTTTAGTGTTTTATGTGGGATTTTTGGTTCTCCAAGATCCTATATCTTGTGAGAATCTTTTGTTGATTGTTAAGTACAAAACAATTTTGTTTTTAATATAATTTGTGTGGCCTTGAGGCTTGATCTACAAGTGTGATACTTGTAGATTGTTTTTGTGTGATATTCTGTCTTTCTATGTCTGTTACGTTTTAAATCTGACAACAAAACTTCCGCTGCTATTTTCTGTAATACACTTTCAGTTCACATTGTCACTGTCATTGTTGTAACATTCACTGCAACATTGACAATAACATCGTCCCATATCGAGAATCCGTGGCATCGCGTTCTTTCAAAGTATTATTTTGATAGTGGTACATTTTATAATACTATCTATGTTTTGAAAATATTCATGATCACTAAGTATTAACAACCCTTCGTGGGATTACGTGATAAACAATGAAAAAAATGAAATTACACCACTTGGCTCGTGAGTGCGTTAATTCAGATATACCATGACAATGTATCATTCGGGGGATTTGTGTACCGTACGGGGGATTCGTGTACCCTACGGAGGATTAGCGTACCCTTCGGGGGATTCGGTACTTAGTTAATAGACCACTTATGTGATTTTAATAAATATATTTTATATTCTGTTGTTACTAGCTGATATAGGACAATTGGTAACGACAAACTTATTCGATCTTCATTTTTGTTTGCTTTGAATTCTCCATTTAAAAAGAATTTTAATCATTCGATACATATCTTTTTGATTTACAAGTTAACAAATGTTTTGTTATAATATTTTCTCAAATGTCTTAACTTTGTTTTACACACAACATGATTATTCTTTGAGTCACCCCTCCTTAGAAACCGGAGGGACAACGTATGATCTTACCGAGCTTTGTTTGCTCTCCCTTCACATCACTCTTGTTCATGGTCAGGATTAAGGACCAAGCTTGAGGTACATGATACAAGTGAAGAAATTGAGATTTTAGGGCGTACCATTATAATTTAATTTTTAGCAAAGACATAGTTAAATTAGTAAACTTTTGTTTTGCGATTTGTTTTGGATTGTTATCTTTTGAATTGGAAACTTTTTGTAATTTGAGTTTGGATGACGGTTCAGTTTAGAGTTTAACTGTAGTGACGTGGCCAAATGTGAGCCCATGTAGTTGGACCCGAGTTTGGGCGTTCATTGAGATTAGTATCAGAGTCTAAGCTTTAGATCTGATTGGTCTTAGTATTAGAAAAGGTAGAAGTAGGAAATGACGATAGAATAGGATTATATTTTTGTTATACAATTGGCTACCCAGTAGCATTAAGTTTTGATGATAGCTAAGTTATGATCTAACAAATGATTAAGGAGATGATTATTTCGTTAAAAAAATTGATGTACTCCTGTTTACTTACATGAATGACGTGTAAAATAACGACTAAGAAGTTTGTTGCTTCATCTCTGACAATTACCGAGAGGATGCTAGTTAGGGCGTACCATAGGTTAATTAAAGTTGAAGGAACCATAGAAAAGTTGAAAGAAGAGAAAAAAGAGTTAATGGCACAGCTACGAGGGAAAATGCAGGCGCTAAAGGTTGCCCAGTATACCTTGCACAAGCCTCATGACGAAATTCCTGAGGCTAAAGCTCAATAAGATCATATGTCGTCCCTCCAGCTTCTAAGGAGGGTGACTCAAAGAATAATCATGTTGTGTGTAAAACAAAGTTAAGACATTTGAGAAAATATTATAACAAAACATTTGTTAACTTGCAAATCAAAAAGATATGTATCAAATGATTAAAACTCTTTTTAAATGAAGAAATCAAAGCAAACAAAAATGAGGATCAAATAAGTTTGTCGTTACCAACTGTCCCGTACCAACTAGTAACAACAGAATATAAAATACATTTGTTAAGATCACATAAGTGGTCTATTGACCAGCAAGAACCGAATCCCGGGGTACGCTAATCTCCCGAAGGGTACACGAATCCTCCGTAGGGTACATGAATCCCCCGTAGAGTACACGAATCTCCCGAAGGGTACATTGTTATGGTATATCCGGATTACCGCACTCACAGGTCAAGTGGTGCAATTTCATTTTTTTCATTGTTTGTCACGTAATCCCCCGAAGGGTTGTTCATATTTAGTGATCATGAATATTTTCAAAACATAGATAGTACTATAAATGTACCACTATCAAAATAATACTTGTATTACAAAATCATTATTTTCAATACAAAGGAGTATGTCGATAAAGTTTACAAACACGAAGAAGATTTTTCGATAGCAAAAGATATTTCACGTAAAACTGGTTAATACATGAAATTTGCGAAAATGAAATCATACCGAAGATATACAACAAAGGCAAACGACGTAGTTAAAGCAACTATCGACATGAGGGCGGACATGAAAAATGTAAGAACGAAATTAAATAAATCAACGGAAGCCTATCATTAAAAGATAGGCTTTTGCAAAGGACCTAAAAGAAACGTAATCCCTTATCTATATATGCTTAGCAAAGATAATCCACAACACATACGATCGCCCTAAGCTCGTTTACCCGTATCTAGATTCAATAATAAACACGATTACTAATTATAGTTGACTCACGTTCCACTAATAGTTATTTATTATTTATAGTTTCAAATAATTATAATATAAACTCTTTGTGAAGACTTTTAAAAAATTTCCTTTTAAAACAATAGATTAATTTGTTCCACTTTTGAATCATATTCTCACTTTTTCGTACCTATTTATTTTATGTACAGACACTAACGCAACAAACACACATACAATACATATCTCATTTATATTATACTATGTTAATAGTATCCACTGACACTCATACAGTCAAACACACACACACATATGTATGTATACATCCAATTTGTAATCATGTCATGTCCCATTGGACCATCTCTTTGTATTTTGTTTTTCATCAATAAAGTTATCAATAGATTTCAATTGTATCTACATATATGAATTATAGTGTTGTTAAGTGTTAATTCAGTAAAGTTATATGGCTTACCTAACTGTTGTCGCCTCTCTCGATTCTCCTCTCTCTCTCTCCGCCAAGTGTGTTGTCTTTTCTTACTTATGCTTTGTTTTTTCTTTTCTCAACCCTATTTATATAAAACTCTACCAGGTTTCTAACCCTTAAGCCGGAATCTTAAAATTAACTAGATCAAAAATAATTAATTAATATTAATAAGAAATTAGTATTAAAGTCTTAGGGTAAAATTTTGGTTGGTTCCCTTTTTTCAAAGTTTTTAACCTCAAAAGTCTACCTTTATTTTTTTTAACAGCAAAATACCACTTTTCGAAATATTGTTCCGCAAACGTCATCATCTCCTTCAACAGCTCCAGCAACATATTTTGGTTTCCTCTCTTCTCAATCCTATTTATATAAAACCCTACTAGGTTTCTAACCTATACCTAGTAAGTTAATTGGACCGAAAATAATTAAGTAAATATTAATAAGAAATTAGTATTAAAGTCTTAGTCAAAAGTGAGCCTAGTCCGACCCAAATCAATTAATTACTAAATAGGTCGAAAACAATTAGAATTTAATTAACACGAATTAATATTTTTTTAATTAAAATTATAGGAATTTTACACTCCCACCTCTTTAAAAGAAGTTTAGTCTCTAAACTTACGTACCAAGTCAAGCGAAGAGTTCGAGGGGCTTCTCCCTTATTTCTCCTCAAGTTCCCAAGTAGCTTCCTCTCGGTGTGATTGTCTGCTTCAACCTTGACATACGGAATGGTTTTCTTCCGAAGAACTTTATCCTTTCGATCTATGATTTTAATTGGTTGTTCAACGTAGCTAAGGTCCTCTCTTAAGCGGAGCTACTTATACTGGATCACATGACTCGGATCTAGGGCATACTTCCTCAACATTGAAACATGCAACACATTGTACACCTGTAGACACCCCAATTTCGTACCTCTACGATATAATGTCCTACAACAATGATAACATATATTTTATAAATTTATTGGACTTACAAATACTTCTTTCCGTTAGTGTTACAGGTAACTGGATTTAACGGGAGTTAAATGATAGTTATAAAACATATCAGATGCTAAACTGAAAAATTGACTTTTTGCCATAAAACATCCACATGGAGCCGCTCCCCATGCATGGGAGTTGCTCCATGCTCTTACTCTCTTCTAGGCAGCTTAAACGCTATCGTTTTCTCAACCACCTCGTGCTTTCATACGCTTTTCCCAAGCTTCCACCTGGCACGCCATGTGTAGACACCCCAATTTCGTACCCATGGTATGTGACTGACATAAAATATCAAGAACTGTTAAAACTTAATAAATGTCAAGTTACAGGAGTTAAAAATGCGAAAGGAAAAGCAGGATGCGCGAAACAGTGAACTGCAGGGGGTAAAAGTGCAAAAAATTAAAAGATGAAAGCTTGCTTGGTGCCGCACCAAGGGTCTCCTTTGTGGCACCAAGCACTTCACTGTTGCGTCTCTCAGAAGCCGGAAGGTACAAGCTTTGATGCCCATGGTACAAGTCACTGATGCAGGAGGAAGAAACTCATAAATTCCAGCCGTGTCCTGCTCTCCCACTATAAATAAGAGGCCCCGGCTCCTCATTTGTTCGCTCATATTCATCGCAACGAAGCGCTGAGAAATTCTCTCTGCGTTCCTTCGAAGCGAATAGTTACGAGAGGTGCGAGATAGGTGAGTGGAAGCCCCTAGGATCTCCAAACCCCGTCCAAACTCTGCCAAAATAAAAACCCATAGGTTATAAGTAATCCCTAGCCTAGTTGTTAGGTATCCACCTCATTTCCCCGACCCAAAAATCCCAAAGTAAGTCAAGCATTCGCTCGAGTAACGAGCTGAAAACACCCTAAATAAGCCTTATTCGCCCCAACCAAAAAGGCCAAAACCACCAAAACTAAGTCGTTATTCTGCCCAACCAAACAAACCAAAACTACCACATATAAGCCGTCACTCTGCCCAAATCAAAACAACAAACACACAACAAACAACAAAAATGCTCCCTCTCCCGGCGACGTAGGCGAAGCACACTACCGCCTAAAGGTAAAACCTTTAAGGGCGCTTATTTATTGTATTTATTTACTTTTTGTCTTTTATTTATTTTTAAAGTTGTTATTTAAATCCGACACAATGTAGTTAATATATGTCGTTATTGCTCGATTAGATTAGGAAATATTTGTAAAAAGAGTCGTTATAATGGTCAAATATTCTTAAATGTGTTTGTAATTATTGGAAGGAAACGCCGCAAGTCCCAGAATAATGTGGCCACACGAATGTATTTGTTTAAATTTCCTGTCATTTTAATACCTTATTTATTTGCTAAATAAATGTGACAATAAGCATACTTGACCAAAACC